>JAIUZE010066095.1:0-444077 GCA_022085475.1 Heliosperma pusillum
TTTAGCCCCGATGTGTTCTTGTTGAAACCATTGAGTTAATGTGAAGGTCATTCGTGATAGAATGAAAGCCGCTCAAGACCGTCAAAAGTCTTATGCCGAGATCCGAAGAAGGCCGTTAGAGTTTGAAGTTGGTGATAAAGTATTCTTGAAGGTGTCTCCTATGAAGGGTGTTAAAAGGTTTGGTGTTAAGGGTAAATTGAGCCCGAAATACATTGGACCCTTTGATATTGTAAAGAGGATTGGTGCCGTTGCTTATAAGTTGGATTTGCCGCCGAATTTGGCTAAGGTTCATGATGTTTTCCATGTTTCTCAATTGAGAAAGTATGTTAGTGATCCAAGCCATGTCTTTCAAAAGGAATTGCCCGAGCTTGAACCGAATCTATCCTTTGAAGAGAAGCCGATTCGTGTCCTAGATCGCAAGGATAGGAAGTTGAGAAGTAAAGTAGTTCCTTTGGTGAAAATCTTGTGGAGGAGTGCTAATGTCGAAGAAGAGACTTGGGAAACCGAAGTTTCTATGCGTAGTAAATATCCGAGTCTTTTCGAGTAAGGTATATTTTTCTTTCCCTCAAGTTTCGAGGGCGAAACTTTTTAAAAGGTGGGGTGATTGTAACACCCGGAAATGTACCCTATTTTTCTAATAGAAATATTTTACAAAATCTTTTCAGTAATTTTAAGTTTTAATTTAGAATTTTATGTTCCGAGTCAAATTTAGAATTTCCGAGTTCGTATTTGGAATTTCCGCGAGATTCCATGAGAATCCCGTCTTAAGGCGAGTTTGACTTTTTGTTGACTTTTCCTTATACATACTCATACTCCTTAACCTATTTCATTCAACACAAAACACAACAATTTCTCCTCTTTAAGGAAAAACTGAAAACCCTTGCCTCCATAGCTTTTCGATCTTTGATTCATCCTAGCTCGTTCATTACTCGATAGAATTCACGTAAGTTCGTCTCATTCTTCTCCCCTTACCTTCCTCTATCCTTATTGATATTAAAATCATCGTCTTTCTCGCTTTTCAATCTTTCCGTCTTTCTCAAGGTGAATTTCATTCATCTTTTATGATCTTTATGTAGGTGGTGACCTCCAAGATCCCGATAAAGACTACTACCTTATTGAAGAGGAGCTTGACGATTAGTAGAGACGTTAAAGTTACCGGTGAAGGGTTACTCGATTCATTTGACGTGTTTACTGCTTTTTTCTATGCTAGAAATCGTATTAGAATTACGATTAGAAAGCATAAAATTCATTTAGTATGATTAATGAATGTTGTATATGATGAATGTTGAGATAATATTGATTGTTGATTGATATTAGAAGTATATGTGAGGAATTGAATTGAATTGGTTAAGTGAGCAAGGCTCACGGGTGAAGGGGTGTTCCCAGCCGGTCGACCGGCCGCCGGTCTGACCACCGGCTGAGAACACTCCAGTAACATTTTTGGAAAATTTGGATTTTGTATGAAGAGGTGTTCCTGGCCGGCCCACCGGCCGCCGGTCCATCGACCGGCCTGGAGCACATTTCTCTGTTTTGGATGATTTTTGGTTTTTGCCTGTGTTCTGAGCCGGCCCACCGGCCGCCTCCCTCCTGACCGGCCTGGAACACGGCTGTATGCTTTTCCTATAATTTCTAAAACTCGTAATTTATAATAGTTCGAATGATCCGTTTATCGTATAATTTTACGTAGAGTCTTATAATATTCATGTTTTGGATATATGATATTTTATTCACTTGTATCACATGTTTTGTGACGGTTTTTGGTATGTTCCCACTTTGAGTCGGTTTTTACAAATGTTACGGTTTGAGCACTATTTTGTCTTGTGCTTGTACTGTAATACCCGTAAAATACGTAAATAAAATATAAAAGAATTTAAATAATAATAATAATAATAATAAAGATATTTATGAAGCTAAAATCAATAGGTGATAAAATGGAAAAATTGGTAACAATGCGATTACCGCGATCTCGAGTCGCTAAATTTAATAATCAACTTTATTGTCACACATTGAGAATAAATGATAGTAAAATACAATCCTTAAATAAATTCACCCATGATAAAACAAGAAAGAACATATATAATTCTGGTGTCGATAATTGGTGAAATTGTATTGCATTTCGAAGTTGCATAAATCACCGTCTCGCGCATCTTTTTCCGTCGCGCGAAAACCCGACTCAAACACCAAATCCTAGCTGCCATAATGAGGGAAATAGATCCCCTTCCCCATGCTTGTGCCGCCCTACCTACACCTCCCCCTTCCCAACACTTTTCTTTTTGTCTTTCCCATAACCACCCTACACCCCTACTCCCCCTCTTCCCAACACCCTTCTTTTTATTCTTCCCATAACCACTCCTATTTACTCCTCACTCTACCTCCCACCAGATTACAATTCAAAACAAAGCAACAACAAAAAAAAAACAAAGTATAGAGAGAGAGAGAGAGAGAGCAAGGAAGAACCGAGAAAAGAGAAGAGGAAGAAGAAGAGAGAGCTAGGAGGAGGATCTTGCATATACACAAAGTTCTTCACCTTGTAAGGGCTAAAAATACTAAACTCTTAGCATTTCATTCTCATTCAACACTTAATCTTGAGTAAAACAAACCCTTAAACGAACTATAAGAGTCTTCATACATGCATGCAAGAACCTATACACATAACAATCATCAAAGTGTCAAATCCGGAGGTTGATAATTAACAGAATAAAAATCCGACTTAGACTTGTGTTATTGCTATAAAAAAATTATGTGTCTTAGGTCTTATTGTCTATAAAAAGTGTACAAAATTTTGTCATAATCCCTTGAGTCGTTTGCAAATGAAAAATCATACAATAAGAACATGATTCTGGACAATCAAATCTGCTAGTCCCAATGTTTGTGTCTTAAAAAGTAACTTAATGGATTAATGAGGACAAACCCTTTTACCACAATGAACTTCAATGAATATAGAGTATATTAGGCCTTGGAATCAATTCATTTGAATTTATAATCTTTGTAATCTACTTAAAAACATTTTGTGACTCATATTCTGACCACTAGTTAAAGATCCGACCAATACTACATCTTAAACCTATTTTTGGCTAACATGGTATAAACTTAAAAGTTGTTAGAATTTATAATCTTTGTAATCTACTTAAAAGTTGGAGTTGGTCTCGTCCAAGAATATTGAGTATTTGATTTTATATGATTATTTCAACACAAAATGACAATCTGGAAATCTGATAAAATATTGTTCTTTAGATTGATAGTTGAGAATCTACCATTTTCAAATAGACCACTAGTAAATAGAGTTATACTAAAGATAAATTCTTGATATTTGACTATGATAAACTTTAATGAGACAAATGCATGTTGGACTTTTGAAAACCGATATTTCGACTATTTAAACACCCGAACCAGCCCAAAACTTTCTGTGACTCGGAAACCGTCACGTTTTACTAAACAGCAATTTCAGAGGTCTTAGAGTCGTTTTTGGACTGTTAGTATTTGACACTTAAAGTTGTAAGACATCTTAAACAATTCAACCTAACTGGTATTACCCCAAAAAGTTTAGTAATGAAGGAGTTATGATGTTTTGAAGTCACTGTTCAGAATCTGTAAAACCGTAAAGTATGTATGAGATAATGAACTTGTATAAACCAAGTGTATAAGCTATAACTTGTTAAACTAAAAGCACCAACTTGATAAAATACTCTTAAATATTCTGACCATGAACTTAGTTTTCTTTCTTAAGAATAAAACTCGGAACAAAACGTTCAAAATGGAAACATAACAAAAACCGAGTAAAATGCATAAAACCAATTGAACTAGTTAAGGACCGTCTGGGATAATTTAGTAACGAGTACTTTATGTATATTGTAGACTCGGGATTTGTAGAAGAAGAACTTTAAACCTCTAGACCAGCTCATAAGGTAAGGGAAACGCTTGTCCATACACTTTTCCTGAACTATTGAGTTTTGTTTCAAATGTTATATTGTGTATAATGTTTATAATGGTTGTTATTATAAGTTTGGATTATTGTGATGAAATATTGAAAAATGATGGATGTTATTCCATCCCTTGAAGTGTTAAAATATAATAAAGGACTCATAACTTTTAAGAGTTTGAAAACCAAAACTGTTTGATCTTTTGTACAAGTTATGGAGATGGTTAATTTCAAGAAATGGATTTAATTGTTTGGAAAGGGTTTTGATTTTTGGTTTGAACGGTTTTGGTAGAGGGGTAGGTTGTTCCCAAATAATAAAAGGGGACCTCCTATACAGAGCTTCTGGTGGGGGTTAGTTGATCGAGACCCCGTCCTCTTATCTTCCTCCTTGGGGTTGGCCCTTGGAGGGGTGTGCACACTCGGGATTTTTGGACAGTTATTGTACATGGTTTGGTGAACCCCGTCTTATCCGGACTAGGGCGAGGGAATCCTCTCCATACGGCCTCTATCCATTACTTACTAAAGAAAGTGAAGAAATGTTTTCTTCGAAGGAAAGTGTTTTAAGATTTGGAAGGACTAACTATTTTGGATCGGATTTCCTTATTTAGAAACTTGAACTTCTCAATGATATTCTACCTTCTTATGAATTCTAAATTTTAAGTAACTCTTATTTATTTATTTTTGGATTGTTTACCTTACTCAACGTTATTGTTGACCCTCTTTTGTTTTTGTCCTTAATTGGAACTGCTATGACCACTATTGTGAGAACAGATCATGTGACATGTAATCCAAGGAACTAGGACGTGGGATCCACGGGAGAGCGCGCGCGTTATTGTTTTTATTGGAAACCAATGTTTAGACAATTATCTTTATTTTGCATCATCAAACTTATTCGCTTCCGCAAACATTTGGATTTGGTTGTAATCGGATTTTACTCTTTGGTTTTTAATTCACATGGACATTTACCCCTTTGAATTACATGATTTAAATACTTCTACTACAATTGGTTCAAATGTGACACATCCATATTCCGAATTTTACATGAAAAATCTATTTTTAAATATAACGGATTATGTGGGTGTTACATGTACTCTCATTCCCTTGGCTACCTTCCCGTTCGTAAGGCTGAAATGTCGGAACGGAGAGGTATCCTACTGCTTAAATGCATGTGTTAGTGGGCATACGACGACGTTGTTGGGAGTTGAACGCTATGCGTTGTTCGACCCGGCCGTCAAATGTTGTTTACTTGCGAGGTGGTGTTATTTGCATGTAGCGTACCGCATGTTATGAGGCTTGAGCTCGTTTTCCGCCTCTTTCGTGAATTGATCTACCGAATTTGGGGTACTCGGCGTTTAGTTTTGTATACCGATTCTTGGATGCTAAACGTTTTATGCTGTCGATGGAACCCCGTTATATTTCGAGAATCCTGGCTAGTTTTAGACAGGACCCTTATTATTCTCGTCGTCCTACCAGGAGGAAATTAGTCTACATATGCAAAATGTAAGCATCGCGTATGAGTTCAGGGAAATGTGATCCCGTGGATGCCTTTTAATCATACTTGCCATGTCCACGGTGCTAGTGCGTTTCATTTACCGTGAGAGAAGGTCGTCTTGTGTCGTTCTTTGAATGCGTGATTTCATGATCTTGTTCATGGTCATTGCATGATTGGACACCGTCATGTCTTGGTTCGTGAATGGATGATAAAATGTTGGATTTACTGTGATCATCGCATGACTTGACTTGGTTTGTCTGTCGAGTCTCAATCTTATCAATCTTATACCGCTAACGGTGAGATGCAAGCCCTAGTGAGCGTATTCGGTTGCCTAAGAGTGTCTTTCCCGAGTCGTTGAATAACATGATGGTTTCGGATTTGATTTCCACACGATCTTATCTTTATATATTGGATTGCCTATCCATTCTTATCGTAACTCACATGTATATCTATATATGCATGATTTTACTTTTGTATTTCCTAATATGTACGTTTAATGTGATATGGCTGGGAGAACCCGGAGTTACTCCCCATTGATTGTGGCGTTCATGTTTTTCATGAATGAATAGGTTGCTTGCATTGGATGGCTTTTTGCTTTGACTATTTTGGGTTCAGGTGTGAGCTAGCGGGCGTTGTCCCTGGAAGTTTTCACCTCTAGACGATATTAGCTAGTTTTGCTAAACACTTGTTAGTTCTTTGCTAACATTTTAAGAGACCCCGTCTCTTTGTTGTAATTCCGTACTTAGTTTGTAAAATTTTGACACTCCTTGTTTTATTTAACTTGCATGTATAAAAGTTTTTAAAACTACCTATTTCCGCTATATAATTCACATGCTTGTATGTTTTATATTTCCTCATTCTCGAGGGTTGTCACACCAAAAATACTTTTTCCCTAAATATATTAATATATAGATCTTTTACGTCTATAAATAGCAATTGGATGTTATTATTTCTCTTTAAACAACGTAAAAAAAAGATATTCGAAAACCAAAAATAACGTAAAAACAGAGAATATTTCTAGTTTCCTCTTATATAGACAAGGCCTGAAAAGTGTTCTTAAGGTCTCCAAAAACGGAGAATACTACTTGTTTCCTTTAATATACACAATGTCTGAAAAATGGTCCTAAAGTTTACAAACTATCTTTATTTCAAATCACATGCAACTTTCGTTATCCTGATTTATTATTATATGTCTTAGAGATATTACAGTACGAATTTAGAGACATTTTAAATCAAGGCCCAGTTGTTTTGAAAGTCGTGGATAATAACCTTCAAATTTAACGATTTTTAGTGATATTCGAAAACCAAAAATATTTTTTACTAAAGGTATTTATAGACCCGTTACGTTTATAAACAGCAATTCTATGTTAGTTTTCCTCTGTAAACAATGTAAAAACGGAGAATACTACCTGTTTCTTCTAATAATACAGACAAGGTCTGAAAAGTGAACTTAAGGTCTCAAAATTATCTTTATTTCAAGTGAGATGCCAATTTCGTTATCCTGAGTCATTATTATATTTCTTATAGATATTATAGTGCGAATTTAGAGACATTTTATTCCAAGGCCCAGTTGTCCTGAAAACCGTAGATAATAACCTTGAAAATCAGTGGTTTTCAGCGATATGCGGAAACCAAATGTATTTTTTCCTTAAACGTATTTATAGACCCGTTACGTCTATAAATAGCAATTGGATTTTAGTATCACTCTTTAAACAACGTAAACACGAAGATTACTACTTGTTTTCTCTAATACATAAAAGGTCTGAAAATTAGTCTTAAGGTCTCCAAAATATCTGTATTTCAAATCAGATGCCAATTTCGTTATCCTGAGTCATTATTATATGTCTAAGAGATATTACAGTGCGAATTTAGAGACATTTTATTTCAAGGCCCAGTTATCCCGAAAAACGTGGATAATAAGCTTTAAAATTAGTGGTGTTCAGCGATATTCGGAAACCAAAAATATTTTTTCTCTAAAAGTATTTATAGACCCGTTACGTCTATAAATAACAATTGGATATTAGTATTTCTCTTTAAACAACGTAAAAACAGAGAATACTTCTTGTTTCCTCTCATACAGACAAGGTCTGAAAAATGGTCTTAATGTGTCCAAAATATCTGTATTTCAAATCATATGTCAATTTCGTTATCCTGAGTCATTTTTATATGTCTTAAAGATATTAAAGTGCGAATTTAGTGACATTTTATTTCAAGGCCCAGTTGTCCCGAAAACCGTGGATAATAACCTTCAAAATTAGCGGTCTTCAGGGATATTCGGAAACGAAAAATATTATTTCCCTAAAGGTGTTTATAGACCCGGTACGTCTATAAATATCAATTGATTTTTAGTATCTCTTTTTAAACAACGTAAAAACAAAGATTACTACTTGTTTCCTCTAATACAAACAAGGTCTGAAAAATGGTCTTAAGGTCTCCAAACTATCTTTATTTCAAATCAGATGTCAATTTCGTTATTCTGAGTCATTATTATATGTCTTAGAGATATTACAGTGCGTATTTAGAGACATTTTATTTCAAGGCCCAGTTGTCCCAAAAAACGTGGATAATACCCTTGAAAATTAGTGGTTTTCGGCGATATTCGGAAACCAAAAATATTAATTTCCTAAAGGTATTTAGATACCCGTTACCTCTATAAATATCAATTGGATGTTAGTATTCCTCATTAAACAACGTAAAAACAAAGAATACTTCTTGTTTCCTCTGATACAGACAATGTCTGAAAAGTGGTCTTAATGTCTCCAAAATATCTGTATTTCAAATCAGATACTAATTTCGTTATCCTGAGTCATTATTATATGACTTGGAAATATTACAGTGCGAATTTAGAGACATTTTATTTCCAGGCCCAATTGTCCCGAAAAACGTGGATAATAACCTTGAAAATTAGTGTTTTTCAGCGATATTCGGAAACCAAAAATATTTTTTCCCTAAAGGTATTTATAGACCCGTTACGTCTATAAATAGAAGTTAAATTTTAGTATTCCTCTTTAAACAACGTAAAAACAGACAATACTTCTTATTTCCTCAGATACAGACAAGGTTTGAAAAGTGGTCATAATGTTTCCAAAATATATATGTCTTAGATATATTACAGTGCGAATTTAGAGACATTTTATTTCAAGGCCAAGTTGTCCCGAAAAACGTGGATAATAATCTTGAAAATTAGTGGTTTTCAGCGATATTCGGAAAACCAAAAATATTTTTTCCCTAAATGTATTTATAGACCCGTTACATTTATAAATAGCAGTTGGATGTTAGTACTCCTCTTTAAACAACGTAAAAATAGAGAATACTCCTTGATTCCTCTAATACAGACAATGTCTGAAAAATGGTCTTAATGTCTCAAAAATATCTGTATTTCAAATCAGATACCAATTTCGTTATCCTGACTCATTGTTATATGGCTTAGAGATATTACAGTGCGAATTTAAAGACATTTTATTTCATGGCCCAGTTGTCCCGAAAAACGTGGATAATAACCTTGAAAATTAGTGGTTTTCAGCGAGATTCGGAAACTAAAAATATTTTTTCCGTAAAGGTATTTGTAGACCTGTTACGTCTATAAATAGAAGTTGGATGTTAGTATTCTTCTTTAAACAACGTAAAAACAGATAATACTTCTTGTTTTCTCTGATACAGACAAGGTTTGAAAACTAGTCATAATGTCTTCAAAATATCCGTATTTCAAATCAGATGCCAATTTTGTTATCCTGAGTCATTATTATATGTCTTAGAGATATTACAGTGCCAATTTAAGGACATTTTATTTCAAGGCCCAGTTGTCCCGAAAAACGTAGATAATAATCTTGAAAATTAGTGGTTTTCAGCGATATTCGGAAACCACAAATATTTTTTCCCTAAAGGTATTTATAGACCCGTTACGTCTATTAATAGCAATTGAATGTTAGTATTCCTCTTTAAACAACGTAAAAACAGAAAATACTTCTTGTTTCCTCTAATACAGACAATGTCTGAAAATGGTCTTAATGTCTCTAAAATATTTGTATTTCAAATCATATGCCAGTTTCGTTATCCTGAGTCATTATTATATGTCTTAGAGATATTACAATGCGAATTTAGAGACATTTTATTTCAAGTCCCAGTTGTCCCGAAAAACGTGGATAATAACCTTGAAAATTAGTAGTTTTCAGCGATATTCGGAAATCAAAAATATTATTTTCCTAAAGGTATTTAGAGACCCGTTACCCCTATAAATTGCAATTGGATGTTAGTATTCCTCTTTAAACAACGTAAAAACAGAAAATACTTCTTGTTTCCTCTAATACAGACAAGGTCTGAAAAGTGGTCTTAATGTCTTCAAAATATGTATATTTCAAATCAGATGCCAATTTCGTTATTCTGAGTCATTATTATATGTCGTAGAGATATTACAGTGCGAATTTAGAGACGTTTTATTTCCAGGCCCAGTTGTCCCGAAAAACTTGGATAATAACCTTGAAAATTAGTGGTTTTCAGCGATATTCGGAAACAAAAAATATTTTTTTCCTAAAGGTATTTCTAGACCTGTTACGTCTAATAGAAGCAATTTGATGTTAGTACTCCTCTTTAAACATCGTAAAAACAGAGAATACTTCTTGTTTTCTCTGATACAGACAAGGTCTGAAAAGTGGTCTTAATGTCTCCAAAATATCTGTATTTCAAATCAGATACCAATTTCGTTATCCTAACTCATTGTTATATGACTTAGAGATATTACAGTGCGAATTTAAAGACATTTTATTTCATGGCTCAGTTGTCCCGAAAAACGTGGATAATAACCTTGGAAATTAGTGGTTTTCAGCGATATTCGGAAACCAAAAATATTTTTTCCGTAAAGGTATTTGTAGACCCGTTACGTCTATAAATCGAAGTTGGATGTTATTATTCTTCTTTAAACAACGTAAAAACAGAGAATACTTCTTGTTTTCTCTGATAGAGACAAGGTTTGAAAACTGGTCATAATGTCTTCAAAATATCCGTATTTCAAATCAGATGCCAATTTTGTTATCCTGAGTCATTATTATATGTCTTAGAGATATTACAGTGCCAATTTAGAGACATTTTATTTCAAGGCCCAGTTGTCCCGAAAAACGTGGATAATAACCTTGAAAATTAGTGGTTTTGAGTGATATTCGGAAACCAAAAATATTTTTTCCCTAAATGTATTTATAGACCCGTTACGTCTATTAATAACAATTGAATGTTATTATTCCTCTTTAAACAACGTAAAAAAGAAAAATATTTCTTGTTTACCCTGATACAGACAAGGTCTGAAAAGTGGTCTTAAGGACTCCAAAATATCTGTATTTCAAATCAGATGCCAATTTCGTTATCCTCAGTCATTATTATATGTTTTAGAGAAATTATAGTGCGAATTTAGAGACATTTTTTTTCAAGACCCAGTTATCCCGAAAATTGTAGATAATAATCTTGAAAATTAGTTGTTTTCAGCGATATTCGGAAATCAAAAATATTTTTTCCCTAAAGATATTTATACCTGTTATCTCTATAAATAGCAATTGGATGTTAGTATTCCTTTTTAAACAACGTAAAAACAGAGAATACTTCTTGTTTCCTCTAATACAGACAAGGTTTGAAAAGCGGTCATAATGTCTTCAAAATATCCGTATTTCAAATCAGATGGCAATTTCGTTATCCTAAGTTATTATTATATGTCTTAGAGATATTACAGTGCGAATTAAAAGACATTTTATTTCAAGGCCCGGTTGTCCCGAAAAACGTGGATAATAACCTTGAAAATTAGTGGTTTTCACTTTTCAGCGATATTCGGAAACCAAAAATATTTTTTCCCTAAAGGTATTTATAGACCCGTTAAGTCTATTAATAGCAATTGGATGTTAGTATTTCTCTTTAAACAACGTAAAAACAGAAAATACTTCTTGTTTCCTCTAATACAGACAAGGTCTGAGAATGGTCTTAATGTCTCTAAAATATTTGTATTTCAAATCATATGCCAATTTCGTTATCCTGAGTCATTATTATATGTCTTAGAGATGTTACAGTGCAAATTTAGAGACATTTTATTTCAAGCCCCAGTTGTCCCGAAAAACGTGGATAATAACCTTAAAAATTAGTGGTTTTCAGCGATATTCGGAAATCAAAAAAATTATTTTCCTAAAGGTATTTAGAGACCCGTTACCTTTATAAATTGCAATTGGATGTTAGTATTCCTCTTTAAACAACGTAAAAACAGAACATACTTCTTGTTTCCTCTAATACATACAAGGTCTGAAAAGTGGTCTTAATGTCTTCAAAATATCTATATTTCAAATCAAATGCCAATTTCGTTATTCTGAGTCATTATTATATGTCTTAGAGATATTACAGTGCGAATTTAAAGACATTTTATTTCCAGGCCCAGTTGTCCCGAAAAACGTGGATAAGAACCTTACAAATTAGTGGTTTTCAGCGTTATTCGGTAACCAAAAATATTATTTTCCTAAAGGTATTTATAGACCCGTTAACTCTATAAATAGTAATTGGATGTTAGTATTCTTCTTTAAACAACGTAAAAACAAAGAATACTTCTTGTTTCCTCTAATACAGACAAGGTCTGAAAAGTGGTCTTAATGTCTCCAAAATATCTGTATTTCAAATCAGATGCCAATTTCGTTATCCTGAGTCATTATTATATGACTTAGAGATATTACAGTGCGAATTTAGAGACATTTTATTTCAAGGCCTAGTTGTCCCGAAAAACGTGGATAATAACATTGAAAATTAGTGGTTTTCAGCGATATTCGGAAACCAAAAATATTATTTTCCTAAAGGTATTTAGAGACCCGTTACCCCTATAAATTGCAATTGGATGTTAGTATTCCTCTTTAAACAACGTAAAAACAGAACATACTTCTTGTTTCCTCTAATACATACAAGGTCTGAAAAGTGGTCTTAATGTCTTCAAAATATCTATATTTCAAATCAAATGCCAATTTCGTTATTCTGAGTCATTATTATATGTCTTAGAGATATTACAGTGCGAATTTAAAGACATTTTATTTCCAGGCCCAGTTGTCCCGAAAAACGTGGATAATAACCTTACAAATTAGTGGTTTTCAGCGTTATTCGGTAACCAAAAATATTATTTTCCTAAAGGTATTTATAGACCCGTTAACTCTATAAATAGTAATTGGATGTTAGTATTCTTCTTTAAACAACGTAAAAACAAAGAATACTTCTTGTTTCCTCTAATACAGACAAGGTCTGAAAAGTGGTCTTAATGTCTCCAAAATATCTGTATTTCAAATCAGATGCCAATTTCGTTATCCTGAGTCATTATTATATGACTTAGAGATATTACAGTGCGAATTTAGAGACATTTTATTTCAAGGCCTAGTTGTCCCGAAAAACGTGGATAATAACATTGAAAATTAGTGGTTTTCAGCGATATTCGGAAACCAAAAATATTATTTTCCTAAAGGTATTTAGAGACCCGTTACCCCTATAAATTGCAATTGGATGTTAGTATTCCTCTTTAAACAACGTAAAAACAGAACATACTTCTTGTTTCCTCTAATACATACAAGGTCTGAAAAGTGGTCTTAATGTCTTCAAAATATCTATATTTCAAATCAAATGCCAATTTCGTTATAATGAGTCATTATTATATGTCTTAGAGATATTACAGTGCGAATTTAAAGACATTTTATTTCCAGGCCCAGTTGTCCCGAAAAACGTGGATAATAACCTTACAAATTAGTGGTTTTCAGCGTTATTCGGTAACCAAAAATATTATTTTCCTAAAGGTATTTATAGACCCGTTAACTCTATAAATAGTAATTGGATGTTAGTATTCTTCTTTAAACAACGTAAAAACAAAGAATACTTCTTGTTTCCTCTAATACAGACAAGGTCTGAAAAGTGGTCTTAATGTCTCCAAAATATCTGTATTTCAAATCAGATGCCAATTTCGTTATCCTGAGTCATTATTATATGACTTAGAGATATTACAGTGCGAATTTAGAGACATTTTTTTTTTAGGCTCAGTTATCTCGAAAAACGTTGATAATAACCTTGAAAATTAGTGGTTTTCAGCGATATCCGGAAACCAAAATTTTTTTTTCCCTAAAGGTATTTATAGACCCGTTACGTCTATAATAGCAGTTGGATGTTAGTATTCCTTTTTAAACAATGTAAAAACAGAGAATAATTCTTGTTTCCTCTGATACAGACAAGGTGTGAAAAGTGGTATTAATGTCTCCAAAATATCTGTATTTCAAATCAGATGCCAATTTCGTTATCCTGAGTCATTATTATATGACTTAGAGATATTAAAACGCGAATTTAGAAACATTTTATTTCAAGCCCCAGTTGTCCCGAAAAACGTGGATAATAACCTTGAAAATTAGTTGTTTTCAGCGATATTCGGAAACCAAAAATATTATTTTCCTAAAGGTATTTAGAGACCCGTTACCCCTATAAATTGCAATTTGATGTTAGTATTCCTCTTTAAACAACGTAAAAACAGAAAATACTTCTTGTTTCCTCTAATACAAACAAGGTCTGAAAAGTGGTCTTAATGTGTTCAAAATATCTATATTTCAAATCAGATGTCAATTTCGTTATTCTGAGTCATTATTATATGTCTTAGAGATATTACAGTGCGAATTTAGAGACATTTAATTTCCAGGCCCAGTTGTCCCAAAAAACGTGGATAATAACCTTGAAAATTAGTGGTTTTCAGCGATATTCGGAAACCAAATTAATATTTTCCTAAAAGTATTTATTGACCCGTTACCTCTATAAATAGCAATTGAATGTTAGTATTCTTCTTTAAACAACGTAAAAACAAAGAATACTTCTTGTTTCCTCTAATACAGACAAGGTCTGAAAAGTGGTCTTAATGTCTCCAAAATATCTGTATTTCAAATCATATGCCAATTTCGTTATCCTGAGTCATTATTATATGTCTTAGAGATAATACAGTGCGAATTTAGAGACATTTTATTTCAAGACCCAGTTGTCCCGAAAACCGTGGATAATAACCTTCAAAATTAGCGGTTTTCAGGGATATTCGGAAACGAAAAATATTATTTCCCTAAAGGTGTTTATAGACCTGTTACGTCTATAAATATCAATTGATTTTTAGTATCCCTTTTTAAACAACGTAAAAACGGAGTTTACTACTTGTTTAATATAAACAAGGTCTGAAAAATGGTCTTAAGATCTCCAAACTATCTTTATTTCAAATCAGATATCAATTTCGTTATTCTGAGTCATTATTATATGTCTTTGAGATATTACAGTGCGAATTTAGAGACATTTTATTTCAAGGCCTAGTTGTCCCGAAAAACGTGGTTAATAACATTGAAAATTAGTGGTTTTCAGCGATATTCGGAAACCAAAAATATTATTTTCCTAAAGGTATTTAGAGACCCGTTACCTCTATAAATTGCAATTGGATGTTAGTATTCCTCTTTAAACAACGTAAAAACAGAAAATACTTCTTGTTTCCTCTAATACAGACAAGGTCTGAAAAGTGGTTTTAATGTGTTCAAAATATCTATATTTCAAATCAGATGTCAATTTCGTTATTCTGAGTCATTATTATATGTCTTAGAGATATTACAGTGCGAATTTAGAGACATTTAATTTCCAGGCCCAGTTGTCCAAAAAAACGTGGATAATAACCTTGAAAATTAGTCACTTTTCAGCGATATTCGGAAACCTAAACTATTTTTTCCCTAATGGTATTTATAGACATGTTACGTCCATAAATAGCAGTTGGATGTTAGTATTCCTCTTTAAACAACGTAAAAACAAATAATACTTCTTGTTTTCTCTGATACAGACAAGGTCTGAAAAGTTGTTTTAATGTCTCCAAAATATTTGTATTTCAAATCATATGTCAATTTCGTTATCCTGAGTCATTATTATATGTCTTAGAGATATTACAGTGCGAATTTAGAGACATTTTATTTCAAGGCCCAGTTGTCCCGAAAACCGTGGATAATAACCTTCAAAATTAGCGGTTTTCAGGGATATTCGGAAACGAAAAATATTATTTCCCTAAAAATGTTTATAGACCTGTTATGTCTATAAATATCAATTGATTTGTAGTATCCCTTTTTACACAACGTAAAAACGGAGATTACTACTTGTTTCCTCTAATACAAACAAGGTCTGAAAAGTGGTCTTAAGCCTTAAGGTCTCCAAACGATCATTATTTCAAATCACATGTCAATTTCGTTATTCTGAGTCATTATTATATGTCTTAGAGATATTATAGTGCGAATTTAGAGACATTTTATTTCAAGGCCCAGTTGTCCCGAAAACCGTGGATAATAACCTTCAAAATTATCGGTTTTCAGGGTCTTTCGGAAACGAAAAATATTATTTCCCAAAAGGTGTTTATAGACCCGTGACGTCTATAAATATCAATTGATTTTTAGTATCCCTTTTTAAACAACGTAAAAACGGAGATTACTACTTGTTTCCTCTAATACAAACAAGGTCTGAAAAGTGGTCTTAAGGTTTCCAAACTATCTTTATTTCTAATCATATGTCAATTTCGTTATCCTGAGTCATTATTATATGCCTTAGAGTTATTACAGTGCGAATTTAGACCCGTTACGTCTATAAATAGCAGTTGGATGTTAGTATTCCTCTTTAAACAACGTAAAAACAAAGAATATTTCTTGTTTCCTATGATACAGATAAGGTCTGAAAAGTGGTCTTAATGTCTCCAAAATATCTGTATTTCAAATCATATTCCAATTTCGTTATCCTAAGTCATTATTTTATGTCTTAGAGATATTATAGTTCGAATTTAGAGACAATTTATTTCAAGACCCAGTTGTCCCGACAAACGTGGATAATAACCTTGAAAATTAGTGGTTTTCAGCGATATTCGGAAACCAAAAATATTATTTTCCTAAAGGTATTTAGAGACCCGTTACCTTTATAAATAGCAATTGGATGTTAGTATTCTTCTTTAAACAACGTAAAAACAAAGAATACTTCTTGTTTCCTCTGATACAGACAAGGTCTGAAAAGTGGTCTTAATGTTTCTAAAATATCTGTATTTCAAATCAGATGCCAATTTCGTTATCCTAAGTCATTGTTATATGACTTAGTGATATTACAGTGCGAATTTAGAGACATTTTATTTCCAGGCCCAGTTGTCCCGAAAAGCGTGGATAATAACCTTAAAAATAAGTGGTTTCAGCGATATTCGGAAACCAAAAATATTTTTTCCCTAAAGGTATTTATAGACCCGTTACGTCTATAAATAGCAATTGGATGTTAGTATCCCTCTTTAAACAACGTAAACACGGAGATTACTACTTGTTTTCTCTAATACAAACAAGGTCTGAAAAGTGGTCTTAAGGTCTCCAAACGATCATTATTTCAACTCAGATGTCAATTTCGTTATTCTGAGTCATTATTATATGTCTTAAAGATATTACAGTGCGAATTTAGAAACATTTTATTTCAAGTCTCAGTTGTCCCAAAATCCGTGGATAATAAGTAATAATAACCTTCAAAATTTGCGGTTTTCAGGGATATTCGGAAACGAAAAATATTATTTCCCTAAAGGTGTTTATAGACCCGTGATGTCTATAAATATCAATTGTTTTTTAGTATCCCTTTTTAAACAACGTAAAAACGGAGATTACTACTTGTTTTCTTTAATATAAACAAGGTGTGAAAAGTGGTCTTAAGGTCTCCAAACTATCTTTATTTCTAATCAGATGTCAATTTCGTTATTCTGAGTCATTATTATATGTCTTAGAGTTATTATAGTGCGAATTTAGACCCGTTACGTCTATAAATAGCAGTTGGATGTTAGTATTTCTCTTTAAACAATGTAAAAACAAAGAATACTTCTTGTTTCCTCTGATACAGATAAGGTCTGAAAAGTGGTCTTAATGTCTCCAAAATATATGTATTTCAAATCATATGCCAATTTCGTTATCTTGATCCATTATTATATGTCTTAGAGCTATTACAATGCGAATTTAGAGACATTTTATTTCAAGACCCAGTTGTCCCGAAAAACGTGGATAATAACATTGAAAATTAGTGGTTTTCTGCGATATTCGGAAATCAAAAATATTATTTTCCTAAAGGTATTTAGAGACCCGTTACCTATATAAATAGCAATTGGATGTTAGTATTCTTCTTTAACCAACGTAAAAACAAAGAATAATTCTTGTTTTCTCTGATACAGACAAGATCTGAAAAGTAGTCTTAATGTCTCTAAAATATCTGTAATTCAAATCAGATGCCAATTTCGTTATCCTAAGTCATTATTATATGACTTAGAGATATTACAGTGCGAATTTAGAGACATATTATTTCCAGGCCCTGTTGTCCCGAAAAGCGTGGATAATAAATAACCTTAAAAATTAGTGGTTTCAGCGATATTCGGAAACCAAAATTTTTTTTTCCCTAATGGTATTTATAGACCCGTTACGTCTATAAATAGCAATTGGATGTTAGTATTATTCTTTAAACAACGTAAAAATAAAGAATACTTCTTGTTTCCTCTAATACAGACAAGGTCTGAAAAGTGGTCTTAATGTCTCCAAAATATCTGTATTTCAAATCAGATACCAATTTCGTTATCCTGAGTCATTATTATATGTCTTAGAGATATTACAGTTCGAATTTAGAGACATTTTATTTTAAGGCTCAGTTGTCCCGAAAAACGTGGATAATAACCATGAAAATCAGTGGTTTTTCAGCGATATTCGGAATTCAAAAATATTTTATCCGTAAAGGTATTTATATATAGATCTTTTACGTTTATAAATAGCAATTTGATGTTAATATTTGTCTTTAAACAACGTAAAAACAGATATTCAAAAACCAAAAATAACGTAAAAACAGAGAATATTTCTAGTTTCCTCTTATAGACAAGGTCTGAAAAGTGTTTTTAAGGTCTCCAAAAACGGAGAATACTACTTGTTTCCTCTAATACACATAATGTCTGAAAAATGGTCCCAAAGGTTTACAAACTATCTTTATTTCAAATCAGATGTAAATTTCGTTATCCTGATTGATTATTATACAGTATGTCTTAGAGATATTACAGTGCGAATTTAGAGACATTTTAATTCAAGATCCAGTTGTTTTGAAAATCGTGGATAATAACATTCAAAATTAACGATTTTTAGTGATATTCGAAAACAAAAAATATTTTTTATTAAAGGTCTTTATAGACCCGTTACGTTTATAAATAGCAATTCGATGTTAGTTTTCCTCTTTAAACAATGTAAAAAAGGAGAATACTACTTGTTTCTTCTTATACAGACAAGCTCTGAAAATTGAACTTAAGGTCTCCAAATTATCTTTATTTCAAGTGAGATGCGAATTTCGTTATCCTGAGTCATTATTATATTTCTTATAGATATTACAGTGCGAATTTAGAGAGATTTTATTTCAAGGCCCAGTTATCCCGAAAACCGTAGATAATAACCTTGAAAATCAGCGGTTTTCAGCGATATTCGAAAACCAAATGTATTTTTTCCTTAAATGTATTTATAGACCCAGTACGTGTATAAATAGCAATTGGATGTTAGTATTTCTCTTTAAACAACGTAAACACGGAGATTACTACTTGTTTTCTCTAATACATACAAGGTTTGAAAATTGGTCTTAAGGTCTCCAAAATATCTGTATTTCAAATCAGATGCTAATTTTGTAATTCTGAGTCATTATTATATGTCTTAGAAATATCATAGTGCGAATTATAGACATTTTATTACAAGGCTCAGCTGTCCCGAAAACCGTGGATAATAACCTTCAAAATTAGCGGGTTTCAAGGATATTCGGAAACGAAAAATATTATTTCCCTAAAGGTGTTTATAGACCCGTTACGTCTATAAATATCATTTGATTTTTAGTATCCCTTTTTAAACAACGTAAAAACGGAGATTTATACTTGTTTCATATAATACAAACAACGTCTGAAAAGTGGTCTTAAGGTCTCCAAACTATCTTTGTTTTAAATCAGATGTCAATTTCGTTATTCTGAGTCATTATTATATGTCTTAGAGATATTACAGTACGAATTTAGAGACATTTTATTTCAAGGCTAAGTTGTCCCGAAAACCGTAGATAATAACCTTGGAAATCAGCGGTTTTCAGCGATATTCGGAAACCAAATGTATTTTTTCCTTAAATGTATTTATAGACGCAGTACGTAAATAAATAGCAATTGGATGTTAGTATCCCTCTTTAAACAACGTAAACACGGAGAATACTACTTGTTTTCTCTAATACATACAAGGTCTGAAAATTGGTCTTAAGGTCTCCAAAATATCTCTATTTCAAATCAGATGCCAATTTCGTTATTCTGAGTCATTATTATATGTCTTAGAGATATTATAGTGCGTATTATAGACATTTTATTTCAAGGCTCAGTTGTTCCGAAAACCGTGGACAATAACCTTCAAAATTAGCGGTTTTCAGGGATTCTCGGAAACGAAAAATATTATTTCCCTAAAGGTGTTTATAGACCCGTTACGTCTATAAATTTTAGTATCCCTTTTTAAACAACGAAAAAACGGATATTACTACTTGTTTCATCTCATACAAACAAGGTCTGAAAAGTGGTCTTAAGATCTCCAAACTATCTTAATTTCAAATCAGATGTCAATTTCGTTATTATGAGTCATTATTATATGTCTTAGAGATATTACAGTACGAATTTAGAGACATTTTATTTCAAGGCCCAGTTGTCCCGAAAAACGTGGATAATAACCTTGAAAATTAGTGGTTTTCAGTGATATTCGGAAACCAAAAATATTTTTTCCCTAAAGGTATTTATAGACCCGTTACGTCTATAAATAGTAGTTGGATGTTAGTATTCCTCTTTAAACAACGTAAAAACAGAGAATACTTCTTGTTTCCTCTAGTATAGAGAAGGTCTGAAAAATGGTCTTAATGTCTCCAAAATATCTGTATTTCAAATCATATGCCAATTTCGTTATCCTGAGTCATTATTATATGTCTTAGAGATATTACAGTGCGAATTTAGAGACATTTTATTTCAAGGCCCAGTTGTCCCGAAAAACGTGGATAATAACCTTGAAAATAAGGGGTTTTCAGCGATATTCGGAAACCAAAAATATTTTATCCTAAAGGTTTTTATATACCCTTTACGTTTATAAATAGCAATTGGATGTTAGTATTTCTCTTTAAACTACATAAAAACAGATATTCGAAAACCAAAAATAACGTAAAAACATAGAATATTTCTAGTTTCATATAATATAGACAAGGTCTGAAAAGTGTTTTTAAGGTCTTCAAAAACGGAGAATACTACTTGTTTCCTCTAATACACACAATGTCTGAAAATTGGTCCTAAAGTATACCAACTATCTTTATTTCAAATCAGATGCAAATTTCGTTATCCCGAGTCATTATTATCTGTCTTAGAGATATTACAGTGCGAATTTAGAGACATTTTATTTCAAGGCCCAGTTGTCTAGAATATCGTGGATAATAATCTTCAAAATTAACGATTTTCAATGATATTCGAAACCAAAAATATATTTTATTAAAGATATTTATAGACCCGTTACATTTATAAACAGCAATTGGATGTTAGTTTCCCTTTTGAAACAATATAAAACCGGAGAATATTACTTGTTTCTTCTAATATATACAAGGTCTGAAAAGTGAACTTAAGATCTCCAAATTATCTTTATTTCAAGTGAGATGCCAATTTCGTTATTCTGAGTCATTATTATATGTCTTATAGATATTACATGGCGAATTTAGAGACATTTTATTTTAAGTCCCAGTTGTCCCGAAACCGTGGATAATAACCTTGAAAATCAGCGGTTTTCAGCGATTTTCGGAAACCAAATATATTTTTTCCTTAAAGGTATATATAGACCTGGTACGTCTATAAATATCAATTGGATGTTACTATCCCTCTTTAAACAACGTAAACACGAAGATTACTACTTGTTTTCTCTAATACTTACAAGGTCTGAAAAGTGGTCTTAAGGTATCCAAAATATCTCTATTTCAAATCAGATGCCAATTTTGTTATTCTGAATTATTCTTATATGTCTTAGAGATATTATAGTGCGAATTATAGACATTTTATTTCAAGGCCCAGTTGTCCCGAAAACCGTGGATAATAACCTTCAAAATTAGCGGTTTTCAGCGATATTCGGAAACAAAAAATATTTTTCCCTAAAGGTGTTTATAGACCGGTTACGTCTATAAATAGCAATTGATTTTTAGTATCCCTCTTTAAAAAACGTAAAAATGGAGATTATTACTTGTTTCCTCTAATATAGTAAGGTCTGAAAAGTTGTCATAAGGTCTCCAAACTATCTTTATTTCAAATCAGATGTCAATTTCGTTATTCTGAGTCATTATTATATGTCTTAGAGATATTACAGTGCGAATTAAGAGACATTTTATTTCAAGGCTCAGTTGTCCCGAAAAACGTGGATAATAACTTTGAAAATCAGCGGTTTTCAGCGATATTTGGAAACCAAAAATATTTTTTTTCTAAAGGTATTTATAGAACCGTTACGTCTATAAATAGTAATTGGATGTTAGTATCCCTCTTTTAACAACGTAAAAACAGAGAATATTTCTAGTTTCCTCTGAAATAGACAAGGTCTGAAAATTGTTCTTAAGAGCTCCAAAATATCTTTATTTCAAATGAGATGTTAATTTTGTTATACTGAGTCATTATTATATTTTTAGAGATATTACTGTGCGAATTTAGAGACTTTTTTTTTCAAGACCCAGTTGTCGCGAAAACCGTGGATATTACCTTTAAAAATCAGCTGTTTTCAGCGATATTCGGAATCCAAAAATATTTTTTCCCTTAAGGTATTTATAGACTCGTTACGTCTATAAATAGCAATTGGATGTTACTATCCCTCTTTAAACAACGTAAAAACGGAGATAACTATTTGTTTTCTCTAATACGGACAAGGTCTGATAAGTGGTCTTAAGGTCTCCAAAATATCTCTATTTTAAATCAGATGCCAATTTCGTTATATGTCTTAGAGATATTATAGTGTGAATTTAAGACATTTTATTTCAAGGCCCAGTTGTCCCGAAAACCGTGGATAATAACCTTCAAAATCAGCGATTTTCATCGATATTTGGAAATCAAATATTTTTTTTTCCTAAACGTATTTATAGACCCGTTACGTCTATAAATAGCAATTGGATGTTAGTATTCCTCTTTAAACAACGTAAAAACAGAGAATACTTCTTGTTAATTTCCTCTGAAATAGACAAGGTTTGAAAAGTGCTCTTAAGGTCTCCAAACTATCTTTATTTCAAATCAGATGCCAATTTTGTTATCCTTAGTCAATATTATATGTCTTAGAGAATTACAGTGCGAATTTAGAGACATTTTATTTCAAGGCCCAGTTGTCCCGAAAAACATGAATAATAACCTTGAAAATTAGTGGTTTTCAGCGATATTCGGTAACCGCCCTACTCGTTGATTTCTCGTTACTTGTTTTACAATTCCCTCTTTAGTTTCATAATTTGTTCATATAGGTATAACTAGTTTATCATTTTGTTGTTCTAACATAATGTATTCTCATTTTATCATTAGTACACAATATAATATAATTGAAAAATGGTTTTCAAAATAAAACTTATTATCCGTTGAACAAAAAATATTGATTAGTTCGTCTCAAATGGTTTTCAATTCGATTTACTTGATTCTTTTAATTCATTTAAATCGCAACCATAAAGTTAATAACTAATCGGTGATTTTGTTTCGGTGAAAGCAAAAAAAGCCTCCTTCTTTAAGTAGTGATGTTTGTAATTTTAAATTCTCTCGATTTATCAGGAAAAAATACATTTTATTTGGGGTTGTATATGACAAATTTCAATTTTGTAAATACTCCCTCTGTCTCAATCATTTGTTTGCTTTCTATATTACTTGTGAGGAGTATTTTAATCAAAGCAAACAAATGCTTGAGACGGAGGGAGTATATATTTATTTTAACGTACTCAACTTAGGGCCTCATTTTGTGTGTTTGTACCGGCCACGACATTCTCACAGCCGGCCCGAATTGTAATCAGGGGCGGACCCACGTGGGGTCCTATGGGGTCACGTGCCATCCTAAAAAAAAAAAAAAAAAAAAAAAAAATCAAAAATCTGGAAATAATTGAACGCAACATCCTTCCTCATTATCCTCAATCCTCATTATCTCATACATTTATACCACATAATAAAAAAATAAGAAACCACCACCCAACTCCCAAGCCACCCACCGGCCACCACCGTCCACGACACCGCCGTCCACCGCAGGCTGCCAGTTCAGCCGCCCACGACCGACCCAGTCCAGCCTCCCACGCGCGGCCCACCCAGGTACTAAACTACTAATTGTCTAATTACCCCCAATTTAATTTCTAACTTGCATACTCTAAATTTGTAGATCTCTAATTCGATTTTATATTTGTATTCTTGTAATTGTGTGCTTAATTAGACATGTTTCTTTGAATTGTTCTAATTGTTATGTGTTTAATAATTTAATTAGACAATTTAATTGTTTTTTACTTGTTTCATTGTTTGTATAATGTATATGGACATATGGTTCATGGTTGTCTACTTGTTTTACTTGTCTTTGAAAGTTGAATAGTGTATGTAATTAGACAATTTAATTGTTTTTTACTTGTTTCATTGTTTTTTACTTGGTGTATGTAATTAGTTTTTGTATTGTTGTTTGTAATTAGTTGGAGAAGATGAGGAAGAATAAAAGTATTCTAGACTATTGGAGTAAGGAAAGAAAGTCCCAAAAATCATGTTTATCGTCTACACCATTATCAAGTGTGGAAAGAGTGTTGTTCTCCTCAATGACGTTTGTGAAAAATAAGTTGAGAAATAGAATGGGCGATGAACTATTGAACTATTGTTTGGTTCCATTTATTGAGCGAGACTTTTTTGTACAAGTAAGTGATGATGATATCATTAATCGCTTCCAAAACATGAAATCTCGTCGAATGGTATTAGATTAACTCTTTAATTTTGTGTTACATTGATGTTATTTTGATAATGTAATGTTGAGTTGTTGACGATGAAATTTATGTAATAAAATTTTATTTATTTTTTTCACTTTTTATTATTGTGCCACCCCTTATAGTAATTTCTAGGTCCGCCACTGATTGTAATGCCACTAAAAACAATGGGAAGTGTAACATTTATTTACTGAATTACGTTCCCATTAAGTTTGTTCAATATTGAAATTTTACACTTGTTGTTTCAACGCTAATAATCAAACTCCTTAACTTTAACAAAAAAAAGGGAATTTCAACTCGGATTTACTAATTTATATATACAATTAGTTATTCATCTAAGAAATAAATTTTACATCCATCTTTAATAAACAAAATAAAAATATGATAAAAAGTTCATGATCCATTTTTACATTTATAATAAAATGTCGTAAAATTAATAAAAATACTCATTATTAGTTATTACTCCTATCCATTTTTTGCCTGAGGCTGGTTTATATTCGCTTTCAGGCACACTCAAACGTCCTATGTTTCTCTTCAAAATTTGTGTGGCTGTTTTATTTGACCCGAGAAGCCATTGGTGTGAAATTCGGACATTATTGTTCTCGGACCCTAAAATCCTGAAAATCGTGTATTATGCCCTTCTATTTGAGCTGTTCAGGAGGTCATACCGAATTACCGGGTCATGTTTCTTTTTGTTCTGATTTTTCTACCATGTATCTGGTGTTACTTCAAGAGTTAACTTTTTCAATCTCAACCACTAATATCAAGTACTAATCCATTGTTCACTAATATCTAATAGGCTGGTTTATCGCATTTAGCGGTGATTCAGTCACCCTCAAACGTCCTCTATTTCTTTTGATATACTTATGCATAATACATTGTGCATTAAAGAACAAAAAAAATCAATAAAATTTTTAAGTAAAACAAAATCTTACATGAATATATGTACATGGAGTTAAGCAATTTCATGTATACATGAATTTAAAGAAGGAACTCCCTCCGTTCATATCATTTGTTTGTCTTTAATTAAATACTCATCACAGATAATAAAAAAGACAAACAAATAATTTAGACGAAGTTAGTATTTATTATTCAAATAGACTTATCTAATAATGACCATTTATAGGGCTCATACAATAAAGCCAAAAAGTCAAAGAATTACATGTTGCAAGCATAATAAACCTACAGACACTTAGGGGCCGTTTGGTTCGAACAATTGAAATGGAGTGGAATGGATTCTAACTCCAAGGTGGTATGGAGTTAGAACCCCATACCTTTTAATGTTTGTTTGGTTTGATGTTTGGAATGGATTGTAAATGTCATTAATATTTTGGTTCACATATAGAATGTACTTCAAATAATTTTGTTTTCTTCAACATAGATAACAACTACAATATTATTTATAATTAAAATTAACTAGTGGAGTATAAGAAATAACAACAACAAAAATCCATATGACTCTATAAAAATTCTTTTAACGTGTTTATATAATATGAAGACATCAATATATTCTAAAACTCAAAAAAAATCCGCATAAAATGTTAATGAAAAATGCGATAGTCTAAACAACATGTATATTAACGGCATGTACATTAAACTATGAGACAAATGAAAAAACGAATGATGATGAAGTATAGCACAAATTCTCATTTTTAGCAGGAATAGTCATCGCAAGCTTGCGACAGGTCAAGTATGATTAAACATGTATATGATAGCTATGTATGATTAAACATAAAGGGAAAAAATTGTGATGATATACATTATTATTATTAGAAAAAATCTTTAAAAAAAATTTTTTTTAAAAAAAAGAAAAAAAAAGTGACAAAGGAGTTCATGGGAGATATGGAGAATAGTTGAATAACAAGTACAATTTTTTTTATTTTTTTTCTATGGATGTGTGGGAATGGATTTAGAATCATGGGGTGAAACTATAGTATGAGATTCCAAGGGGTTGAAATAGATTTAGAACCCCTTAGGATTCAAACTCCATTCCAAAAAGGGTCAACCAAACACTTGAATGGATGGAATCCATTCCAATCCATTCCAAATGTGCCAACCAAACACCCCCTTAGTGACTTAGGTAAAACATTGAAAAATCGCAATTTGTAAGTGGGTAAATGGACAAAACTTTTAAAATTGTAAGTGTTTAATTATGCTTTCATATTTCATTTTTATAACTAACATAAGATATTTTTTTCATTTATAATTAATTTCATTAGTTGGATTATATATATAGTGTAGAGTAGTGGTTTTAACATATTGATCATAAACGGGTATTAATTAATCATATAAGTAAACTTATTATATTATATAAACATACTTCTTTTCCCCTAGTGAATAGTTTACAGTTGTAAATACAAGTGTAAACTATTAACTGAGAGTATTTTTTATTTTTGTGCAGTGAGTTCTTAAAATTATAACTAAAAAGTACAAAATAATTTACAAATTTAATTATAGTCTGATAAAATATAGATATTATAATGTATAATGCTTAAAAGGTCAAAATAACATTGCTAAAACCATCTTTTTTATCAAAAAAGAAATGTTTGTTAAACTAAAACTTTCATATAGTTCGTATATATTAGTATCTAAGATAGTATATGAATCGTTGAATTTTCATCGTTAAATAAATAAAGAAATTAATAATTTTATAAAAATATGTTTAAATAGTTTTTATAATCATATAGTGTCGAACACCCTAAGTAAGTCAATAAACATGTGATTCATATCTCTTTTATCACAAATTCTCATTTGTGACCATTGGCGGATCTACGTGGGGTCCCAGGGGGTCACGTGCCACCCCATTTTTAAAAAAAAAATTGATGTTTGCTATTTGCGTTATAGTTTGAAAATAAGAATATCTAAATATTAGTGTAATAAGTACTCAGGTAATAATTAGTGATCTAGTGGTATGAGACTACAATTTCACACTGCTGACCCAGGTTCGAACACCCCCCCCCCCCCCCCCCCCCCCCCCCCCCCCCCCGAGCACAATTTCCATTGTTTTGTTTTTTTGTACATATAATGACTATTAGGGTATGTTCCAAAGGGGCTTAAACCTAAAAGTCATATTAATGAAAATTTAATATTTTAACCACTTTGACTTTAAAGTCTACTACATAATAAGTAAATAAAAAAAATTTAAAACTACTGTAGTATATTTCAAGAGCCATTAATTTGTATTGTGTTTTCTTAAAAAATATAGACGATTTTAATGACTCATTAAGTATTGATCGGGATTGACATTTTTTCTATTAAAACTATACTACTCCCACAACCTTTCAATTTTACTAAAGAATATTGCGAAATTAAATAGTTATTTGAATGACATTTGAAACTATATCAATTTGCGTTGTATGTTATTTAATTGTCGGCAATTTTAATCAAGAGATACCAAATGAAGATGGATATTTTAAAAATACACCATCAAAAAATTGCAATATTTTTTTTCCTCGCATAATGTTTTTCCCTCATGTGTACAATACATAGTAGTG
This sequence comes from Heliosperma pusillum, assembly GCA_022085475.1. Classification (NCBI taxonomy): domain Eukaryota; kingdom Viridiplantae; phylum Streptophyta; class Magnoliopsida; order Caryophyllales; family Caryophyllaceae; genus Heliosperma; species Heliosperma pusillum. The sequence goes on from JAIUZE010066095.1 coordinate 27,911, forward strand.
TAAAAAGGAATAGCTTTTGGTCGTCTATATGTATTTTAAATGGATTAAAAAATGTGGTCGAGCTCTTAAAATAGAATAAATAAGCGGAAAATACTGGTAAAAAAAATTTGTGCCCCCCAAACCTGCAATTCCTAGGTCCGCCACTGTTTGTGACGGTCATTATTCGTCATAAATTTGTGACGGGTCGAATCCCTCTCACAAGCTTGTAAGTGTTTGCCCTCCCACTTGCAAGCTTCTGAAAAAGATCCAACCTGTGAAAAACTTATAACCAATAAATACATCACAAGCAAGACTAATTGCTCTTTGTTTAAAATAAGATTGGTCGTTATAGGGGCAGTAAAACCAGGTTTGTCGTTACCTTGACAATAAAAAACAAAGCAAAAATGATGAGCGTAATTGATTAAATAAACTAGAGACACACAGCTGACAGCCCTATTACGTACAGTGGCGTATCTAGGATTCGTTCAAAGGGGGTGCGGTTACGAAATGAGATCACGGTAAAGTAATTTACACTAAAAGTATTAAACGTTAGTATTTATTTTAGTACTAAGGACAAACTCTTAAGGAAGAGTATTTTTTCCTATCAAAATACTTGTATAAGGCGGTCTTACGTAAAAAAATTATAAAACAAGTTTTTTAATGACTTTTTATTCATTAGTGGAAACCTTTTATATAAAATTATTTAATTTGTATCCACTGACCACTGTTAACACAAGTTGTAAAATTGTAGTTTTAATCAATTGTGGTAGTCTGTATAACTCGTGGAGTCAAATTAATGATCTTGAATGTATTTCATACACTCGGGTTTTGGAGAGAGAGAACCGAAAAAAGTAAAAAAAGTGGAGACAATCTCAAACTTAGAATGAAATACACCAAAAAATATGCAAAAAAAATGCAAAATCAGCAAAATTGTTGTTGTGGGGAGTAGAACACACAACATACATTAGTAGGTTCACTCAACATGAATACTCGCCACTACACTATAAACATTTTATTGCTTTTCCATCCTGTTCTTAGAATTATATCTTAAGAAAATGGGGGGTGTAGATGCACCCACTACACCCCCTTGGATACGCCCATGATTACGTACGGTGGGCCGGGCTACACGTACCATAAGTCCATAATATTATATTGGATGTATTGTACCATAATGGAGACACTTAAAGCAAACATCCAATATAATATTATGCTCGTATTAGAAACTAGAAATATCCGAGGATACTATTTCTGTATGTGTACTGTGTAGGAGAGGTCGGCCGGCCTAAAATATGCTCCTACGTCATTTCAAACAAACCAAGAGGACTACCCATCTTATTATGTTCCGTGTTTATTACTAGCACTACCCGCTCTACTTGTGGAGCTAAGAGGTTAGTAGGGGCACTCTCCTGTCATATAAATTTTTTGGAATTTTTAGTTAACTCTTTTTTTAGTGTACTTTATATTGTAATTTGTTGTTCAACTCCCCTAAAATATAATTTATCATTCCCCCAAAATTAAAATTCTGGCACGTCACTAACCTAAGTACCGACTGCCCATGCTAAGTTTGTATCAAAAATACAAACATAATATAATAAAGATCTCATTTGAGAATGTGTTTTAAGTTTAAGATGTACACTTTTTATGGTATGTGGTTCATTAAATTCCAAACTAAAATACCATATATTGTACGATTAAAGGCGATGACAAAAATAATACTGATATCATCTTATGTATGTGATGATTTAAAAACTCCGTATATAATAATAAAGCAGTAGTGAAAATAAAACAAAGTGTGATTTATTTATTAAACAATTAGAGGGGTTTGATGATTCAACCATTTATTTGGTTAAACCAATTGTATAAACGAGGGCAGGTAGGTAGTTAATACAATACTACTAGTACTAGTGGAAAGGGTGGATCAGCAATCCGGGTTTGGTTGGAGTAGAGTGTAGATAGAGACATGCATGATGCATGCATGCATTATATACTAATTAATCAAGCAGCAGATGGTGCAGTGACGTAGTTGAGAGGAGCCTTAGTTAAGGCCTGTTCAATGAAAGGCTTCATGTCTCCAGTAGTAACATTAGCAGCTTCCGGATTATTGTAATCCAGACTGGGATCCTCGTAGATGTCCCACCACCTCTTAACAAGCATCTTTATGTCCTCTCTCTCCATGTTCTCTTCCTTACCCGTGTACCTCCACGGCTTTGACCCGGCTGCGCAGTAGTGCACCACCTTCACTCTCTCCAACTCCACCTTCTCCGGGTGCCTCCACAGGAAGGCCAGCACCAGGTTGTAATCTATCGGCAGCACCTTCAACTTGTCATTGAAGTAGCCGTTTAGCAAATCCTGCTCTGCAAATGAGGTGGGCCGTGTTTCGTTGAGCGTTTTCAGGAGATGATGGAAAGTAGGGATGCTGGGCTCGAAAGCGAAGAACCCCGCGTTGAAGTATATAGATGGAGGCGGACCCAGCTCCGCGGTGGGCCACAGTACCCTTTCCGGACACTGCTGGCAGTATCCTATCTGATGCTGAGGGGTTTTACTCCAGGAGGCCTCGCAGAAGCAGTCCATGACCGCGTAGAAGAAGCCACCTTTGGGTAGATCAAACAGATGATCAATGTTGTGGAACACTTGTATGTCCCCATCCAAGTATACCAATCTCTCATACTCCACAAACTGTAACAATAATCCATAAAGATACGATGAGTTATGAGTACGTATGTAGGTATATATGAAACAATAAGAATAAGGTATTAATTACAGGAAAGTACATATGATGATATTACCTCCCAAATACGGAGCTTAGAGTAATTGATGACATAATAAGCGTGTGCAAATTGAGTATCATTGTGGGGAGGGTAAATGGGTTCAATCTCCCTGACCACACAACCCTGCTCGACCAGGATACGACGGTGCTCCTCAGGGACGTCAGGTAGTACACCCACAACTAAAGGGTATGCGGACTTTACCTTCCTTAACCCTTTGGCTAGACCCACTACCCCCTTTACGTAGTCCCCGTCTCCCGCCAAGAACGTCACGTACGCCCGACTCCCTACTCCCTTTTTCGACCTTATCTTTACTACTTCCGCTGCCATTAATATTATTGTTCAAACACCCACACAGATCAGATCCAAAGCTGATCGATTACTTAACACTAAATTTCTTTGGTTGTGTGATACCAAGGGTAATTAAGCTGCGCTGTATATATAGACAAAATGATGTACGGCTCATTTATTAATTAATTAATTAATACGAGTATAAAATTAAAAGTAAAACAAATACGGTACAAAGTAAAAAGAATCTTCCTAATGCATGTCGGCGTTTCTAGAACATGCAATATTAATACCAGACTAGTCGACTAGATGAATCAACATTATGGACTCCCATGCATGCATGCATAAACATTACTATGTACTGAGGTAATTATGTTTTTTTGATAATAACAGACAGTCAGACACAATATGTATGTCATGATCTCTCCCTAGGATACTAATGTCTTGTTTTCCTAGTGTATTGGATCGTATTATTCATATCAAATTGACTCCTTCATTAGTGTCCCATTTTGTATACTTCCAACGTAGACATGCATGCTAAAAAAAATGAATATTCTACGTAATACCTTTTTGTAATTACATATTATAGGAACCAGGCGGTACCCCTTTCTTTTAGATACAAAATTTTGACTGTCAATAATTCTCGGTCATAAACTCAAAAATTAATAAATCTTTTTTTTCAAGCTAAACATCTCGCAAAGATGATCAGTTTGAGAAAAAAAATCGTTACTTTGTGAACTCGTAGCCATGAGATATATATAGTCGGTCAAAGTTTATTTGATTAAAAACGTTTAACCGACCATTACTCTTTCAACATGTTCAAAAAGTGACAATTTTATTGTCAAATCGAAGATTCGAGAAGGCGATCACTTTGGGAAAAAAAACTTTCGAATTCATGACCCTGAATTATACGCGATCAATGTTTTTTTAGAAGAAAATAGGAAAACCTATGAAAATGTTTTTTAAAAAAACATAGGGGTACATATATAATATCTTAAAATAATAATAAACAAACCTTTAGTATTTTCTTTTTTAATAAATACAATTTTTTAAGTTTATTTTACTAAATTATATTTCAATAAAAAAACATCACTAAAAGTTATTCCATATAAAACACCACATAAGTAGACAACAACGAGAATGGATAAGTGCAAACTATACACTGAATTTCAATTTGGAATTTTATTTTGAGATATTTTACATGTTACCCTTATATTTTTCCAAATTCTATGGTGTACCCTTTATTTTGAACTAAAAATTTTTTATCGTCTATAATTTTTAACTACAAACTCCGAAGATGGCAATTTTTTTTCAAAGTGAAGATCACGTATAGACGATCAATCTGAAAAAAAAATCGTTAAGTTATAAGTTTGTAACCATGAGATATAGTCAGTCAAAATTTATTTTGTTTATAACATTTGACTGACCGTAACTCATGCAATAAGTTTATAAAGCGACAATAATTTTTTTTCCAAATCGAAAATCTTGTAAAGACGATCAATTTGAAAAAGAAAGCCGTCGCGTTCTGAACTCGTGACCATGTATTATAGACGATCAAAGATTTTTAGCTCAAAAACAGGGGTACACCATAGAATTTGGAAAAACATGAGGATTATTTTTGAATTTTTGTTACTCATTTTGAATGCAAATACTTTTGTATCATGTCTTAATTTTTATTTGTTTGCCCTACATAGATAATAGTAAATTTTAAAGTGTTGACTATAAAATTTAAATTATTCCGTAATAATTTTCAAGATTGAGCGAGTATAATGTTTCTCCTTAATTTTTACTTATTGTTTGTAATGTACTACTTCCACAAAAAGTTTCATTAAAGACGGATCGACTCATCTTAAACTTAAGACGAGTTAAATCCCTTTTACAAAGAGCAAATTGGGGGACAAGTGGGGGCTCCATTTGCCACTCACTTACCCCTCACTTGCACTTTGTGAGGGGAATTTGACCCGTCTTAAACTTAAGACGGGTCGATCCGTCTTCAATGAGAATTTGTGTTCCTTCCCTTATTTTATTCACTAAGTCTTGCTTGTGACGGGGTGACCCGCCGCAATCTTGCGACGAGTCAAATCCCCCTCACAAAGAGCAATTGGCAAGGCAAGTGGGGGGCTCTATTTGTCACCCACTTGTCTTGCCACTTGCTCTTTGTGAGGGAAATTTGACCCGCCGTAAGCTTGCGACGGATTACCCTATCACAAATGAGAATTTGGGTATTTTATTCATATTAAAGTAAATTTTCTTCGACAAAATTATCAATACTATTATACGAGTAGAAATTCTATGTCACACTTTTGTATTCTATCTACTACTCGTATAGTCGTATCTCATTGTTTTTATCATACAACATATTATTCCTCACATGATAAAAAATACTCCATTCGTTTCGGTCAATTATTTACCTTTATTTTTGGTACAAAAATTATACTTGGTGAATGATAAGTGGACATTAGTCCCACTGGGGAGTCAAATTACTCATAAAAACCTTCTTAATTTAGAAAAGACCACAATTGACTGAGACACCTAAAAAAGAAATATGACAACAATTGACCGGGACGGAGTAATACAATTTACACACTTGTCATTCAATGCCACTATTTACAAATGGTTACACAAATGGTCCCCACTATTTCCTTGGTCTTTGTGGCAAAATAAAAAGACAACAATTAACCGGGAGGAAGGGAATAGTTCCAATGGGTGATCAAGTTACAAATAACAAATCTTTCCAATATTAAAATATCACAATTGATTAGACCCCCAATTAAAATAGTTAAATAATTGATTGGACGGAGGAAAAAGTAGTTATTGGACTATTTAAGGGTAATATTAGTGGTGACTTCAAAACATGAGTTTTGTAACCAGATTCTCAATAATCTAGTAAAGTCTTGGCAAAAACTTAAGTTGAGTATTGAAAATCCAAGATTCAAGACTCAACTTGAGTCTTGGCCCCACCTTTTTATATATGACAACCAATAAATGACTAACATGTGTAAAGTTTTTATTTTTTTCTTTTTTCTTTTAGGGACCCTACAATAAAAGTGAAGGTAAAAGTAAAGTTTGAGTATGAGGGATATTGTGTAAGTCTTAGGCGAATCTGAACAATAAAATAATAATAAAAGTTCGTGAAAAGCTGATGTGATAAATTCTTAAGACCTAATGAGTCTGACCAATAATCATACACTCATAATAAAAATCTTACAGTTTCTAAGATCAATAAATCTTGCTTGTGACGGGGCGACACGTTGAAAGCTTGCGACATGTCAAATCCCCCTCACAAAGAGCATGTGGCAAGAAAATTGAGAGGCTCTATTTACACCCTACTTATCGTGAGAAAAATTTAACCTGTCATAAACTTGCAACGGATTGATCTGTCACAAATAAGAATTTGTATTCTAAGATAGTTGAGTGTCTCTATTGGAATTTGGAATGTGTCGTCCACTACAAACTCAGAGCTCCACAAATTTGTGGCCCAAATTCATTACCCGTGCTGTAAATAAAAGTGGACCATCGTTTATAATACAGGTCGGCCAAGTGGTCTATATCAAGGCTCGTATTTTACACGGAGTATGTTTCATGCCATTTTATTTTATTGTATTTTTAAAAAAAAAAATAGTGGCGTAATTCTTAAGCGTTATAAAAGAACAATGCTAGGCGCCACCGAGTGATACCCAATCTCGATACCACCTACTTGCATGCCTTTATAATATTATATAGGTATACCACCCGTATCCAATGACACCCTAGCATCATCCTTTTTTTATACTTGTATTGGTTAAACGGTTAAACCTTCCAACATACTTCTTCCCTTCAACTCTACTGTATCACTTTACTTTTTCACGTTTGTCAAGACGTGTTTTACGCGCTAAATATCTTTTGATACGTATTTGCAAAAATTATAAAAGTTAGATATTTTCAATATACTCGTAAAGGCGAATCAAACAAGATCACACATAAATATATTTTCACTAATATATTGAGAGAAAAGAGCAATTAAATGCCGACTCATGAATAGTGTGTAAAAGTGAAAGTGCTAAAGTGGAGTTGAAGGGAGAAAGTATGTTATACTCTAGCTAATATTTTTACTCATAACAAGCATGTTTCGTATTTCAGACGGACTAATTCCGTCTGAAAAATAAGACGGGATTATGTTGCCACTTTTTGATAAAATGTAACCACAGCTTATATCAACTTGTTTTCAATAGTGGTTACATCTAACTGTAAAGTGGTTACAAAATCTCGTCTTATCACTTCAGACCAAAATGGTCCGTCTGAAACAAGACCAACTGTGTTGACATAATTTCACACCGAATTTGATCATTTCATTAAGGGTTTAAAATTAAATAACACTCGAGTGAATAATTTTATTGAAAGAATTAGATTAAATCCGTAAAATTCACGAGTATGTTTTCATGTATGGTATATTTTTTTTTGCGTCAATGCTCACATTTATATAATTAAAGAGTATATACTTAGTATTGTATCTTTATCTTGATTAAATATGATCGAAGTTAGAAACATGATCAAACTAAAACTCATTCTAACATTACATGTATTCATCAGTGTTTTTGGGTTTTTACCGCTAATTTGCGACATACAATAAATCAAGTATTGGAAGCTTTTGATATTATATCAAAATGATCATATGTAATCGAGAAGGTGCTTACTGCTAAGTATATGATTATTATTACAGAGAAGAGAGGTTTCTGGCACATAATCTTTGCCGTTTCTGATCACACAACTTGGAATGTACAAAATTTTGCACGTATACATAATACATTTGTGTAAAATGAATGGTAATAATATCTACAAATATACCTGGAGTAAGAGCCAGTGGCTCATGCAGTAGCTGCCGTATGCTACTAATTTAATTTGGGACAAATAGTGGCATTTGGATTTGCGACAGTACCTGTAATCACAATTCATATGCTCTGACTTAGAACCTCATGAGCTATCATTGCTAATGCACTCAACGCAAGTGAGACTATGCACATACATAAATGAGTATAACAAGGCTGTTTGGAGACCAAATCTTCTTCTATCGGCGGTGGAGATTGGCCATATAGCATTTCACAACTCATATCTTCGAAATCTGACCAAATATACAGAATTAACTGTGACACCTATGATACGTAAAGATGCACTCTCTTGTCAAAGATAGCAGTTTAGTAAGTCAAATTGTTTCCTGTACAGTCCGCGCTTAAATACCTTAACTTTTGGGAAGTATTTTCTTTTAATAATAATAATAACCCTTAATAGTGAAGAACATACTTGGGTTCATGGTCAGAGGAAGCCCGAATTCGTTGCTGAAGAAGTCTTGTGTGGGAATTTTGCACATATTTACACACATTCCTACACATCCACTGTTTTCCAGGTACCTTTGTAAGAGAAAATCACAAACAATATGTTAGTAGTTTAATTTTGAACCACTGTCACATGCTTCTGAATGAGACATAAAATTACTAGAAAAGTTGGATGTGATATTATCTTAATATAGCATTCCAGAGTGGTTGTGTTTGTCCCAGATTTCATTACATTACACATTCAAAAGGGAAGATATTTAAGTTAGACTACATTCTACCTGCACTTCTTTATGCGCACACCACTTCTTTGCTTCACTCCATCAACTTCTACTTCAATGACCTACACCAAGAATGAGTTAGTTGTTGAAATTTCCATTCTGCAATACGCAGAAATGCAATGCTGCCTCCAATCAGCGCTATTTCCTCGTGCTCAGGTGACGGCGTGTAGAGGCACATTGTGTATATAATGTTATGAGGGTTCTTGTGGAGCCACCATACGAATTGCGTGTGATCATGCATCATAGTACAATGGTGTGAGTATATCATTGTGTGTGTGTGTGTGTGTGCGTGCACGTGTATGTTCTACTGAGCATCAGTTATACATGTACGTATGCATTTGGCTGTAATTATGTACATGGAAAATACTCTTTAGGTTCGCTTGTGAGCTCCTTGGCAATTGGAGATGTGAGAACTATATTCAGCTGAGGTTAGCTTTTAAACAACTCTAAAGAATCGTGTGTTACCCTCGCAATGGTTCATCATATACCAATTTGTCAAAATCTTCTAAAGTGACATTTTTTTTTTGCTAGTACATATTTCATTCCCAAACCTGTGTTTCACGTCAAATATTTGTAACAACATGCATATATGATATGCTAATGATCACGTGAGAAATTAAAGCTAGGGAGTAACAGTGCTACTGTTAAATACTAGTAACAGCTTGGGAGTTGGGAATGAAAACGGTGCAGGGTAGCAAATTTACCTCAGAAGGTCCAACAAGCCAATGGAAGAAAGGTACGGTCAGAGTTGCATTGAACTCAGCAGCCCATTTTGTTGGAGGAAATAATTTTCTGAACTGCAGATATGAAACCAGAATTTCATCACACTCGCGCTAAAATGTAGCAGTACTTAATGGAAATTAATTGCTCAATATCAGTGGATTATATGCTGTGCTAGAGGTATTCATAGAAAGTTTGAGTTTGAGTGATGAAATGTTGAAACAAATGATTTACACGTCACAAAGACGATACAACTTTGCATTCTCCAAATATTTCAAATGCTAAGACCAACATCTTGGCTCCACATGACAAAATTAAGAAGAGAGGGATAAACCTGAGCAGGAGCACCGGGTGGAAGCATAGACAAGAGGACCTCCCTAACAACCTTCTGTTGCTCGAGACGTGACCTTCCCTGCATTACTCTCCTTGATACGTCCACAAAACTGTCGTAGTCGTGTTTTAACCATCCGGCCTTGCCAGGCTCCATACTGTGGTGTGGTTTTCCAGTAGCGAACTTTTCCATCTTCCTAGCAAATAGAGTCATAAACATCTTTTCAAAAAAACCATCCCTATACATGGTCTTCTGGCCCATAGGAGCCGGCTCCCCTGTTGGCTCGGATATCCTACATTGTGGCTGTATCATCTGTTTAATCCTGTTTTCCTTACATTGTTTTCCGTGGCAAAAACTGATACTGGTTTGTGGAAAGACAGGCTGGAAGCTCAACACCACCATTGGGCAGCAATCAAATGATGTCAGTAATTTGAGAGAGGCCTCAGATAAACCTTGAGAATGCCCTCTTTTTATCAAAAAAATTAATCTTGAGCAAAGGCACCTGCGGAAAGCATCGCAATCGAATGATGTCAGTATGTCTCAGACTCACACAAATATAAAAACAATATAACTAATGGCAAATAAGGAGAAACCTTTCCTATGATGGGAGGATATTGATATGATAAAATGCATAAAGATGAGAAGAACAGTTAGTGACACTCAATAGCAGCAGCGGAATATAAGCAACCAACTCATAAACTTGGTAGTGTAGTTAATTCATAAAATCATTAGTTGAATGCGATAAAGATGAGTATATAGATCTGTATATAGTTGATGAGGCATTCCCTAATCCCTATTGGACCAACAGTGGCTTCTCATATTTCAATTAATTAAAATATAAAAGCAGCCGCAATTCACATTTTGAATTTCATATAAATAAAGAAATATGAGGAACAGAATACAACTAACCTTGTTTCACGGCGCAACCCTTATCTTCTTCTTCTCTTTCTCCTTCTTCTTCTTCAACAAATTGTCAAACAGGGAATGTGGATAAGGAATTAAGGAAGCCAATTAAGGACGCTCCAAAACTCGACCGGATCTATATTCTCATCGGTCCATTCACACTTACTTCACGGGTTATTTCGTTAATCAATTTGGGCCTTAAAACTCTTCAACTTTGTTCTTCTTCTGGATGCCCATTCACTCCAATCCACGCACTCACCCAACTTAACTTAACACACGCTAACTATTTTCATTTCTCTCTCAACTAGTCTTCATACATTTATTTCCACCCCTTCTATCGGAGTTTATTTTCCCACTACAATTTTTATTTATATCGCTGCTTTTTGTACCCAACTTTTCTTTTTTTGATAAAGTAAGAAAAATAATAGGTAGGAGTCGCGAGAACGCAGACTCCCACTAGAACAAATTATGATGGAGAATTTGTGTGATAACTTTTTTTATTCAAAATAAATGGTAATACTATTAAACATATTTTGTATAAGAGTATATTTTTGTTGTTTTATATACATATTACATAGATTTCTTATGATGCACACATTTTATTATTGAAGGAATTTAAGGGTAAGATAACCACTTATGGGGCTAATTTGTTCAAAATGTATTTATAGAATGATTATAACTAATAAAGGCCCAAACCCAAGTTGTTAAATTTGAGCGGGAAAATTTTCTAGTGACTTATTCTTTTAGTTATAGGGGATTAATAATTAATTTGACTCTTTCGTATAATGTTATTCTTTTTTTAATTAGGTTTTATGTCTAAATTAGTTAAGGGATGATCGTTCGCCCGTGTGGTTTATAATTCTTCATTTATTGTGGGTTTGTTGGTGGTAGTATATGGACAGTCATCGCCGATATTGTGGTAGTATATGGTAGTATATGGACACATAATACACTTATTATGGAATGATTTATAAGAAATTATCATTAATCATGGTAAAAGTCAGTCCATATATACTTGCTTTTCTGATGAGAATCTGTTATAAATTATTTAATAATAAGCTTATATTTTGTTTAAAAAATAGGTTTTTTTTGTAAAAAAAGAAAATTACCATTTCAAGCATTGATTAGCCAAAAATTGACTTTTTATTGAAAGTTTATGAAACACTACCAAATACCTATTTTAATAATAAATTTCTTAATTAAAATTTTAATAAACTATATTTTCAATTTATTCCATACTCTTCTTGTATAATCTTCAATTTCCATTTTCTCGTATATTTGTCTCATTACATATCAAGTCCATATGATTTCAATATGACGAATTAGTTAAAGAAAAATATGGATCTGTAAGGGCTTGTTTGAGAGATATAAAGGTTAAGCGGTACTATATGTTATTGGAATCGGCATAAGTAATAATAAATAAATAAAACAACCAATAATCTACATTATATAAAAGCACAAACATTTTGTGCATTTCTATTGGCTCCTTTATTTAAGCAATATGAAAGTAAATGGGCCCACAGTAATTTTCACTAATTAATTTGTCTCTCTCCTCTTTTCTTATATCAACTTTCTTCGTGTCCTTTGATTAGTTAGTTGTTTAGTTTAATGAACTTACTTCACTTTTATTTCTACTCTACCGTTTTACTTCTAATCGAGACGGGCAAATCTGTCTTATAGTTAAAACGACAATGATTGATTCATATTTTAAATTTATAATATGAAGTTGTTTTCAATATACGTATTTAGTCGAATTGTGGAATATTCAATATTATTTCACTCGCGTGCAACTCTGAACGGGTTTAAAACTAGTATATGAGTAATACGAATCTCTCAAGGAATAGTTATGTGTATGATGTATGTAGCTTCATATCTTGTGGAAAAAGATTTGGGAGACCTAAGTAAGTAATCAACATAAAGTTAAAATTTGAAGGTGAGGGATTAGAAGCCCAAGTCTGAATTTGATGGAGCATATATCATACTTCCTCCATTCAACTCCACTCTACAAAAAAAAATTTTCACATTTGCCGAGACGTGTTTTACACGGTAAATATTGTTAGCTACGTGTTTGCAAAAATTATAAAAGTTAGATATTAATAATGTACTCGTAAAGACGAATCAAAAAAGATCACACATGAATATATTTTTTACTTATATATTGAGAGAAAATTGCAATTATATGATCGCTTGTGAATAGTGTACAAAAAAAAAGTGGTAGAATGGAGTTGAATGGAGGAAGTATATGGTTTGACGATATAAAAAAAGTTGCATGGATGACAACAACTCGTTAATCATATGTGTTGGTCGTAAGTCGTATGTAGGAGACTTAATTATTATGTTGTCCAATTATGAAGGATGTATGCACTACAACAAACTGACACTTAGGCCACGATTTATGCCACGAAAATTGATAAGTCGTGGCTTAATTTTGCTTAGCCACGGGAAAAAATTCTTTCAATAATTTAGAAAAATTTTATGCCACGGGAAAAGCTTTCCTGTGTCAAAAAGTCATTTGCGCCACGAATTTCGCAACAACCGTGACTAATAATTAATTTAGCCACGAACTATATCAAACCTGTGGCGAAAGTATATCTAGTCACACCTTGTTCCGTGGCAAATATTTTTTTTAGCCACGACATACATCTTGTCCGTGGCAATGCATTTGCTTAGCCACGAATTAAGAAACACCGTGGCTAAATCTCTCAAGATTTGAGTTAAGATATATTTATGTTAAGTAATACGTACGTAAACCTTGCTATATTAAAAAAAAATACAGATGCTAATGAAATTTAGACAAATATAGATAATACCAATGTACATTTAGATATAAATTTTTTAAAATACTTGATTATTTAATAAAAACTTGGTATTCTTTTATTTTATCTAATAAGATTGAAAATTTTGTAAAATTATATACAAAATTTGGTATTATTTTTTATTTTATTAGAAATAAGAACTTGTAATCGTTTTATTTCATAACAAAGATAATTTAAAAATCTATCTATCTAAATATTTCTGTTTATGAAAATTGTGAATTTATATCAATTTATTTTATTAATTTTAATTTAAAATTTATAATCTTGAAAAATATTCATAAAAGGGTTTATCACGTTTAAAAGTATAGCATATCAAATTAAATAAGTTTGTTATTTATTATCTCTAATTTAGAAATCAAAACCTAATATATTATGAAACTATCTCATTCAAAAATTGATATATAACTTTATTTTTAATAATTTTATAAAAAAAAAGAGATGAAATAAATTTTGGTTAATGTTTGAGAAAAAAAAAACAAAAGAGAAGTAGATAAAAAAAATGATTAACTAGTATAAGTTCGCTAAAAATGAAAATAAAAGATAATTTTCAAGAAATTAATAAATCAATAAAGAAAAGAAAAAAAATTGTTGAAAATAAGCGATCACAGGGTACGTTGAAAATATGTTGAAAATAAGCGATCAGTAATTAAAATCAGTTTTATAAATAATATAAAAAATTTGAATAAAGAATCGATCAAGTATAATAAGAAATGAGTTTAGAAAATAGTAAGTTGGAAGTTACTTTCTTTCGTAATCATTTTTCTTTTCTAAATTATACAATTATAATTTTTTAAAATTAATTACTCGTGTAAAATACACTTTGATCAAAAATTGATTACAAATGCAATTCAGGTGACTTATTCTAACTGGTTTTGAACTTATTCAACATTTGTCTAAATAATCATACGTTTCAAAATTTAAATTGGTTAAGTGACAAACGAATTAAGTTGAAACAAAGGCGGAGTAACATAAAATTTTGGAGTTGATCGAGAAGCAGCTTTTTTTTTATTAAAGTGTGCTTTAAAGGAGTTATTTTAGTAAATGTGTTTATAAAAAATATTTATAGAAACAGAATTTTAAAAAAGAGTAATTTCTTATTTACGCATTAAAAAAATGGAAAAAAAATAAGAAATTCTATTATACAACAATTGTTTTTAATTTTTTTGGCATAAAGTCACCACTTTTTGGTTAACAGTTGTAAAAATTATTTGTTTATTTTTTATTTTTAAAAAAGAATAATTTCTCACGTCTTTTTGTGTAGGAAAAAAAAAATGAAAAGATTGGTAAAAAAGAAAATAAAATTAGAATGTCCCTAAATTAAGGGAAAAGATGATAACATGATTATACATTATACATTATACATTGTGTCACTAATTATACATTATACATTATTCATTATTGGTAAACAACTAGCCATCAGCCCATCAACATCATGTATGTCAATGTCATCATCTTAACACATATTACTGCCTGCTAACTAAGCTGGTTAATCACTAATCACTCACCAATCCACCCACTTCATCACCACTAATCAATGCTTCATTCCTATATATTATATACGGAGTATAATATAATATAATTGGATACTTGAAATATATATATATATATATATATATATATATATATATATATATGTGCGTTTTATAGAGAATGTCATTGTATTACGATATTGGTGTATAATTGTATATTAGTCAGTCGTGTTTACTTTCCAATTACAAGAGTCGTTTATAAAAAACATATCTTCACACCATCATGGACACTAGCTAGCTTACCTCAGATTAATCGATCACTATGTACAACTAATAAACCTACCAATATAACTAATATGTATACATCATCTTCATCTTCACATCATCCATCATCTTGATTTCCACTTATCTCGTCTTAAGATAATGATTCAATTCTCAACTCCTTATCACACATCCTTCTTTTCTACCTTCAAATTCACTAAGCATACAACAATCGCTCAAACTTCTAACCAAAATTACTCGCTCCCTCCCGTAATCATAAACAAGCAAACCTAAACTATTCACTGCCACAAATAAATTAAATATGTTTTTATTCACCCAAAAAGTAAATATACACTTTCCATAACCGTCACACGTGCTTGCTTGTAAAACTTGCACTAAGCTAACTATTCAATCGATACACAATCTAGAATGCGGTATAGCTGTGTAGGTGATCATTGGCGGGTTTGGATCGGATACGGATGGGTAAGTATGTAGAAAAAAAAATTACGTAAAAAATAAAAATAAAAAGTTAGCTTATTGCTACATACATTTTTTATTTATATAATTAAAGTTGTGATACAAGAAAATATTTTATTTAGCGGGTCGGTCCATGGACATTTTTCTTTGCCCATGACCATACACTATTTTTAACCGGCCCAATTTTATTGTCCGTTACCCATGACCAAGTCCACTTAAATAACAAGCCAAACACGGCCGGCTCGCACTTGATTAACTCTAAAATGCAGCAATTTCGTACAAATAATGGCGGTGTAGTACTATAGTGCTAGCCTGTTAGGTCAATAATGAACTTAAATCTTTCTAGATATCTGGAAGGAAATAACTATCTTTATTTTTATTCATAACTGCAAGTAACATATTCTTTTTCAAAATTAAGAAATAATTTACGTACTAAATTATGACATGGCTACGTCCTTATTTGGTTTGTAAACAGTAGACTAATTTCTGTATAAGCAGATTGTAGACAACATATTTTATTAGAAGGTTTGAGCAACAAGCAGAAATTAGCAGATTCAGAAGAATCGATTGTTAGGTTTTTTTATAAAACGGTGTAAAGTTTTCTACTTTAGAATATGTTAACCAATATTAGCATACTAAGTCCAAATATGTTGTTTCAATATGTTGTTTACTACACGCTTAAATTGACATATTAATTAATCAAACCTTAAATATGTCAATTTAAGCGTGTTTGATTAATTAATATGTCAATTTAAGCGTGTAGTAAACATGCTAAAAACCTTAAATATGCTCAAATTCTACTAACATGCATGTCATTTAACAAACACCCCAAATTTCTACAATGGTACTCATTGAGCACCGTTGTAGAGGCAAATTCTCATTAAAGACGAACAAAACCCGTCTCTTCAAAGAGACCTCTCAAAAAAAGTAAGTGGGGGCAAGTGGGGGAGGGACTGTGCATGAGTAGGGATGTCATTAGGTCGGGGCAGTGGTGGATATAGGTCCCCTGTACCCGAACCCATCAAACATTTCTCATACCCATACCTAGGGGTGAACAAAAAGTGGCCCGGACCGGCAAACCGGACCGGCAAACCGGACCGGCCGGTCCGGTCCGGTCCGGTCCAGACCGGATACATACCGGTCCGGTCTCCGGGTCCCAAAAAATATGGTGACCGGTCTCCGGTCCGGTCCGGTCCGGTCCGGTCCGGTCCGGTTCGGTCCATACTTAAAAAAAATTCAATTTACCCTTTAAAACAAGGACCGGTCCGGTCCAAACCCGGAGAAAACCGGACCTTAAGGGTTTCGGTCCGGTCTCCGGTCTTGGAATAGGTGGCTAGCCGGTCCGCGGGTTTATCCGGTCCGGTCCGATCCGGTTCTGGACCGGTGAACACCCCTACCCATACCCGTCCACCACTCGTGGCGGGTATATATTTTCATACCCGTACCAGCCCCGCCAAGTAAAAATAATTTAGACCCGTACCCGCGCCATTACCCGGCCACCAACCATTATGTCATAACTTATGTCGATACTTATTCAATAAAATGTAGTTCAATCAATATGAATTTCCGCAAGTTTTTATTTTTACATTTCTAGTTTAAAGATCTTCAATAAAAATTAATAATGAACATTATTAATATTTGTTTTAGTTATGATTTTGATTTTAATTGAATAACTCCTATTAAATAATATAAAATTACGTGTCTATCCTTAAACATTTCGCACAAAATCAAAAACCAACATTTTATTTTTCTTCAATTATAGTGGTGTCGAGCAACGCTACCTGATAGTGCCCTATCACTACTTTTAAAAATGGGATATTCTACGTGGTGCCCCTATGTTTTTTTGTTTTCTAAGGGATAATCCACTTTTCTTCTAAAAAATTTTGATCACGTATAATTCATAGTCATGAATTCGAAACGCGACGAATCTTTTTCTCAAATTGATCGTTTTTTTGAGATCTTCGATTTGAAAAAAAAAATTATCACTTTATGAACGTTTTGCAAGAGTTATGGATGGTCAAACGTTTTTAACCGGATAAACTTTGACCGATTATATCCCATGGCTGAGTTAATAAAGTGACGATTTTTTTTCAACTAATCGTCTTTACGGGATGTTTAGTTTGAAAAAATGATATGTCGATTTTTGAGTTCGTAACTATGAATTACTGAGTATAAAGAGTCCAAGTTTTTTAGATAAAAAAGAGGGCTATTATGTAAAATATGAAAAAACTTAGGAATACCATGTAGATATCCCTTTAAAAATTGTACGAAGTAGTTATTTTGTGAATTCGGTATAACTTCAAATGTTTATGTTTATAAATGAAAAAGGCTAGCAAGATGGAGATCATAGTATAATAGTAACTCAAATCCAATTCAAGTACCTCTTTATTGACCAACGATTTGGACGTGAACCACAAATCAAGACATGAGGTACTATTAACATGGAAGAACACGTTGGTTGGTAAATTTTGCAGGTTAGAATAATGTAATTAGCAAAGAAAATCAACTCCTAGGTTGATCTTTGCTGATAGAATCAGAGGCATAAATAATAAACAAATGTAAAGATGTTTTTTTCCGAAAGGAGTGTTGACTTTTGAGTGCGCTATATCGTGGATAATAATCAAAACTCAACCTCATAGTTAGAGTAAAAGAACTCTTATCACTTGAGTGAACTCTTATTTTAAGAATGAAATAGATGTGTAAAAATTGTAATTATTAGAGTTTTTCTAAAATGGTGTTGATTAAGAAGTAATTTAACAAAATGGAGTAATTTTGAAACTAATTACCCAAATTAAATTGGGTTCATGTTGGTTCGATTTTTGGGATACTATGGTCTGGAATAAGGTCTCTAAGCGGCAGACTTGAGGTATGGGTACCTCGATGACTTTAGAAACTTGTGATTAAATAGAAAAGTAAAAAGAATCAATTTGAAGCAAAGTCGTTCTTTGATTAGTAGTACATTACATAGTAAACTAGGTAAAAAAAAATAGGTAGTGTAGCATTTTTTTGCCCTTTTGTATTAGGTCGTTGAGACTCTTGTCGATTTATCTGTTTTTTCTTTTTATGTTAAACCTTTTTCTGATGCTAGAAAGGGAAGCCTAATTTCAGAGCTGAAGTAGACCTATTTTTCATAATCAGTTTCAACATAACTCCATTTTAATAATTTTATTGATGTTTTAGGGTCCATTCTAGAAAAAAAAAAATCTTTTCTTAAGGTCCTTTGTATCTTTTAATTTCCAACCTCGAAGATTCGTGTAGCACTAATCTGGTCCTACTTTTTGGTCATTAGGCTTCCTTATATTGTCGGTCCTTTTCTTATAATTTCCATTATTTTTTGCTCATCATACACAATTGCACTTAATTTAGAGACTTATACTAGTTTGCATTATATTTCCATTATTTTTTGGTCATCATACTAGTTTGCATTATTATTGTCACCCTGCTTTCAACTTATACTATCCAGTCAACCCTATGTTCTCCCATATGGAATATGCAGGACTTCATGTCATGGTCTCACTTCAACGCTTTTTATTTACTTCATTCATGACATGAGAGTTCAGACTCTCTCCTATTTTTATTCAGTAGGTCTTGCTTGCGACGGATCGAATCTTGCGACGGGTATTTTGTGAGAGGAAATGGGTAGAGGGGACAAGGCGGACACCCCCATGTGCTTCTCCACTCACCCTTGATGGGTATTTTGTGAGAGAATATGGTATCCGTCTTAAGCTTGCGACGGATAGTGTCCGTCAATTTGTGATTTTTTTTTTTTTTTTTGGTACAAAAGAGTGGACAAGTCCGAGAAAATACTAGTTAGCTAATAAATGCGAGACTGTCTCTTAAATAAATTGTTAGTTTACCTAATAACCCATATTGCAGATTTGTTCAAATAGAAGTTTTAAAAAGGAAAACTCTTTAGACATTGATCAATATGAATTAATTTGAACTTTTGACCAAGTAAATACGGATGACCACGCATATTAGGTTTAGTAAGTATATTTATTTCTTATAGAGTCGTTTAAAAGTCCTTTCTTTAAACTGGTCCATCTAAGCCACAAAAATAGTCTGCCAATAAGATATTTTCAAATTTATAAAGACTCAGATTACTAACTACTTAACTAGACCCAAACAAAAATATATATTTCCAAATTGAATCACATTGTTGTACTCCCTCCTAGTCGGTCATTTCTTCCCTCTTTCCTTATTGGGTAAGTCGGGTTTTCTTCCCTCTTTCCCTTTTTGGATGTGGGGTTGTGTGTTTTGTGTGGTCTAAATTCATTTGTATGTGGGGTAGTGTGTTTTGTGTGGTCCAAATTCATTTCCTTAATTTTTGTGTAAAAGGGAAATGGGAAGAAATGAGTGACTAGGAGGAGTAGTTAATAATCTAATTTTTTAAACATGTACATATAATTTTCTTTAGTTAAAAATACTATTTAAAGATTTTTATTTGATAACAACTATTAACTTTTATATTTTTGTACTTTAATATTTCTTTTGAGACTCTTTCTCTAAACTTATTAACGATGAAAATTTACTAACGTTGACCTTGAAAATGAAGATGAGAAGAATATAAAGAGTAAGGGGGAGTACACAAATAATAGTTAACCTTTATTTTATTTTTATTTGAGAAAAATAAATAAAATAAAGGTTGGCAATTATTGTGGGAGGAGGATGTAATATTTCGATTATCTTTATTATTAGATTCAACTTCAGATTCTAAACTCTATTGCCTGGATGCCTGGATGCATGGATTATTGGATTTTCATTTTTAATTTCCAAACTCAAACTTAAACTTTCTCGGACTCGCTCAAAAAATGCACTTTATATCGGATTTATTTCACTCATATATACATATTCAATAATTTTTTTTTTTAAAAATTTCGACTCGTCAATTTTATATTGTATAAAAAAATAAAATAACATTATTTACTCATACACTGTTCAAAATTGTCTTACTTGAAAATAAAAACTTCATTATCTAAGGCTTGTATTTATTTTGTGATCATATACTCATTTCATTTAGCGGTCAAGTTAAGTCTAAGTTGTAGTTGTTGTTATAGTAGTTGTATGTGTGCAATTGTTGTATGATATGACCAAGAACAAAGTTAGGACGATACGGTGACACAAATTACAAAGAACCATACTCTGTATATTTTAGCATTGTCAATTGACATCGCACCTTTATTATATAATTATCATTAAAAGCGTATAATTTATAAATTGCTTTTTCGATGTACTCATGGAATTTTTCATAAATTTTTTTAGATACACGCTATCTTTATTATTGAACGTTTTATCAAATATTAATCGGTGACACAAAAATCCAACTATGTAATAAATATAAGATTATGATAAGGAAAAAAGTATGAACAAAAATAAAAGAAATTCAAAGTATATTGTTTGGTCTAATTACAAATTTTGAGCAATTTTTGTTCTCCATGGTGTTTTTTAATTTTATCTAAGATTAATTAAGAATTAAAAACTAAGAAGAAAAAAATTAAAACTTAAATGTTTAATTCTAGATTCAAACTCTAAACCTCCTATATCAATATAACATCTAAATAACAATTGCCATCTTTGCCATGCGCAACTAGTATCAATCTGTTATGATCAATTTACATATATACTCACAGCAAGGTTGCCTGGGCCATGGCTCATCCGGCCAACCCCGTGCTCCGTCGTTGGATATGACAGGTAGAAAATGATAACTTTGTGATAAACCGTGACCATTTATGTTAAAACTAGGTAATATTCCGTGTTTCGCACGGCCTGTTTTTATACATTGTTAATTAAGTACAACAAAATAGATAATACTCTGTATATAATAAGGTTTATTTATAATAAAATAGATTGAATTTTCTCAATACTTGTTTTTAGGTTTTAACTTCAAAGTGTTTAAGATACAACAAATAAAATAATTTTAATTAAAAGTAATAGTTAGTTAGTCATAAATAATATTTTATACATAATTAATACATTTGAAATTAATATTTATATTAGAATGTGGTGTGTGTTTTTCTTTTTCACATCCTTTATAACACATTAACACAATTGTGTTTTATAGTCATTACTTTTATTGTGATTATAGAAATGCATTCACTATCAGAGTGTACATACATACTCGCTACCACATTATTTAAACTCTCTCAAAAGTTCATTGTCCAAATATAACTTACTCATTCCCACATTAATATTTTTTTTTATGTTTTTCATAAATATTGTGACTCTTACAATTATATTTTCCGTGATGTATGTAATAATTGTCTAACTTATAAAAGGTTTTAACTTCAAAATATTCAAAATACCATATATAATATTTATCTAAAAGTAATGGCAAGATGACGTATACATATAAAACTTGAAAATAACTATAATAAGATGTATTGTAGTATATTTTCTTCTTTGTCACGACCTTTGGAGCTCAAAACTTTGTTTAATAGTCGTTACTTTATTATGATTATTAAAAGCACTCACTATTACGGTGTACATATACTCGTTATCACACTATTTAAACTTTTCTAAACCTTGTTGTGTATTTCACTCTTATAAGTATATGAGTTGTTACAATAAAATTTGTTCATTACAACATTTTAAAAATTATTTTCTAATAAATACAGTGACCCTTACTGGATATTTTTTTATGATAAATTTAATGGCATAAGTTTTTAATTTTTTCAAAATGTTTTCTTTCTAAATTATAAAGTATTTTAAAAATGATTTCTTTTGAATATAAATTTCAAATAGCAGACGAACGTTGTGTATGATTGAAAATTCCAACACTATACTCCATAGATAACTAGTTGTCTAACTTTGTTTGAAAGAATGTTGACACGAAGTATGATTGAATCTCTCTATGATTTCTTTTATGCAAATGGTGTCTTCATAGCAAGGAGCAATAATTAAGCAAGTGTAAAATGCTAGGACCAAAATGTTCAACTCCATGATATATTGAGGTCACCTTTTTGTGTTATTAATTTTGCATCTATCCCCATATGTGTACAGTTTTTGTTCTCTCAATTTCAATGGTTCATATGTAGTTCAGAGATGATCTATTAAGCAACTGTTTGATAATAAGGTGAAAAATAAATACTTAGAAATTGTTCTATTAGAAAAACTGAATTGGAGATGATTCAGATTTCAGACTCATATGTCAATTGAGGTATTCATCAAATCGGTACACTTAAGTACGTGTAGGAGATTAGTTTACAAGTATTACTAGGCAACTCCTCCTATCGCCAACTAACTATTCCGTTTAGAATGCTACATCGTTTGACTTGTAGCCCGACTCTCAAGATAATGCAATAATGTAGTAGCATTGTGGTGCAAAATAGTGTTGCTAGCATGCTCCCTAGGCTAACCAGGTTTGTATGAAGTAGCATGTGGAGCCGTGGTGGTATTGATTAACAATGGTTATTAAGGGAGTAGCACAAATAAAACACACCTGAAGAGTCGGGGAATATTATTTAAGGAAATTCCCACTTATACCCTTCTGATATGGATTATTCTCACTTGTACCCTTACTTTTCAGAAAAGTCCACTTGTGTCCTCCAACTCTTTTTGGTTACACGCCAATCATTGAACATAATGCTAAGTGTCGTTATGTACTACGGAAATAATATGAAGAAGAGTACCATCATTGAAATATTTGTTTTCTCTCCAACAAACATTGTTTTTCACTCCAAATTCATTTTATATAACTCCACTTCATCTCCAACATTCAATCTTTTACCTTTATTCTCCACTTTATCCTCAACATTCATCATTCACTATTTCCCCCACTTCTTCTTTATCTGCACTCATTTGTATTTCAAAACATAATATTTAACGTCTTAATTATCGGTGGTTAGTATTATGGTAACGATTACTACGTATCTAGAAAGTTGGAATACACATGTAGGAAAAAAATAGGGGCATAATGCAAGTGAGATTAGTCATAATTGAGGGGTATAAGTGAGAATAACTAGTAAGTTAAAGGGTATAGTGGGCGTTCTTGAAAAGTAGGGGTACAAGTATGATTATAACATACAATAGGTGTACAATTGAGAATTTTCCTATTTTTATTATATGTAATTAATACTACCGTAAGTGTTACATAAATTTAGTTGGTGCATTGGTAAATATCTCGCTTACTTTCCACAAGAACTTAGGTTTGATTCCCAATTGAATACTACGTATCATTTTTTCAGAATATGAAGAATTTTATAAGTTTATTTAAGAGCTAAGGTTTAACTCCCAATTTATACAATTTTAAAAAAAAAAATATGAAGAATTTTATAAAATTATTGAATAAAATATACGGAGTATGGTGTAGTAGGACTTGAAACCCAACAATTCCATGGAAGTCCAATACTTCAATGTAAGACCAATTCGAAGCTAATCATTATTGTGTATGTATATGAGAATTACAAGATAACTTAAACTATATCTCAAGGTTCACTGTATTATCTTAATATTTTATCAAGTATCAAAATTTAGAAGTTTTTGTTACCATATTTAGGCAATATTTACAACACTTAAGTTGTATGAGGCCGCGACAACTCTTATCATGTATGTAATCGAAATCGAGATTTAGTAATATTATCATTATATGTCATTGTTCAATTCGTTGATCATAATGATAAAAAAGGCGATATAGTAAGGAGGGCATAACACCGTGAGAAGAACTGTGTAGAAAAATTGTGTCCTCTCCATACTGGAGATCATGTGTCCGCTATTGAACATCCTTTTAATTTCATCTATTCAACCTGTTTTATCGTTATAGATAAGAATTTGTGATTAAATTTAGAATAGAGTAAATAGGTAAATCTTGCGTGGGTTGATTAAAAAGGCTACTCTTAATGGCATAAAATTGATGGGTAGGACCGTAGGAGTTAGGACTAGTAGTGGAAAAGTACTAATAATGTATTGATGTTTGGTCAAAGTAAGAGAAAAGAAAGTAGGAAAAGCGAAGGAATGAAATTAGAGAGGAATGGTTTGGGAAGGAGACATTTATTAGTAGAAGCAAGTAGCAAGAGATGAATAATAATAATATAATAATATAAAGATGGAATTGAAAAGGTAGAGTCAAAGCAGGAGGAAGTCAAAACACGTATGTATGTAATGTATGTATGTATCTGCAATTGCTGTGCATGCAGCATGCGACGATGGGGTTTTATTTATTAAAGATGGTCAAATAGTAAATGACCAATAAGTGCATCCATTATCCATAGCTCGCTCTTCTTTGGCCCCCACACGTTTTAGAGACTCAACATTTACATCTTCCTTCATCACTTCATACTAGAGATGCTTACTAGATACTTCCTCCATTCAACTCCACTCTACCAAAAAACTTTTTCACATTTGCCGAGACGTGTTTTACACGGTAAATATCGTTAGCTACGTGTTTGAAAAAATTATAAAAGTTAGATATTAATAATGTACTCGTAAAGACGAATCAAACAAGATCACACATGAATATATTTTTTACTTATATATTGAGAGAAAATTGCAATTATATGATCGCTTGTGAATACTGTACAAAAAAGAAAGTGGTAGAGTGGAGTTGAATGGTGGAAGTAGATTACTAGCCTCCCACTCCCTATTCAATGGACTACACCTGATACTTACTCCTCTTTTCACTGTCTTTCTACCGTATCCACCTCTTTTTCCTATTTTATATCCAAAATTCTTGTTAAAGATGAACTAATTCTGCCTTCAGCTAAAGACGGCTCAAATGTTACCAATTTAACGACAAATATAAATATGTGACAAACAATCAGTTATACCTTTCGTTATCGTTAAACCGGTCACATTTAACAACTTTATCTTTAATATAAGATTGTCTCACATTAATATAAGACAATTTAATTTACTCATATTAGAAATTGAGAGGGAAGAGTTTCATAAAGGAAATCGTATTATTGATCGTTCGTTCGTGTCTTTAACAATTACAATGATATCATACTTCCTCCGTTCCATTAGAAATTGAGAGTTTCACTGTTTACGTTTGCTTTATACACGTACATTAATGCACATTTTCTTTTATTTATATCTTTAGTTACATATCACGAAAAATTATAAAAATTTGATATTAATAATGTACTCGGTAAGACAATTTAAACAAGATATCACATGACTATCTTTTATTATAAGTACATTAGCTTTTATATTAAAGATTTCCCTCACTTATGAATAGTGCTCAAAAAACAAACGTAAACTATTCTATAGAACGGAGGAAGTATTTATACTACTCCAAAGATTTAAAGATAAGATTCATATCTTCTAACCGCAGTAGCAAAATATAACTTATTTTATAATATTAGTATTATTTCGATTACGATATATTGTAATATATCGTAATATCTTCTAATATATAATATTTGTTGTGTATGCGTGCGTACACACTACTTTAGCCCTCTTTAGATAGATGAGCAATTGGTCAGTAATGGACTTCAGCCGATAGTTCGATACTGCAAGGATTTAATTCGAGACGGAGCTTGGACAATTCACCTGGAGTATAATTATAGGGAAGCAAACAGAGCTAGCGACTGACTCGCTAATCATGGCATACACTCCCCACTTGAAGTCACAAATCTGGATGGTCCTCCGTTTGATTTATTACCTATCATTCGGGATGATATTCTTGGAGCTACGACTCCGCGTTTTGTTTCCCATTTAGTGTAGTTTAGTTTCGGGGCTTAGCCCCTCATTTGTACCAAAAAAAAAAAAGATAGATAAAAGAGGCAAAAGTAGGATGCGTAAAGATTATAAGAAAGTTAAAAAATACTTAGTTGATAAATAGAGCATCGTGTTTGAAGTGATTTAAGCATAATATGAAACAGTAGGTCTTGCTTAAGACGGGTCGGATCTTATAACGGGTATTTTGTGAGATGAAATGGGTAGAGGGGACAAGGTGGGCCCCCCATGTGCTCTCCACTCACCCTTGATGGGTATTTTGTGAGAGAATATGGTATCCGTCTTAAGCTTAAGACGGATACCTCCGTCTGAAATAAGAATTTGTGAATATGAAAACATGAGATGGTAGATTAGAAGAAAGAGGAATTGATAAGGATGTAAGATGGGGATATGTGGACGGGGAATACGTGTTCATACGGAGGGATGGAAAAGAATGAATGAAGGTAATGAAGAACAACATGTCTCATTAAAAATGGGTAATATCTGTTACAAGGTGAAGAAGGTTAATGTTCCTTTTATAATATGTAAGTGGATGGATTCATTTGTCATCCACTTAACCTTATTATTTGCAAATTGTAAGAGTGACACTATTTATTGTCATCAGATTGTGACAAATAATGTCCGTCTCGAAGTGAATGAAGAAAGAGGAAGGGAGGGGGGGGACAAAGAGCCGCTAACAGCAGGCAGGATGTCTCAAAATATAAGGAAAGCAATGTAAGACCAAATCAGCATCTCTCTTAATTAAATTCCTTGTTAAATCATTCTCTCTCTCTCTATCTCTTTCTCTTTCGCCTTCTTCACCACCATCTTCCCCTACATCTTACGTGGCCGTCTTTCCTCCTCTTTCCATCCCTTTTTCTCTCTCCAAACCTCCTTCTCACTTCTCTCAATACGTCACCTCTTTTTTTTTTTTTTTTTTTTTTTTTTTCAAGTTTTATTAACCATGTGTCTTTGTATAATGTATGTGTATGTGGTTCCCCCTTGACATTATTCTATAATTGCTGACTTGGTGAGGCAAGGGGATATTAGATATACCAATATTAAAACCTCTCACTTAAAATATGTACATCCGCCGTAATAATGAAATGGGTTCAATATTATACAACTTGATTAGATATGGATATCACAAATCATTTGTTAATATCTATGATTTTTTTTTATCTTACTCATGCTATTTGACTCATCTTCAATTTATGAGGATAGCGTCCGTCTTTAATGAGATTTTGTGTAGATACACAGCTAATTAATTAGGCTCTACTTATTATTTGTCATCAATCAATTCTTATATAGGATACACTCACCTTGTGTTAGATCTCTTACCAAATATGTAGGCTACCAATGCCTACTAATCATCATACAAGGGATTCTTATAGTATTTTTTATATGGGTTAAACACGTATTTATTACTAAAATAAGTGTTTATTTTTATGAATAAATAAAATGGGCGTTCATCAATGTAAATGATAGCGTATATCTTATAAACAAGTAATGTTGTAAGATGTAGGGTAAGCACCTACGTGATAAGAAGTAAATGGAGCAATCTCACTTAGTAAGTTAGTATGATATGAAAGGTTGTAGTTTATAATCCTAAAAGCGGGGATGTGTTAGACGACTGGTATTAGGGATGAAGAGTTAGAGTTGAATTAGTGAGATATATAGGGCCATTGATGATTGATGGTACAACACAAATGCTATCAAAGTATAGACTTGAATTAATGGTACATTGATATAAAGCACAAGATAAATAGTGTGTAGATAGACTTATAGAAACAGGGGTAGTTGATTGGAACAAAAGAGATTAAGCAGAAAGGTATCCAAGAGGAAAACACGTGAGGTCAAAATGGAGTAGAAAACAGGATTCAAGCATTAGACCATCCTCAAGCAAGGTCATGAGGGAGGTCATGACCTTGTTGGGTCACCTTAATCACTAATTAAGCACCAAATTAGCAAGACCTTGTATGACCCATGACCTCAAGAAGGTCATTCCATGACCTCCAGGAGGTCATCCCATGACCTTGGTGACCTTGTAGGTGGCACTTTTTTATTGGTTGTTTGGTTTGAGTAGGGTAGAGAATGTGGTAAATTAAATGATTGGAAATGTTGGAAAGTGAAAAATGATTGGATTGGTGACCTGGGTCATGACTTTCTGCTTGGGAGGGTGTAAATGGGTCAAGATAGTTATGAGGTGATTAAGAGTAAAAATGGATGGTGACCTAGTTAGTGTGACTCTTGCGTGGGGATGGTCTTAATTAATACACAAAATTCACACGGTACCCTCTAAATTTGATATTTTGCCCAAAATATCCAAATTTTTTACCCGAAAACCTTTGAGTGGCCATAATTCGGGTTTACACACTCGAAAAATGACAACTTTTTTTTTCCAAATTGTTCATCTTTCTGAGAAATACGATTTGAAAATAAAAATTAGCGAGTTCTGAACTCGTAACCAAGAGATATGGCCACAAAGAGTTTGTTTGGTAAAAAAAACTTTGACATACAAAAACTCATAGCCACAGAATCATATACGACTAATTTTTTTTTTCAAATTGTAGCTCTCGAAAAGATGAACGATTTGAAAAAAAATCGTCATTTTCTGAATTTGTAAACCCGAGTTATGGTCACTCAAGGTTTTTCGGGTAAAATTTTTAGATATTTCGGACAAAACGTCAAAATTTGAGGGTATTGTGGAAATTTTCCATAATTGTAATTAATAATGCATGCTTCCATATTGATATTGTCGATATGATCATCACATACATTATACAGAGTACATAGATGTTGAAGTCATCCTAGCTAGTAGAGTAATAGCCTATGCCCTCAGCGGCTCAGCCCTGTATATGCCTATCCATCCTAGTCAACCTTCTGCTCTCTTCTTTCACTGTTGACACTTTTCTGAATTATTATTACTACTCATAATAACATCATCATTTAATTCCACAATAGTAGTATTACTCTTATTATTATTATTATTATTATATTAGTATTAAATAATTGTCATTAAATATGAGCACCTGTTCCTACCTTGAGCCTTTCATACTTATAAATTGAAAGCTTACCCCACACCCCATCTCTTCCTACTCATATCTCACTCGCTTCAATTCTATTTGCTCTCTCTTTTTTTTCAAATAAATTAAAAATTTAATATTATAATAATTAATTTGGTTGCGCCATACCCACACTAGTACTAGTATAAGTATATATACCCCTTTGAAACCCATTAAGCGTTACATAACCAATATTTTGTTGCTTCCTAATCCTAATAAACCTGCAAACTTAATAAACAATCCTAGAAAATAATAATAATAATAATAATGGTGGTGTCAAGTCGAAATGCATTAAAGAGAAGTAGAAAAACAAAGGGAGTTGGAGTGCCAAGCATAGACATGTCTTTTATTAAAGAAGATAGGTCAAGCTTGAGAGATCTTATAATTGAAGCCTCTCAAGAGTTGGGCATCTTCAAGGTGGTCAACCACGGTGTCTCCCACCTTGTCATTTCCGACCTTGAGAAACACGCTCTCGACTTCTTCGGGAGTTGTTCACTCGATAAACATAACCAAGTGGGAGTGCAGCCGTCCCCTTTTGGGTACGGCTGCAAGAACATTGGCTCCAATGGTGACATGGGTGACCTTGAGTACCTTCTCCTTCATGCTACCGACTCTTCTACGCATCCTCCCTCCTTAAGGTATATTCTATACATACATATTTCTTCAATTACTCTTTCATTCTTTTCTTTCATATACATTATACTATATATTATTCAATATTTGTAAATCATCTAAGTATGTTTAAGACGCCACGTATAATGCTGACTTAATTACTCTTATCATTTTCATGCTCTCTTTATCGTCGTCTTTTAAAAATGAATAATAACTCTATGATAGGACGCCTGTGGTGTGGTCGTTGCTTGAACACGATACTGTAATTAAGGTTATAAAAAGTTACCTTAACAAATACGGAGTATATTAATCAAGGTAAGGGAAGACGATACTACATGAAACACATGCATTAAAAGAAAAGGTCAACTTCTCTTAAGATTGCCATATGCAAATTAGTCCAGTTAAACAAATAGAATGGAAGACCAGTTTGTATACGAAATTAAAAACAGTAACTATATTTACTTGTAAAAGTGTATTACGGTGAAACGTTTCCAATTGAGTTGGCGTTTGGTAATAGAAACACGATATTTAATTATGGTCTCAATTCTCATGCATACGGAACGGAGTAGTACTCGTCTAGGTAACACGGACAGTCCTACTAACTAGCCGTTCCGTGTCGGACACACGGACACCTTATAAATACGGAATGAAAGGTTGAAAGACTAAAATAGATTGATTAGCAGATGAGTCGGGTGGGAAATGAGAATAAATTATAGTTAAAGTCAAATTTTACCTTCAATTATTTACATTTAATATCAAATACCAATATAAAAATAAGATCGTACGTTATTTATAACTATAAAATATATATTTTCTTAAATTTAAATGTCGTGTCCCGTGTCCTAAATTTTACGAGATGCCGTAATACGTGTCCGTGTCGTGTCCGTGTCCGTTTTCGTGCTACCTAGGTACTCGTAGTATTAGATTGCGATGTTGTGATAGTGACCTCCCCGTCCCTCCATCATTTACCCGGTTTATTATATTAATAAGTATCAAAAATAGTAAAGAATCAAGAATAGCTTGTCAAACACTAAATAGTGACTAAACCATTCTAAAGTCCAACCCCTTATCATATACACAATACACTACAGTACTCCC
This sequence comes from Heliosperma pusillum, assembly GCA_022085475.1. Classification (NCBI taxonomy): domain Eukaryota; kingdom Viridiplantae; phylum Streptophyta; class Magnoliopsida; order Caryophyllales; family Caryophyllaceae; genus Heliosperma; species Heliosperma pusillum. Next base: position 58,932 of record JAIUZE010066095.1, read on the forward strand.
TAACAATAATGCATAATCATCCTATCTATACTATCCATCACTTAAAAAATGGTCAGGTTTATGATAAATGCAGACCGTTTTATTATTAATTACGGAGTATTATTATGAATATGTAACAAGGTTTTAATAATATAATAAAATGGTGATTATGTATTACAAATAGTGGCACACAAAAATGTAAAAATATTAAACTGAGCCTAATATTGTATGAATGTGAGTGAGTATGTTGACATAAAGACATTAATGGAAGAATTAAAGAGGGTTAGAATGAAGAAGCTAATTAAGTTAGACGACATTTAGGTAGTCATGTCGCGCAGATTAATTGGGTGCCGACTTGCTTGCTTCAAAGACATACACTTTTATATTAAATTTAATTATTAATTATTAATTATTAATTCCGTGTTTAATTTGAGTTAATTATTAATATTAATGTCGTCAAGAGTGATTAGACAATGCTATGAGTTGGACATTGGGTATTAATAATGAGTCATAGTTTACTTTTGGGTATCATAATCAATTCTTTATTCACATTGACTTGTGTTTGTACTACATTTCATATTCACCTCTTCATTCATGTTACATCAAATATACTTCCTCCATTCAACTCCACTCTACCAAAAAATTTTTTCACGTTTGCCGAGACTTGTTTTACGCGGTAAATATAGTTAGCTACGTGTTTGCAAAAATTATAAAAGTTAGATATTAATAATGTACTCGTAAAGACGAATCAAACAAGATCACACATGAATATATTTTTTACTTATATATTGAGAGAAAATTGCAATTCTATGATCGCTTGTGAATAATGTACAAAAAAGAAAGTGGTAGAGTTGAATTGAATGGAGGAAGTATATCGTTATTAATTTACTCATTTCTTCCCCTTTCCCTTTTACATAAATATTAAGGAAATAAATTTGGAACACACAAAACACACTAACTACCCCACATACAAATGAATCTATACCACACAAAACACACAACCCCACATCCAAAAAGAGAAAGAAGGAATAAAACCCGACTTATCAATATCAATAAGAAAAGAGGGAATAAATGACCGACTAGGAGGGAGTATTATTGTTATTGTATTAATGCTTTGTATATGTATATATACGACCATCATGTTGGTATTGTATGGAAACATGGTTTTGTTTCCCAAACTACTTTTGTATCAATTAAGTTACTTGGTTGATTAGATAATGAATTCTTAAATAGTATCTTCTTCGGTCCAACTCACATTAAACTTAGTTTTATGTCATTTTAAACGACTCGAATTAAACTTCCGTTTATTCCCCATTTGTATAGCAAGTTCAAAGTGAGTTAATTTGACATTAAAAATCTGGTAAATCATATTGATATTTTATTGTCACGTAAATGTAATGTAGTAGGATGGAATGGAATAGAGAGGCAAGTGGATAAATGAGATCCACAAAAAGAAGAAGAGACGAGGGAGTAAGGTTGTAAAAGAGGAACGACATTTAGTGGGACATAGACTAGGATTCACAAGCACCATTTTAAATTGTACCTCCTGATTACGATCTTTTTAGAGGATTAATATCTACCTTCTCCCTCTCATATTCGATTAAGTTAATATATATTGTATGAGATCGGATGACAAGTTAATGAACCCAATTATATTTTATTTTAACTGATTATTATTAAAGAAAAGATAGTAACCAAGAGAAGTAAACTAACAATTGTATCACTCAAGTTGGCAAATCAATGAGTTGATCATATACAGTATTTGGGGGGTATGAACACCAATCCAGCATATGTATGTATTTTACAAGTCTCTGCTCACATCAAATCAAATGCAAAAGTAAATAAAAATAAAGCTGCGTGTGTGTCCTGCGTGTGTCAGTGTCCAGTTTTAGGGTGAACGGACTGCATCTCTTCTTTTCCATATATGAACCCCCCCTCCCCCTCCCCCTCCCCCTCCCCTGTTAGGCCCCTACCACTACCACTACTAGTACGTACTAGTCCTTCCCCTACACGCGCACTGCTTACTTATTCATTCCGTCTTAATTACTTGTTTGCCTTTTCTATTCATTTAATTAATTATCCGACTTAAGGATTCATGACTAATGTAAGCGTACTGTTTAAAATGTGCAGGAAAGCAGTGGCGGATTACGTGGGAGCTGTAAAAGGATTAGCAAGCGAGTTACTAGAACTGATGGGAGAGGGACTGTGGGTGTCTGATAAGTCGATATTAAGCAACATGATCAAAGACGTCCAAAGCGATTCTCTTCTCAGGCTTAATCACTACCCTCCTCTTAAACACCTCCCTGCCCCACTATCCCCCGAGCGCATTGGCTTTGGAGAGCATTCTGACCCTCAGATCCTAACCATTCTCAGATCCAACGACGTTGCTGGTCTACAAGTTTGCATGCCTGACGGTTTGTGGGTCCCTGTTCAACCGGATCCCTCTGCTTTCTATGTTATGGTTGGGGATGCTCTTCAGGTGTTGACAAATGGGAGATTCACAAGTGTTAAACACAGGGCAATGGCAAATAGTTCAGCAGCCCAAGCAAGGTTGTCCACTATATTTTTCGGGGCACCCCCATTGAATGCACTAATCTCGCCTCTAAACGAGATGGTGTCCTCCCTCACTCCCAACCTCTACCTGCCATTCACTTGGGGTGAATACAAGCGTGCTATGCGTACCTCACGTCTCAGTGAGTGTCGCCTTAACCTCTTCAAGCGACCCCTCCTCCACTAATTAATATATACATCTTGTTTTCCTAGTTTAGTACCTAAAACTCTAAAAGTAACTAGGGAATATTACATTTTGAGGATGAATGGATCTATAATGGTGAGGTCAGCCAGAAATAGTAGTAAGACTGTAAGACAAGTAGTAATATGATTATTATTATTAATATTATAGAAAGGCTAGTAGGTAGTGGGAATTAGACATTAAGGAAAGTTGAAAATGATGTACATTAATCATGGAGGAGTACGTACTGCTGATTTATTAGTAGTTTACATTATTGGAGATTCATCTTCTTCCATCATTTCTTTTACTTTATATCACTTCCGATATTCTATTCTATGGTATGCGTTTGCTTGCTTATTCTTGGAGAATATATCTAAATCTGTTATTCTACTCCTAACTTGGAATTTTATCTTCATAAGGAACTTCTTACTCCAACTTCTACTATATTTTCATTTCTGGTTAAGATTCCTTATTATTATACCTACATATATTGAATTCTGATTCTACAAAATTCACCAACGCGTCGATTAACTATCAGCTTACACTAATCGTACACGATAACAACACTTACAATAATTATATAGATTAGGTGAAATGTCTATTTTATAATTAATTTCAGTAGTCTACATATGTTTATATTTTGAATTATTTGAGTTGACATTTATAACTACTGCTTATCAAATAAACAACTTTTCAATATCATAGTGGTATATTTTTATTTAATTTAAAAGTATGATCAAGTATTAAAAAATGTAAAGGAAGAGGAAGTATGATGTATCTGATAACAAGGGCACAAAATATAAAAGAACAAAATAGAGATGGTGGTGTATCTGTGAAGAACTGAAAAACAATTCATAAGAATAGTGATTTGTCATGTGAGAAGAAGGCTGTCAATTGTCATATGCCTACAGAGTTACAGTAGAACCTCATCATTTTGAGACCCATAGAGAAAATTCCAGCTACTATGCCGGAGATCTTCATGTGCCTCTAATCTTTGCCACCATCAACTACTTTTAAACTTCTCTTTACCCACAATTGAATTCATGAAATTAGCCTCGCCTTTTGACACGAGATTAGTTTATTCTGTGACAAATTCTTGTTTCACATGAAAATGGCTGTAAAATAATCTTAAAATCCCGTCTTATTGTTTGAAGAAAACTAACTGTTTATTCCACCTTTGTTATTGGGATAATAGCAACAAGTTAAATACTTAAAAACCATGTCGAAAGAAACGTATCGGAATGGGCAATGATTTGCTATGGAATAAGAGTAGTAGTGATGAGATGATGAGTTTCCCCACCAAATGTAAAATGTAAAGTGTAGGTAGGAAATCCTAGCAAACCCCAAATCCATGCTCATTTCTAGACGTACCATCAGTTTAAGTGGGTGTCAAATGTCAATTGTCATAATAATTAATAGTAAGAACTTAGCATAATTTTGAGGAAACCAGGCTAACTTTACGGGTAATCACATCAATACACCACAATTAGGCAACTCCACATCACTAAAGTTTCTCAACCTGACGTCACACATTCCCAACTGCTATTCTTACGTATGCTCCTCCATCTTTCCTCTCATTTTAACACTCTAAAAGTATTTTACGAGAATAGCCTCAAATGGTAACATTTTTCTTGCAGCATAATAAACTCGCCTGTTTCCACCAACTTATGCTCCATTTCTTATTATCGTTGCACCTCCATTTGCAACACTCCCACCTGACTCTCCACCTACGCCGCCTTCACCCTCAGCCAACAACCAAGCCATACCATAATAAATCCTCCAAACATATAATAAAACTAAAAGAAAATGTTACCTTCAAAAATGGGAAAACAAAAAAGTTGATCACTAATTTGCATTTAAAAGGTCAAACAACTATTTTACCTTCAGTTTTAGAGTTCATAACTAAAGAAATTCAATTGATTGATATGTTTAATTCTTGTGAAGTGGGATTAAGGCCCCGTTCTTTACGGCTGAATTTTTCTGAACTGAACTGAACTTATAGGAGCTGAACTTATAGGAGCTTAACTGAGCTAATCTTATAGGAGCTTAACTGAGCTGATCTTATAGGAGCTGAACTTATCTTGTACGAGCTGAACTGAACTTAAAGGGGGTGACTTTAAGTCCAATAGAGTGAAGTATTGTATTGAGTAAAATACATACACTAAAAACCAATTACATTATATCTTGAATGATTCTTTTCTGCATTTTAGTTAAAAATTTGTACATTTATTCAAATACAGAGCGTTTAAAATTTTCAATATTTGTAATATTTTTTAGTTACTCGTATAGTAGAATAGATGAATTATCAATAGTTGGAGATGCAAAAGTCACAGCTACAGTTGGTCTTGCTTCAGACGGGTCAAGCCTCCTCACAAAAGAGCAAGTGGGGGAATTAAGGATAATCCCCCACTTGCTCTTTTGTGAGGAGACTTGACTCGTCTGAAATAATAAGACAAGCCACCCTTCTGAAACAAGAATTTGTGAAACTTAATTTGTGTTCGTAGCGTATTAGACCGAACAATGGAAGCATTAATAGACAGTCCTGAGTTTTGATATTGCTTGCTTAATTAAGTTAGGGGCTCTATTTTTATCAAGTAAAATTTGGATAGAACGTTGGACATGCTAAAATATTGGGCACAATATTTGCGTACAAAGTCAGTAAAGTGCAACACCCATAATATACTCTGCTCTCATCTAATGGTAAGCCATCAAAATTCAAATACGAAACTTAAGCCTACTAATCCCAAATCAATGCAACTAACTAACTAACTAACTTAAGACCATGTTCTCATGTTTAGTGTGTATCCAGAAATCAAAACATCATTCCATTGCCATTGTCTCTTGTTATTCGGTGGTTGTCCAACTACCTTATTTGGCAACACTTGTTTCATCTGTCTTCTTATTTTCTTATTTATTTTATTAATTAATCAAGTGTTTAGGCAGCCTCTCATGCTTGATGCTCCCTGCTAACTAACATGTTTTCCCTCCTCTAATTTAGTCAATCTTACATTATTATTATTCAATTCAATTATTGCTCACTTAATTTCTAACCCAACACAAGACTTGCTCATTTTCTGCTCAAACATTTTTGCAGGAAATGATCATTCACCTTGTGTGTCCGAGACTACTTCGAGTAGTTGAGAAATAAGATGCATATCTATACTAAGAGCCTAAGAGCCTGAGAGGATATAAGGGTGGTTGTCATATGGAGCTTTCCATAACAACCCCAATAAACTCTCCTTGGCAACTAAAAAGATTTACTTTGATGGCTTCGCTGCTCTTATTAGCCAAAGCGCTGCTCAGCTGTCGTCATCAAGAGGAGAAGCTCTTGACGATGGTGGAGCATACACTTGATATGGAGAACCACATTCATAGCATCCGCTTTTACAAGGCTGACTGTGACGACATCCCATTTTATATGCAGGTTAAGAAAGATGTGTACGGTTCATGTTTTCTCAGTCAAGAGCTAAGCAATCTAGCTCGCTGAATCAGTAGCCGTACACCAACAGCAGTAATTCTAAGCAGAGTTCGCATGTGTCTGTCTTATTACATTCTAGTCTTGCTCTTCCAACAAAAAAAAGACGAATGATATATTAATTGTAAAATGCTGTTGAATATTACTGACCAGAATATTATTCTATTGATGTTGCAGAACTAACTAGCAGCCTAATTTATGGTTAATTATGTTTCTTAAAGGCCTTCCCCTTGTTCTCACGGTAGTATGGTACTGGCCACTATTGGTCATTTATCATACATGGGTTTAGACTTAAGAGGGTGGTCCTCCTAACATCAAAACAATCACAAGTTAAACAAATCAATCTCACAAACTTTTCTATATGGGGAAATTAAGCACAGACGCAATCTGTTGTTGATGCATAATACTATAATAGTATGTATCTGTATTGCTATTTTCTATCAAAATTTGGCATAGTTCACTTAAATAAGAATGAAGGTGTAACACGCTTGTAGAGCCGTGGATGGCACTAATATGGACTCTAGTTAAGGAGTTCTAATTAGCTAGTCTCGGAGCCAAAAGAAACTCTGGAGCAAAGGCATCAAAAGCTTAAAATACAGATACCTCTGTGGCCCTGTCTGGAAAATCTGCCTGCAGTGGAAGCAAACCCATGTCATGACCTGAAGCAGATGTCCCAACTTGCATTGTTTTTTTAAATCATCACAATTCATCGTGTCCAGATCCTGCACCGTCATTATTGGTGGCTGAGCCTTCAGTATTTTGACTATTTTCTGGGGTTTCCTTCTTTGTAGAATTCTCCTCGGAAGTATCAGAGGAGGAACTTGATTCTGCTTCCTTCTTCACTGGTTTCTCTACTTTGGGTTTTGGTTTGGGGATTTTATTCACGCTGGCAACCTGTATCCAATGCAACCCATCACTGACTAGCTTCTTATGCCACAGAGCAGACCTGATTATTCAACTTAATTTAACATACCTTCGACTGTAAATCAGCCATCTTCTCATAGACTTCCTCAGAAGAGAAAACAGGAACACTCGAAGCAGGAGTCCTATGAAATGTTAAAGCAAGTAACACAGATTTAATTTGGATACTAAATGAAAATCAGAAATTCATAATGAACGATGATTCCCGGCTGTTAAACAGAAAGATCGCATTTTTACTGCCAGAAACAAGAAATATGGCATGCAAAAGACGGAAAGACAAAGGGAATATATGAACAGAAGCAACAAGAGTGATCATCAGTTAACTGGTAGAAAGAAAATTTACTTGTCCTGTTCAGCTTGCTTTTCATCCAACCACTTCCTCAACTTATCAGCTTGACTCAAGACCTGCCAGTTCAGATTTGATTTTTCAGCCAGTTATAATACCACCAAAAAAAAGCTTATGCATCAATAAGACCTAAAAGCTATCTAACCTCATCTATTCTCTCTCTTGGAATCCACGATTTGTTCGTTTCCCATCCACGTACAGTCTGTACACATAAGAGAAACAGTCAGTGCATTGTTATCCCTTTTGACAACATAAAATTGAAATCCCTGTTAAACACATACAAATTAAGTCAAAGAATATATCAGCCGTTCTGCTAAAAGATTTTTTCAAATTATACTTGATACTTAGTGAATCCTCAACCCCGCGAAAGGTAGGCACCTTTACGAGACATTGGGTTAATGTCGTTTTATAATTGATGCTGCCAACCAAAGCCGAGAGCACATACCTCTGATACATCACTAAATCTTCTAGCAAGTTCAACCGCCTCTGGACGAGCAGTAAGTTCATCCAATCTAATGCAAATAGAAATTGGTCAAGCATTGGTCTACGAGTCCAAATATGAAATAATAAAAATCACTTTTTGAACCCTTGACAAACCTGAAAAATATGGGATCACCAATAGATTTCAACATATTGAGACGTTCTTCAAATTCTCCAGCACTGGCGTCTTCGCCATCCATGTATAGCCAATCTTGAACCTGAAAACAGCAAGAACTTTCGATATTTATAAACAAAATATTTGTACAAGAATGAATTTTTAATTCTATCTTCTTACCTCCTCAAGCTTTGCTGTGAATGATTGCTTTTCTTCGTTTGTCAATATTTGTTCGATCTCTCCTGATGATTCAATCTAGATTAGATAGAAAACAGGTGTCAGTGTGACATTTATGATGTTTGACAAGTAAATAGATAAATTTTAGTTTCTCCCTTGCTCTCAACAACAACGTTACCCCAGCGCCTACAGGGCGCCTGGAGACTGTGGGGTACGGGGGAATTGGATGTACACAATCATACTCTTGCGTTAGCAACACAGAGAAAATATATTTTTCCAAATTGCCCAAAATGAAAACTACGTCGAGAATTATATTGAATAACTATTATTTCACATAAAAAATAAGAGCTAGAGTACAAATTTGGTGATCTATTTTGCTTTATTTCAACATAATCCACAATGTCAACGAATAACGAGTACGCTCCACTGGGAATGTCAAACTCTGTCTTGCTCTCATGTCATGTATTATGTAAATCGAGATGTCAGACAGTATGAAAATAACTAGTCAGCCATTATTAATTGATTAGGCAAAAATGGACAAGCTTCTAGGCTATAGAAGCAAGGGCTTATCCTTGGATATGGGAATTTTGGAGGAAAGGGATGGGATGGAGTTGGAGGTTAATAGTTTCCTTTGTTTGGGTAGCAAAACGGGGGTGGAGGGGGTGGATCTTTCCATTTTCCTCCTCCTCGGAAATATTAGTGTAGAAAACTCCCTCCCATTCCCTTTTTCCCCCTCCTCTCCTTTTCTCTCCATTTTTCATATCCAAACAAATGGTTAACATTGCTACCAAGTATTTGACGAGAAATATGGAGAATTTGGAGAATATTGAACTAATAATGTAAATTGCACACTTGTAACCCCATTGATATAGTCATATAGATTCACAATCTCGTAAAATTTAACATGGCTCTCCAATAGACAATGTATATAATAACAACCACAAAGGCTGCTCTTAGTCTTGGGTTTGTTTGTTGGCACACCCTCTCTCAGAGTCTCACCAGCCCAAAATTTTAAGAACACACGAAAGCAATGGAAGAACGTATGTTTGTTAATAAAGTGGGTCCACTCCAGGCATTTCCTCGATAAAAGTAGGAACTAGTTAAATTCTTATTTCACAAACCCAAAGTACCAAACAGTGGAAGAACTTGAGATTTTGAGTTCCTATCGACGTCATTGTAAACCACACAATACACCTCAACTTCAATAAAAGATTGAGAGCATGTTTTTGTCTTGAAGGGGCCTAAAATAATATTTCTTTTGTTTTCTGTTAAGTAAATAAGGACCCCATTTTAAAAAGGGCCACTATATAATCATTTATTTGGTTATATAATTTCTGTACAAATAGAAATTTTCATTATAAAATCATAAAAGCACCAACCTTTTCTCTGGTCGAATAAATGTATCCTTCCAGATTATTTTTCAACTCCGCTGTCCTCCTTCGGTCAGCATCTTTCTTATTAAGTTCCTCAAGTTTGCGTCTTGCATCAGATAATGCTCCTTCTGAAAGAGACAGTCCGTTTTCGCTTGCCTTCTCAACTACCTTCATATAAGAAAAAATAATATAGTAAAGCAACATATGCGACCCTGAAAAATAAAGGTTTCTTCTTTGGGACTCCGTGTAGAAGCAATTACGATTTACCTTCAGAGGGACCCTGAAAGTCTTTTTCTTCAATTTCTTTTCTAAGACTTCTGCAATATTTTCATTTGCCTTGCCATCAGTGGGCAAGTTGCTACTTTCTCCGTTGGAGTCTCCATTTCCACTTTCAGCTGATGCATTAGCAGGGCCGGAGGCTTCAAGTGTTACATTCACAGTAGTAGAATTCTCAACGGTGAGATTTTTTTTCGGGACTTCAACCCACTCAGATATCTCAATAACAGCTTCCGCACGATCTAGTGTTAGGACTCCACTTCGAGATAATGAAAAATGAAGGTTTGCTTTGATGGGAGCAGAGAGGTTCCGAGCTGAATATCTGGAATCATGACAGAAAACAGAAACATGTGCTTTAGAACAGGATACTAAGTTTGGAGAACAATAAGAATAAAACAGCAAAAAGAAACTCATTTAATCTACATCTGTTACTAAGCTACAAATCTTCACCTCTCAGTTGCATTGGCTAAGCCAGTGACTCCATACTGAAGAAAAATTGGAGAAGAGACACCAGGTGGCAACGAGTCTGTATTCTCATAGGATAAAGATGCCTCGAAATCTTTGTCATGCACAATGGACCTGAACATCTGCTCAAATTTTCAAAGAGAAGGAAATATTATCAAAATAGCCGCAATGCATTAAGTTTGAGAAGAAAAGTGCAATAAGAAAATGTGAATCACCTTACTAGGAACCTTCTTCATACGTGGCACCAGAAGTTGCTTTGTGGTTTCATCTTTCACGAGACCAGCACCTTCCAACTCCATGACATAGCCATATGTTGAACCATCGATCATGCCCAATTTTCTATTTAATTTTATTCCATCACTTATGTTTGCTGCATGTAACGCGGCACCAAGAACTATAGCCTCATCTGCATCCAGATGTTTGTCAAGCTCCTTCCGTCCCAGAAATTCTTGAAGCTTAGCCTGAAAAGTTTAAATCCACATTTAACGCCAAACTGGATACAGAGACTTTCCGCCATCATAAAAGTTATGTATTAAGACAGCAGCCAGATAGAGTTATTACTTGCAACTTGGGGACTCGAGTAGCACCTCCAATCAATTCAACAGCATATACATCGTCAGCTTTCAATGATGAACTCTGGAAGACTTCCTTCAGAGGAATAAGAGCTTTCTCCCAGAGATCTCCACAGAGCTCTTCAAACTTCTCACGGCTTATAGAACTCCTACAACAATGAAAAAGAATCACATTAACAATTTTAAACTTGCTTTCCATGTGTTATACACACTTTATATGGAACTAAGCTCAACAGGTTACTAGTCCCAATCTATCAATGTAAGATTCACATTTTCCTTTATAGGTCGTCAGACAATAAGATTGATACTGTATGTTACTCCTTTTCAGATATTTTTTTGGACATCGTCTGAATAAACCATCATATTTATAATAGTAACATATTACAGGCAGTTTGATATTTTCAAAACGGCATTTTGTGCAACAGTTCCTTTTGGTGATTTTGATTAGGGTTAAAACGTAAAGGAGTGAACGCTACAGATAACGTGCCAAAGAGAAAGGACTAATAAAAGAAAAGAACTAGATGAAAAACACATTGAAGCTCCATAGTATTGTGCCTCGCTGGCTGTGCTTTGTATACAAGGCGCACTGAACTGAGGTATTTTGGCTTGGCTGATGTGCAATTTTTTAAACTAAGCTACACAGCAGTTTTTTTACATTTTTCTAATGTTTCTTTCATTTTCCTTCAACATAATTCCATTTTTCCTTCCTAAAATAACCCTTTCCATAGTTAAAACTTCTAGACTTTCAGTCTTTCAGTGCACTCGGCAAATCCCCTCTCCATGCCAGTTTCAATTAATTTCTTTCTTTTTCACATAACTTGCCACATTTCCAACTATGCACCATCATTGTGACAAACTAGAACGGGAGGAGCGAGCACAAGAAACGTTATTCCTCCATAGCTTTTATTACATTTCTAACTCTTTTATCTGGTCATCAATGATTTAACCCATTTTCCCAATAATTCCAATCTTTATTCTAGAAATTCAAAAAATTGTCGTGTAGATCATCAGAAAAGAACTGCAATGAATTTTGACAAAAAGGGATTTAAATTACATGCACATAATGATGTCTGGACTGAGTGCACTTCTTGATGGAAGCTTTGAGTGGCTCAACCTGTGTTTCGGGAGGCTCAAAGGCAATGTCTGAGAACCCTGATGCGATATTGGTTGACACTACTCTAATTGAGGTACTTATCAGGTAAGCTTAATCATTGATTTGAAAGAAGGTCAAACTGTGGGGACTGTCGAAAGTGGCTGTGGATGTTCCTAAGCTACTGGTGCATAGTTGTTGAGTCACGAATTACGAAATACAGCAAGATGTCTGGGTGGAAATCACAGAGATTATCTGATTATCGTTTAATATCACGTGAAGCAAAGAAAAGCCCCACTGTTTGATTGTTATCCTCACGCAGATTAGACCCTCAGAGGGAAGATTTGAATACTTAATTCGGCTCTTTACTACCCAAAACGTAGATAATAGGTGGAGACATGGGTGTTCCATTTGACGCACACAGTTGGGTATAATCTCGAAAGGTAGAATGAAAAGTGAAACAAGTGCATAAAAAGAGTGATTATAGTTTTTAGTTGAGGAACCTGAAATCACGTTCTTGATAAATAGATTCGACTGAAATAGGAGCGACAGTATTAGCGCTTAGAATCTCTTTAGTACGCTTGACCTGCTTCTTCAATTTAGCCATTGATTTAGGGAAGTTTCTGACGTCAACCCCATTCCCCATCTGCTTATTAAACTCATCTGCAAAATACTCAACCAACCGCATTTCCATGTTTTGACCACCGAGCTCAGAGTTCCATCTAACATCCCTAACCTACACATTATTGCCACAATACATACAAACAATAAAAACATACTCCTAAATGTTGCAAATATGTTGAGAGTAGAATAGATAGGTACCTGAAACTGATTAGCAGAGACGGTTTTCCCGAATTCCTTAGTATTATAAGCAGAGAAATAGACAAGAGCAGCATAAGTAGAAGTAGCACCCATATCATAAAACACTACATATTTAGAATCATTAACAAACTTCTTATCAATCCCATACTGCAATGCAGCACCAGAATGCTCATTAATCAAGGACAACACATTAACTCCACCCAATTGAGCCGCCTGCAACACCGCCTTCCTCTCAGCCTGTCCGAAATAGGGAGGCACCGTCACCACGGCGTCCACGACCTTAACCTTGGCATGAAACTCGGCCAAATCAACCGTATAACGGAACAACATCGCAAGCAGCTCCTCAAGCGAGTAAACCTGACCGCCATCAACCTTGATCGCGGCAACGCCTCTAGAATCTTGGACGATTTGGTACGGCAGGTAAAAGGAGCGGGTGAATTTGTCGGCGTAATCGTAGGGTTTAGAAAGTAGGTCGCGGAATAAAGCGTAGACTTTGTCAGGGTAACGTGCGATTAAACCAGCGGCTTCTTCGCCGATTAAACGAGTGTCGGAGTGAAAAGCGATTAAATTAGGGGATTTACGTTTGGACATTTCGTTAATAGCGACGGAGATAGGGATTTGACCAGGTTTAAGGTTGACAATAGCAACTTTAACCCATTCTGATCCAAGATCTATGCTCATCACTGCTGCTTCTGATTTCCATGGGATTAATGTTACTAACATTATTAGGATTAATCCAACCCTAATCAACATTTTATTTGATTATTATTTGGGGGATATAAGATTAGTAGTTAGTACTTTGATTCAATGTAATTCTCCAAACTGTGGGGGAAAGAGAGTGTGTTTTAATTTTAAGAAAGAAAGGGAGAAGAAGAAGGAACAATAGCAAGTAGTTTTAGAGAGAACAAGGTCATACCAACCAATACTTGTTCAACATCTGGATTAATATACACGTGGCGACCTGCCACGCGTTCACTCACTCTTCTTATTACGAGTACCTTGCTCTTCTCCCTCTACGCTTCTACCTAGTTTTCCTATTTATTTTTTTTAAGGTCAATGTGCACGCTACCGTCAACTTCACGTTGTCAATGTGAATTTCTAGAACACAACAGGAACATTAGTAGAGATAATAATAACGGACAAGGATGTATGGCTGTCTAATTTATTTAAGGATTTTCTCACTTATATCCTACCACTATTTCATTTTCTAAGGTATATTCTTCTTTTTTTCAAAACCGCTCACATTACGCATTAGTGGCCCAACCTGGCAAAACCCTAAGATCGAACCCGGGTGAAATAAATCAAACTCGGCCTGCTCAAACCCGCTCCCTTTTAGTTTAATTTATATATAATTATACTAGACTCACCCTCAACTCGGACCGAACCGGTTCTTAGTTCACCTACATCAAGTGCAGCTCTTGTTGACCTGTCTCCTACCCCGGGACAGTTTGGGGTCCACCTAGCCAAACCCAAACCGCTCCCAATCAGGCTGGCCCAAATGTTTGACCACCCCTAGTGTATGGTGGATAAAACGTGAATACGTGATAGTTTGACATGGTGACTTAGATATATATAAACTAAAAGCCCAATATTCAGAATGGACTTTTCGGATTAAAATGGATGCCCCCATTTAGATGAAAGACTTTTTCAGCCCGATGTTGTTATTTATTCACGCTCCATTTAAATGGATGTCCTTATTAGCCCATCCTTATCCTTTTTCACAAATTGGTTACGTCTTTAATTAGCCCATCCATATCCATTTAGATGGACATGATAATAACACAACTTTTTAATGATGAAATTCGAATGTAAACTTCATGTCTTATGTTGACGAAATGACGAGCCCCGTCTATACAAACGTCCATAATCGGCCAAGTATATTAAGACATATAAATATCATGGATTTCGGTATTTTTTTCATTTTATATTTGTCTTATTATACGATTTCACATTATTTTTAGTTAAAGTGTATATAAGATTTTCTTTCAATTAACTTTATCTCGGTTATTTTTCCATCTAATTAGTGCTTATTAGGTTGCATATTTCTGAATAATCTAATAACGACTGAAAGTTATATTTTTGACTTTTACTGGCTAAATCCCTTTTCTTCATGTATGTTTATTATCAATACTGGACTTTGTCATGGAGAATTTGAGGCAAAAGTAGCAAACAAACTCATACGTTTGCTCTTATGTGTAATTATGCCTTTTTAGTACCCAATACGTTTGCTCTTATGTGTAATTATGCCTTTTTTAGTTTTATAGGTATCCTGGTTATTGTGCAAATAGGACGAGTTGATGATCTATCTCTATCTATTTTCAATTTAACTCTATTATATAGTTCGCATATCAGTTATTTAGGATTATTTTTTTCATATGTCGGGGTATAATTTCATGGGGTTGTTTCTAACCATGAAATACATACATTTCTTTTCATTTGACAATTGTCGTGGAAAACCTGAACTACCAATGGAACCGAATTGATTAGATATCTGAAATTAACAGGGATTGTTGACCATAAATTCGACTTGATATCGAACCAACCTAATACTAAAATCGAATCTATCGGGAATTGCAAATCTCGAATTTGACTCTTGCTTTGCTAACCTGACTTATATGATGACCCCATCGAAAACTACTCGGTTAGAAAATCATGACTATAAATATTGACTCTAATTGACCTGAATGACTTGAAATTAATAATTTGAAATGACATTATATTATCAACAATAAAATAAAGAATCAATAACAAACCTAGTAGTATATAAAAAGGTAATTCTCGAATTATAATTATACAAAGTACATAATAAAAAATTGTATTGTATGTGAGGAAAAGATGAAAGGGTAAGTGGGATGTTGAAAGAAAAGCATGCATGTGGAAGTGTTACCCAAAAGGTGGAAAACTTGTAAAAGGGGATGCGGTGAATGCGGTGGAGACTGGGTAGTCGGTAGTCCCCACAATAAAGTAACACCAATAGTTTTTTCAATTCACGGGTTGCATCTTCTGGGCACCCAAACCATGAACGTCAAAGGACACCATCATTCATCAACTTCTAAATTGTCAACTCGCCCTTTATATTTAACATGTCATGTGCTACTACGTACAAACAAAGGGGATCCAGTTATACTACCCTATCTAAGGAGTTACAAAACAATTTATACTCTTGCTAACAACTTAGTTCGTCATTGCATGGGTGATGGGTTAATACTACTTTTTTGGCACTGGCGAAGTTAGCATTTTCGATTAGAGGTGTAAAGAATTCCGCGAATGCCATAAGACAAATCTGAATCTTTTTTGAAAATTTTATCTAATTTTTTTGTATTTTTCATTGTTTAGCGGGATAAGCGCTCCTGCTAGTTACCCTAAATTCGCTGTTGATTTTAGGGTATAATTAATATATATACGTTGGGATGAGAACATGCATACATAAAATGAATGATGATACTCTTAGATTTGAATAATTAAATGAAGGGGCATCAACAAATAACATTAGGTGCGGCAATAGTCGATTGTGATAAATACCTAACTAGTATCAATGTGACATGACACAAAAAGTCTTGTTGAAGATGGTGACATTTCGATTTTTGCTGAAATGAGATGGGGTACATGTGACACATTTAAGACGGAATGTTACTGCCATTTCCTAAGCTATAAATGATTGTTTTTGACATGGTCACATCTGTCATTAAAATAACTACATTTTAGCGCGTTTTTAGCTGAAAACGAAATTGGTATTCAACAAGAATTTGCCAATGAGCATACTAAGAGTAATAACATCAACGAATGGTTGAGTAGACCGGAACCAAACACTGTCCTAGGCAAATTAGTAACTGTAAAATGAGTCAGCTGAGGTGAAGAACTGAAGATTATATCGATGATACAACTTACAAGTAACAACCACCAAAAAGCACAAACTCATACGCAATCTCTAAAGTTACAGTTGCATGCATGGTACATTTCTCTTTTTGGGACTTCTCCACTCAAGTACACTTGTTCATCTCAACATTGCTCTATGTTTATTTGATGGAAATTACCCTACGTTTCTGCACCTTCTCCTTCATTCACATTTCAGTAGTTATCACCTCCAGCTCCCATATCTACCAATTTTGGACCTTTGAAGATTTTAAGGTACCTGAAACATCTGGCCCCTTTCTGCAGTAACCTTTTCTTTCGGTTCACCATGCTCTAAACAAAGTTTACATATTAAACAATTACTATAATTACCCTCATTTTTTATTTGTCTACTATTCCACTATGGCCACTTATTATGAAAACTTTTGGATATCAATAATGCTTCCACTATTTAAAGTATTTTGTATTATACATATTGTACTCCGATCCCTCTATGCTTGATTTTTTATAAAATACGCTAAATAACCTTCAATAATAATGAAATGTGTGTAAATCTTTATTTAGAGAACAAGGGCACAACTAAAGATTTAAAGCCATAAATGAAGTGTATAACTTTATTTTTAAGAAGCTACTTGTCAATATATTCACTTTTATTTTAATATTTTTAGTTTCTTGGTGTAACTAATAAGAATACGATAACCACAAAATTTTAGCACCAAAATAGTTTAGTGTCATATAACGTAACATGAATATTTATTTGAACAAGTGGACATTAAAATAAAATTGAGGTGAAAAATATGGAGACACTCCTAATAATTTTAGGAATAATATTTGCCAAAAGTTGTGCTTTAGTTATATAATTTCACATTTACTTGTAATTTTTAATTTACTAGTCGTCCTAGGAGACCTAAAGAGTAGTTTGTAATAGCAAAGGTGCACGAATCAATCAAATGAATTCATCATGTGCGAGCATATATAAGGAGTATGATTCTTCAAGTCCGCACATATGTTTTGTAGTTGTGTAACATAATCCTAACTAACCGGTTTCATCGAACAATTTGTTTTGTTAAACGGTGAGACAAAGTGACAGCGTAATTTTTTTTTTCAACCGGAACCTTAAAATGGTGGTTGATTGCATAATTGAGACACATCTTAACACAGTTTTAACGTTCTATGTAGTTGGCAATTTAAGCTGATCAAAGATAAATGTGAAGTAATAATCCATGCATAACAACCGAGATTAATAAGTTGTAAAAAAGTAGGCATGCACAACTCATAGTCTCACACAAGTCTTAGCCTACTTGTGCAAGAAGCCGACAAGTTGCGGTAGAAAGAGCATACAGAGTATAATTGTGGGTAAGTTCTTATTTAAGACGGACACGATCCGTTTTAAAGTTAAGATGAGTTAAATATATACCAAATCAACTTCTTTGTTATCTCGAAAATATTAAAAAAAGTTGTCTTTATTACTACCATGTGATATATAATATTTAACTTCTCGTAAGCCTAAGACAAATAATATCTATCTCAAACAAGACTTACTATTCCATCTACAAAAACCCACATTAAATTCTGTAATCATGTATGTTCATTTGTTTGTTTGCTTCTTGTTTTCCGCATTCTCGTCAAACTTACGCCGTGTCACACGGGCGGTCTCCATATAAATCAAAACTTCATATCATGCATCCAGGGACATATATATCTATATTATACGGAGTACTTAATTAAGTACTTTTGCAATAGAATAACATAATTACAAGCTACTCCATACATAAAATACTTCTCGATTCTTATTACAGTCTACATTAGTACGACTCTAAATAAAACAACCAAATATTAAAAATTAAAGGAGAATGAAAAATAGGGTGATATACTGATATCAAAATGAAGTCGGTATCACCCTCTCATGTACAATATGCAAAGACCGTAATTTTAAAGGGCTTTACGTAGGAAGACGCGGAAGGTAATTTAATGGTATTAAATCTCGGTACCATATATATAATGACATTCTATTATTGTCCTACAAAAATTATAGAGGCCGGAGGCATATATAATTAAGCTCTGGAGGGATAGACAAGAGGTAAGAATATGAGTTGGAAGGAGAATCTGAATACTAATCACCCAATTTATGAGTACTATCTTCCTAGATTAACATCTTGGTTCAACTTCTAACTTGGGTTATCAGATTGTGAGTAGGTCTTACAAGGTCAAGAAAAGGTCTTACAAGGTCAAGAAAAAAAAGAAAAAAAAAAAAAAAGGAAAAAAAAAAAAGTAAAGCTCGGGTAGGATAGCACCAAAGAATGGTTAAGAAGCCACACAACTCCCTCCATTGTCAAACTCGTGGATGATCAACCTTGTACTTTTTGTTTCAAGATTGGTATTGTTTTGGAGTTGCCATGCATTTTGATCATCTCCATAATACTCATATTCTTTACAACTTGATGATGATAATCTGCATAATATAATATAATTCATCTTTATTATGCATACACTATATAAAATCGAAATATGGATTAACACAAATAATTATAACTAGGTCTCAAAATATAAAATGAGAAAATAAAAGTGAAGCGGAAAGTATTATTATATGATAAAAACTAGCTATAGTACTAGTTGAGGCAACAAGTAATTAAACAATAGTTAATCAGTTACTGTGTATGGCATAATAAAACTAAAAGAGAATTATATCTAAGCAAGCAAGATGTAAGCGTGCTGATGACGATGATGACCTACCTCGTGCTTGCCATGAACCTCATCACTTCAAGTGAATATATTCCGAGTTTTTTTTTTTTTTGAGTTACTAAGAAATATGATCTCTTCCCTCAGAAAGTTGGAAGGATTAATCTCTCAAACAAGGGGGATTGGGACTATTTATAAGGGGAATATGAGATATCCATAGACTATTATTTACCTTTATTTTTATATATGGTTAGATTTTTAGGTGTAATTTGATCTTTTAATTAATGAGATTATTATTCACTTGTCAGTGATCACTAAGTAAAATCACAAGTGATTTCCTACTCTTTTCTTAATCTTTGTGTTAAGCAAACGTAAACAAATGACTCAAATAGAGGGTGTACTTCTTTTTAAAATCACACACAAAAAAACTCAGGTAAAACGACCTTTTATCACTTAATTATTGAGAAACAACTCTTCCATACTCCTTTATTAGTTTTTTTTGTGATACCTTCATTACTAGGTTTGATGTCCGAGCTACTTACGACAATAACAGTGATAGAAGTTCCATACCATATTTTTACTACCTCATCGACATACTTTATTACATAGTATTAAACTTCTTATTTTATTTCTCCTTTTTTACTAGGACCCATTGCTCTTTTAATCATTCCCTTTACTTATGAAACTAGTTCTTTGTTTTAGAACCAATTTAATATAAGGAGCTGCTTATTATGTAGATCGATAGGTAATGAGCTCCTTATAAGATATGAAACTTCTTATTTATTCGTATTGTTATTGCCCTTATATTTATCATTTAAATTTATTTTATATGAAATATAATTTAAGTTTGATTTGTTTAACTTATACATTTATCATTTATAACTAGTTTTATTGCCCGCGAAATTCGCGGAGCGGTTATAACACGTGGATTTTAGTTTCTCATTTTATTGTTATTCATACATTATTGTTTTATTTATGTTCAAGACATTCTTTTTATATAATGCTCAAAATTTGAATAATTGTTATATCATACTAAAAACAACAGTCCTCGATCATATGGCACAATGTACTTGTTGAGAGGGGGCACTTTATTTTTTACCCACATGGTTTTACATAACTTAAATATAAACTACATATATAGAATGGTATAAAAACATTTGACTTTAAAAATTGATCATGAATCTTTATTATTAATATATCAGTAATAAAGTAATAAAGGAAAACTGAAACTTAATTTTATGGTTAAAAAATAAATGTTTATCCCGAAATCTAATTATTTTATATTCATATATACATATTATTGTCCCTTAATTTTTTGCATGCATTGTCGTGAGAGTCCAAGTTGAGCCTCACATTAACACCGTCGTATATACAAAATCTCACCATTTTAAATTAAAAAAATACATCTTACAAAGTATAACGAAGTTAAAAAAAATAGGGCAAGTTAAAAAATATTATCACAACAAAGTGAACTGTTGAAATTGATGTGAGTTTGTGGAGCACATTGATGAATAGAACCGAGCTTGGTCTAGTTTAACTTTATTGTAAGAAATTGATTACATAGCCTAGAGTTTTAAGATCCCTTGAGACCAGTATCACCTTCAATTCAAATTGCTCTTCCAAAAGACATTGATTCATGGCTTATATGTCAATGATATCATACCCAATTGATAACTTTTAAATTCATAATTATATATATTATATATCAGTGTTAAATTGGAATTTATTTCATCCACAACCCCGTTTGCTCCTTAGTAGCTGTAAAAGCAAAAAGTAGTACATGATATAGTTAGGATCATATGTAATGAGCTCATATGTCATGTGATGAAATATAAGGAACATTATACGAAAGAAATACTATATTGATGTAAAATACGCGTATATATAGATAATTAAAAAACTAATGAAAATAACGATAAAATGGGGCACCAATACAAAGATTATGATGACAAAACATAACTACCAATATTACACAAAAACATTAATAAATTATAATATCAAAAAGGAAAATTGGAATAATAACCATTTGCAAAAAGAATGAAAATGTAGTGACTAATTTGATTTTTCTCTTTACAACTTAATTATATATATGCATAGAGAGGTAGCCAGATAGGTGAATGGGTTGAAAAACTTAAAAATGGAATATTACTAATTAATGGACATAAATTACAAGAATTTAAGTGCCATTAAAGAGGAAAGATGGAAAGTCTAAAAATTCTAAGAGAGTATACTATGTGATTTAGAGATTGGAAGTATAACAAATAATGTCTTACAAATGAAGGAGGGATTGCCACGTGTCGTTTCAATAATTGCTCAATCTAGGCTTTTTATATTATTGTATAGATTAAAGAGGAAAGATGGAAAGTCTAAAAATTCTAAGAGAGTATACTATGTGATTTAGAGATTGAAAGTATAACAAATAATGTCTTACAAATGAAGGAGGGATTGCCACGTGTCGTTTCAATAATTGCTCAATCTAGGCTTTTTATATTATTGTATAGATATACTTTTGTATGACATATCTTGAAATTATATGATGAGATGTAAATCTATAAATTAATACTGAGACACATTCAATACTTTCACAACATCTCATGTTAATAATATTACGTTTAGTACTCCCGTGGTTACTATAATTTCTTTTACTACTCTCGCTATTTTTACGGTTAAATTCACTATTTCCGTTAATTTTATCAAGCGTATATATTTAAATAAATAATATTTTCCTTAAATAGATAGGTTAGTTAACTGCTCATACTTTCTCTCGATGTTATTACTGCAACTTGCATTATATTTGTTGTTACTAGTGTTATTTTCACTACTCATGCCGTCTTTATTTATTAGTTACTTTCACTACTCTCGCATTTAATATTATTAATTTTACTACATTTGATGTTATTACTATTGCATTCACTACTCTAGCGTCCATTATTTTTACTTTTATTAATTGTATTAGACGTATGTATCTAAATAAATACTATATATTTGACAGAATGACATTTAAAAGTGTTAATGATTATATTTCAATTAAGGAACAAATTTAAAGAATTAAGAAATATTATTATACAATTAACAAATTTAAAGAATGACATTTTAGTATTTGTTAATATTAAGAAATATTAAGAAATACTAAATCAAGTGGACATGCAAAATAATACCCTTTCATTTCCTGATAGCAAGCGCGCACCATCATCTACCTTTATAATTTCTTAATCACAAATTCTTATTTAAGATGGAGATATTCGTCTTAAGCTTAAGACGGATACCATATTCTCTCACAAAATACCCATCAAGGGTGAGTGGAGAGCACATGGGGGGTGCCCACCTTGTTCCCTCTACCCATTTCCTCTCACAAAATACCCGTTGTAAGATCCGACCCGTCTTAAGCAAGACCTACTGTTTCTTAATTGAGTTTCATTTCACTCTCCATTCCACTCTTACTTCCTCCTCATCTTCATCTCAAAATCATAATCTTTTTTTATTAGCATCATAACTAGTATTTCTGCCCGTGAGCATCACGGATGCGTTTGAGATTAATTGTTTAAGTTTACGCATAATTGTAACTTTCCCTAATATGAAACATGTTGATATTTTTGTAGCCTTGTGTTGTTAACATGGACACACAAAAATATTTCACCTTATCTATAATTCATTTTGTTTGGTGAGAACCATAACAACATTTTTATTTTTATTAATATATATTAAGATATTATATTACATGGGTAAATAGACATAATACCTGATAAAGACGATATGGAATTAGTTAACTGCACATTGAGAACTGTGATATAAAAGTAACTCTATTAATTGAATATGTGTTAGATCCATTACTCATTTACATCATTGTCTAATATTAGTTACTTTTAATTGGTTTCTCATATATTTTAATCATTAACCGTGTCAATTTCACATAAATATCATCGTAGGCCATGCTTTTTGTCTTGAATTAATTAGTTTTTTTCATTGCAATATATTTTGTTGTTGTTTGTAAAGATAATAAATATTTAATTTACTACGTTATATAATATTTGAAGTACGTTATATGGATAAAAAAAAATTAAAATTTTTTTTGCTCATCTTTTTATACATAATAATCAATTCAATGAAATTAACGGGTACAATTACATAACATAATATTTTATTGCACAATTAAATTAATATGATGTAACAATAAAATAGTAAAAGCTTATTTATATGTCTAATTTATATGCCCACAAAACGTTTTCACACGTCTCACGCTAGTAGGAGAGGATAACATTTACAAATGGAGTAAAAACTATAGTGTGTAAATATTAGAATTAACATTCACGCGAGATAATTTATTTTTAGTAATAAAATCCTAAAATTTAAATTTAGAATTTACTTTGATGTTTAATTTTTGTTTAAGTTGTTTAATTTATTTTAAAGTTAAGAAGATAACAGATAATCATGTGACATGCTAAAAGTCTTTCAATGGGGGAATGATGTAAATGTGTAATGTGATGCTTTTTTCCCCTTTATATTGTCTTTTTTTGTTAATAAATGACTTGGTGATGTGGAGGTGGGTTGTGTAAATAGGTGAGAATGTTGATGTGTCATTTAGATAGATGGTTAGTTTGTCTTTTTATTATTATATATAGATTTGTTCCTAAAAAAATATAAGAGTTCTAAGTTGTATAAATCATCTTACTATATCGGTGAAGATTCATGCAAGTGAATATCGGTATAGATTCATGCCAGTTAAATTGTGGCCAATTATTGTAGTATTTGATAAATTGTATAAATCATTGTAGTATATATGTATTTACGTTATATAATTAAGAGGGCCAAATGTTAAGAGACTTGACATTCTTTTATAGTAAATCGTTAACATTTATTACTTGCCGATTTAAACAAATAGTTGCCAATCAATTTACAATTATTACGGGCCTATTAGTGGAGGAATCAATTAATAATAGGGCCACTTTCATTCAAAGTAGGCAGTTGAGCACAATCTACATAGTTGACCGGGATTTTCCTAGAAGTGTTAATCTTTTAGGTAATAAGAGATTGTGATGAAATAAACAAATCAATTTTGACATTCAATACTCCCTTCGTCCCGGTGAATTATTATCTATTAACAATATATATGTGAGATAGACTAATAATATAATAAAGAAAACATGGTCAACTTGCACCCAATAGCTTAAACCTTGCAAAATTGACCCGACCCGAACCCAACCCGATCGACACCCTAACTCAAGGCTCGAGCTTGAACCGAAGCCCGAATTGACTTGACTCACTGTAATTCCCAAATGTTTATTGTTATCCATGAATAATTTGATAGTAGTTGACCCGAAAAAGAAATAACCTGAACACGACGTGAAACCAGTAAACCCAAAATTGTCCGGACCAAAATCGGGCCGGACCGAATCCGTTCTGGTTCACTCGTTTGATAAGTCTTGACTAATCACCTTGCCAAATACTTACCCAATGTAAAAATAAACGATAAATGACGAATACACCTCTGAGGGTAACCCATATGGATTCCCATCCTCTCTATTTTGGAGGAGATATGTCTTCCATGCATTTGAAGACACAATCTTTTATGTTAAGTGGAAATAATTTAAAAGTATCCTCTCATAATAGTCCAATGTTGCCCTAAAATCCTGAGTTAATGAACCAATTTAAAATTCAAAAAAGAAAGAAGGGAGATAAAAGTGTGAAGGAATAATAAAATAATCTTAAGTAGCACTGAAATTTATTACATCATGTATATTTAGCCAATGACACTATTACACTATCGCATCATTTTCCTTGCTGGGTATCTGTAAAAGTTGATTTAGCCAAACCTCCTCAAAAAAAGAGCGCATTCCAAAAACAATCAAAATCTACAACTTAATTTCATAAATATCACCCCTCTTTTCTAAAATCCCCCAAATATTCAACCCCAGGATCTCAATTGGAAGGGTAGCTTCTCCAAGAACCCTTAGATCCTTTCCAAATAAAATTACTTGGGGGCTTCTTGTTCATTTTTGCTTTAGTACAGGTGTCTTCTTTAATCTTTAATCTTTTATCTGTATTTCAATTTAATTGCTTTAATTTATCTTTGATTGTTACTCTGTATTATCATTTGTTATTGTTATTTAACCTTGGCTGCTTTACTCAAACGCTCGCAATTCACACAACGTATTGGTTATTTATTTGGTAAACCCCGAGTACATGTGATAGTCTGCAAACCACGTATACCATGTTAACCACATAAGTTCTTGATATTGTTATTGTTTGGTGGCATTTTTTAGTGAGAATCTTGGTTGGTTTAGGGTTTTGAGGTCTATTTACTGGCCTTCATGCTACTTTAGTTTTCAATCAATCACTGCATGTTTACACTAACTTCACTCCATTTCTTAACTGCTATGCATGTCTCAATTCGCCACTTACCTCTTTCTCCGAAACCACTGTCTATCCTTTTCTGTTTCCAATGTTATTTCAATCTCTTCCGGATTTAACTGCCATTTTCAAATGCCGCATATGACGATATTATCACTTACCCAGCTTTGAGAACTGAATTTGGTCTTTACATGTGTTTTTACTTTGGTATGTTGTTTTTTTGGAGGGAGTTTTATCGAAACTTCTGTTGATCTGTTGTTATATGTGGGAACTACCCTAAGGATGATCAGAGAAAGTGCTATCTCCACTCTGTAACAAGCAAATAATGTCTTGCAGCACCCGTTGCCCTCCCGCTCCCTTTCTTGGAATGCCACTTTCTCTCTATTTTGAATGCTCTTACGATTTTTTCTGAACTGCTCTTCCCCTTCCACGTCCAACGTATTTTAAGTTCTGATATGGTACCTCCTTTCGGTAAATGCGTAAATCTACATGCCTGGTGGTTGATCAGGCCATTTGATTCTTACTCCTGGCAGAGAATGAGAGACTTTACTCATTGATAGCCGCAGAAGTGAACATTGATCTGGATGATTCATGTGACGTTTGTTGTTATTCAACAAGTTAGTAACTACTTATTGGAGCATCAAAGATCAAGAGAAAAAGGGTTTCTGAAAGTATTTGAGGGATCCCTTCACATTAGACCTTGTCCTCCTATATCAAGTAACAAACCTTCTGTGACTGCTGCTCCGTGATTGCCTAGTTTCAAATATTTTTGCCAAGGGACGGTGCATTTTTGATTTATAAGTGCACTAGATAAGAGAAGGATCTTAGTCACAAAGATTTAAGGCTTCACATGGAATTCGCTAATGGCAAATGGTTTAATCCTTCCCAAGTATGATTCTCTTAAACTCTTTTGCTAAATGTATTTTGTCTTCTGTGCAGTTGTATAAGGTTAATTTTTGTTCTTTATCTAGTTCATTTGTAGTGTGAAGCTTGAAGGGTACTTCCGCCTTGAGTCCCTTATATCCTTAATGAGTATATTGTTCTAGCGGAATTGACTTTTGGGTTAAGAGATGTACCAGATGTATAGCTTTGTATTGGCTAAGTTAAGAAGTTGGAGATTTTTAAGTTTCAAGTCCTTGATTGGCGTAAGCTTTGTTTTTTTCTCTCTCCTCAAAACTCTTTGAGATTACCTAGATCACACAGGACTTGCTTGGGGTGAGGGTAATTATTAGTATGGTAATAGAGTTCAAATGAACTAAAATAATGGAGGGGAGTGGTGGTGGTGGAAGATAGGGATGAGGAAGAGAGGGAAATAGTTATTCCTAGTCTTGAAAGTAGTCATTCTCCGTATGCTGCTCCTGATAATTATGATGTTGTTATGAAGGAAAATGGACAGGTTGTTTCTGCTGTGACTATGAGACGTTGTGAGAAAGACCCGCAAACAATTGGGAGCGAGAAGGCTGATTGGATCAGAACAACACCAAGCAACAAGAGAAACAAACAAAAAAATGCTAATGGTATTGCTTTGTCTGCGAGGCATTTAAAAAGATCAAGTGAAGAGGATGCAACATTATCTCCTGAAACATGCATACAAAATGCAAATCAAAGAGAGGTTCTGGATTCTGGGACTTCATTGGATCTTGACCTCTCAATGCCTCCCCTTCAACGGGATTCTAGTTTAAAACAATCTGAAGATAGCAAACAGGATTCTATTTCTAAAGAAGTCAGTGCAAGGATGTTATTTTTTCCTATGTATTCTGTGCTTGGTTACTGTTTTGCAAATTTGGCGATGAATATTGCTATGTGCTGTGATGAAGACCGTTAATGTAGATTTAATGATCTCGATTATCTTTTCTTTTCCCCATTTGTTTAACGAATATTTTTGAAGGCTGATTCATGTTAGACAGCCCAAATAATTTTGACACAAACACTTTACTCTTGGTTCTGTTGTACTTACCTTCTTCACACTACTCATTTAGTCTTCTTACCTACATTTCTTCCTTTAACAGTTGCGAGATGGACATAGGTTGTATAACTATTTTAATTTTTGTTTTTAGGGTGATTATGAGAAGCATCCCACCTCACGAAAGAGAGGAAGACCGCCTAAGCTACAAGTTGTAGTGGCAGGTATATGATGTTGTGTATTAGTCAATTTATAGTTCCCTTGTAGAAGAAGGGTACTTTTAGCTCTATCTTAGTGACATTTTACTGAGTAACTTTTTACTAGATACACTTGCAGAGACTGTTGACCAAACACCACTTAAAAGTGATGCGGTGGTACCTTATGGACCAATTGTGATAGGGCTGACACATAATGGCGCGTTGACTAGTTCAAGAGTGAAGAATTCAGCATCGCATTTGAAAGTGGTGAAGAAGATCATGACATATGATGGGACACAGTTAGCGGCCTCAGCAAATTACAAAGGGGGGGTAAGTTATATAACTCGTTTGATGCATTTTTTTTACAATCCACTCCAAAGCCGAATATTCTTATCAGCCATCTTTCTACTATCTTCCAATGTTGCCTTTGCTCATTCTTGTTTGTGTTCCTCCCCGCCCTTGTTGCATTGCCACCTGGCCTTTTTAGAGTGCTAATATACAAGGTTTTCTATTCATTTATTTTTATTAACCCTTTTTCCCCACCCTAGTTGCAGGTGAGTGAATCTCCAAAAGAAGATGAAGTTACAAATCTGAAAAGAAAGAGGGGCAGGCCACCTAAAGTTCTCTTTCGACGCGGTAGTTCAAATTCTAATGAAGCAGGTATATATAATATATCATGATTAAGACTGTCATCATGTCCCATCAATGTTGGGTGATGCTCATGCATTCTTTGTAATACTTGTCTTGTGTGTTCCTGGACTTGCATCAGTACCAGATGATGCGGAAAACAAGAGGCCAAATGTTGCTGACGTGGAAGGCTCCATTGAAAAACCTTCTCCAGCAGATGATGTTGAAAATCCTGTTGCTGTTGTTGAGCCGCTTTCGATAAGCAACTCTTCTTTTAGTGATCCTCATACGACACGTATGAGCATCATTAGTGATCAATTCAAACGGTCACGTGACATTCGTAGGTTGAGCTTTGGTAAGAGAAGTGTTGGAAAACGACAAGTCAGGAAACATAGCAAGATATCGGTAGCAGCTGAGGAACCAGCTAACACATTTATCTTAAGAGGAAAGAAATTGAAATCAATCACAGAGGCAGAAATTCCTACCAAAGGTATTGAAACTTTCTAATGGCAAGGACAATCAATTTGATGCTTCTTTCTTTTTGGTATCTTTTGACCTCACCAAGCGTAGAATAACTATACCATGTTGCTGCTTTCATTCGGTGTATTGGCTCTGTGATACGGTTTAACTTGTAGTACGGGCTGCGGAGTATAATTTAGTTATCGAGGAATTCCATGTTCCACAAGCAAATATATAGCTGAGCCTATGGTTGTGAGTAATTTTGCAGACACTGCTGATCTCTCTATCGGAAGACCAGTTGAAGATCCTGACAATGTAGTAGGCCAAGATGTTGCAGTTGTTGCCATAGCTTCAAGTAATGCTTCTGAAGATGATAAGCCATTATCAGCCTGGCTCGAGGGAGCTCACTCTCCTTCAGAAACTGGTGCATGTAAGGAGTAACAATTAGTTGCTATATAGTATACAGTTTCATAATTCTTTCTATGATCGAATATAGCAAAATAATAACTTTAACACTGCCATGACACAATTTCATCAGTGGTCATTCGGAAATTTCCTCACTATGCCTACATATGACCCCCTCACCCTCTCTTGTTGTTGAGGTATTGTCGTTTCTATTTCCTTTTGTTGTATTTATACGACTCTTTGTGTGGCTATGCAGGTCAGTCAGTTGAGACTGGAGTAATGCAAGATGCAATTATAACATCATCATGTTGTCAGTCGACGGAAGTGCAGCAGGAAATAGATGAGACTTCAGCTGGCAAATCAAGCTATGATAATGATGCTACCCGTAGACCAGATGAGACACCAATACAATCTACTGCGATTGTGCCTTGCGAAATTCAGGAGTTGCCTTTCGCAAAGAACTCCCTTGTATGGGGAGTGATCGAATCCTTGGAAGTTTTGAAGCGATTTCCTCAAAAACCACATTTCTTCCCTTTGTTTAATAATAAGGAAGAATGTCGAGAAGGATTGGCCATAGGTAGTATGGTCACATTCACCAGCTTAGCTGAAAAAGTGTCTCGGGCCCGTTTTGATGATCCCAAGAGTTTGCTGGATGGGTATCTGGAAGCTCTTGTTGACCTGGAAGAACTTGGATTTAATGTGGTACCTGTGCGAGAGCTGTTACATAAATTGATATCAATAAAGACCAGGTGTGAGCAGACTGAAAATACGTGCAAAGAGATGGAAAGCCAGATCAAGGAGCGAACACAGGAGAAATTAAAGATGGAGGATGAGATTGCAGAGTTGGAGAAGAAGATCAAGGAGCTGAAGGAAAAACAGGCTCTTGCAATGTCAAAGAAAGAGGGGAAGGACACTGAGTTAACCATGTTGCAGTTGAGTATGGATGCTGTGAAGGGCTCTCTTGACGGTGCTCAACAGGAATTTGACAAAGTCACTACTTCACTCCGATAATTGTTGTTTTAGTTCTTTTATCATTTGGTCAATTTGCTTGTAAATTTCAGTGTAGTGCATGTTCAGGAGAGCATCGTTGAGTCCAGATCGGTGTTTGAGTGTATTTAACCATTGCTGTAGTGCAACGTATGTTGTAGCCACAGTGACTTGTGGAGTGCGTCTAGGCGGTGAAGTAAGCTAGGAACCCCGTACTTTAGCATTCTTGACCCTATTTATGTTTTGTATCTCTTAATGTTATTGAAACAGAGTGAGGACATGCTAGTCTTGCAACTCCTCAACTCTTAATTAACATCTGTCATGTTGACTGCCAAAACCATATGTTCGTGCAATACATGAGTGCACGATGTTTATCAAGATCGACCATGGGATCAGGTGCCTTTGTCTTATCCCCAGGCTGACAAGGCCCCTTCGTCACTGACTCACTGTCAATGTTCGACTTTTGTGATTACCTGGACAACGTCCAACCTAGCCTTATGTATCTGAACTGCCGAAATTTCACTTCGCCATGGCGATGTCATATAGTGTGCATTTCCAGCAATCAGTCTCTTTTAAGATTAAAACAGCTCAATTCCCACTTGCATAGATAGGATAAGTTTTTCTGCAAATATCTAGATGTTCCACACTTGTATTTTTGTCTTCTTTATTTGTTATTTCATCCGTCTTAAGTTTAAGGCGATACTGCTGTCTTAAACAAGAATTTGTGAACTTCCGGCTGTTATAGACTTATAGTTAATTAACCCGTGTTTAAAGAAACATATCAAAGCAGTGGGAGATTGGCAGTACGATAATCATCCTCCATAATGTTTTGCTATGTGTGCATTTGCCAGAATGAAGACACACCACACCATATAAACTAATAAATGTAATCTATGTTTGGAATTTAAGAATTGAAATTGCATTTCATAATTGAAATAATTTTTAAACGCTTGGAAACTTTCAAATATGGATTGGAATTGGAGTCAATTCCAACCTACTTAAAAGTTAAAACCTTGGAGCTCTTAAATCCCTACTCAATAGTATTCATTTCATTCCATCACAATTCGATCTCCTTCAATACACTTTATTGTGATGCAAATATTTCTTGTTGATTTTTTCCTATTCGCAAATCTTTCCCTTCACAATAATATCTTCTAATCAATAATTTTTCACAAAAAGATAAAAATAAAAATTGGTGACCTCGACCTGCCCTGCCAAACTACAATTCCGATTCAAATTCCATGGTTTCCAAAACATTATTTGGACTTGAAATTAGGAAATAAATTCCAAGTAATCTCCAACCGGGTTTATGACATTGGATTTTGAATTGAATTTCTTCAATTGAAATCAGGACAATGAAAGATTCTACTTTTCCAAGCGATACTAGTAAAAACTGTTGGGTTATGGAGAGAGAGAGGAAATGGGGAGGATCCGACTCCATCATCAAATGTGATGTAATTATCCATTAGTTAGGATGTCTCATCATTTGTTACCTTTCTATATTATTATGGTTTTTTTTGAGTAATTTGTTGATCACACACATACATTATTAGTCCGTTTGTCATTCATTAGCAACGACCAAAACTAGTCATCTCCCTCTCTTCGGTCTTTGTGTTGAAACTAAAGGTAAATAAACGAGCGGGGCGGAGGGTACATCTCGTTAGCGAAGGCTATTTTTTTCCCCTTTGTTATGATTTAACAACTGATTGGTAAGCGAATAAACAAGGGGATTAATGAAACATTTGACATTTCGTGTACGATGTCCATGTCAACATGGTTTCTCCTTTATGATCAAGTCGCGCAATAAAGTGTGCCGTATACAGTAGAGAAAATGTACAAGGAGTTTGATACCCATCAGTATCACTATCAGTATCACTATCACTATAGAGCTAAACCATAAGGGTAGTTATTACGAAGCGATTTGTTCATTAACTCTCCGCAGACAAATTAGCGAAGCAATGCACGTTATGCAGGATTGCAGCAATATTCAGTATTCTACTGCCTACAGTTTAATTCGAGCTCAATTTAAAACTCGCAGAGCCTTAAAGATTTGGTCAAGATTGGTTTTACCGAGCTTAAGTCAAGATTTGTCCGGAACATTTCAAAGACTTGCTGTGCAGTCTGATGGCCTGTGCCTCCATCTACGTATTAATGGGGCCAACAACTTAGGCAACAATATAGTGAAAACGAGTTAAAGCGAGTTATGGTGTTGTGGCCTGTGGGATGATACAATTTTGGTGATATGCTTCTACAATCAACTTTAAAGGTGGTTTGTATTTATTGAGTGTACCAGAAAGATTGATTGATCGATTAAGTGTAATGAATTCAACTCAACTAACTCGTCCTTCGTCGGCCCCATTTTAATAAATACATTCAAAAGCTTCATTAATGTCACACAACTTTCGTTTGCTCGAGTAAAGATATTGCAACATCGTACCTTCTTTCATCATACGGATTACGGAGTAGTGTTTTCCAATTTCCTTCACGTTTTCAGAAACTGTCTTTAATTACTCCTCGCATACGATACAGTTGTGTTTATATATAATGACCTCTCTAATTTTAAACTTGTTCATTAGGCAGCTCACACTCTTATTGCCATTTCACTTTTGACTTACATTCAAACCGTGCTTCTTAGTTTCGACTACTTGTTACGAGTCAGGTAAGCTGGTAAGGTTAGTTGCGTACATTTATATCATCTCTCGCCTTAGTTATAGATACTTCTGCCTTCTCATTACCCACAAATTATCGCTTCCTAGTCGTATTTATTTTTGTTGGTTCATCCGAAACAAAAAAAGAAACTGTTGATTAAACAAGAAAAAGGCATGAAAAAAAGTTGAGCAAAATGTGTGTGACCATGCTGCTTTAACTCGTGCTACGTCAAAATCTCGAAACTTTCTAACAGCGTAACTGTCCTTAATAATTACTAGTACTCCTCCGTTTAATATACCAGTCATATGACTCTGAACTGTGCAGCAATTTATGAAATCATAGAAATATTCTCATAAAAATAAATGAAGAAGAGCTCAGTACAAGTAGCAAGTGGCAAAGAAGGGCAAGACGGGCGACCAGCGGTAGGTCCTATTTACCGGAACATTCTCTCTGAGCATGGATTTCCTGCACCTGATCCTGATATATCCACTGCTTGGGATTCCTTCAGGTATTTCAAACGTAGGACGTTACGTCCTAGTGTACGTATATATACCTGTATTTTCTGGATTCCGAAAAGGCTAAGTTTTCCTTGTTCTGCTGCATGTTATTCACCCGTCGTTCCTTTGATGCATGTCTAGACTTTCTGTTGAGAAGTACCCAGGAAACAAAATGTTGGGTTGGCGCGAATTAGTTCATGACAAGGTAATTTACAAGCTGAATATTAACCCCACTTAATAATGCTATATATTATCTGATAATGATTGTGTTAATATTTGATTTGCTTGGATAATTAGTGGGGTCCTTATGTATGGAAAACATACAAGGAAGTGTATCAGGATGTCCTTGATATTGGCTCTGCACTGCGGGCATGTGGGGCTCAACCTGTAAGTAATACGCATTTATACTTTTATTATCAACTTTTTTTTTTCACTGTTCCAAACGTGTTTTTCCTGAAATCAAATTATACTCGTGGCATAGGGTGCACGAATCGGAATATATGGTGCTAACTGTCCTCAATGGGTTGTGGCCATGGAGGTTAGTCGCACCAACCAACCTTACAGAAAATGTTCTCACTTGAACCTTAGTAAAATTTGTAACGAAAAGGGTACAAATTTTTTGTAGGCATGCAATGCTCAGAGTTTGATTTGTGTTCCTCTGTACGATACCTTAGGTAAGTAGTAGGGACTACGTTTACAGTTTTGCCTCCCTCAGCATGGACTTTGTGTTTTAAATTCCCGGTCCTTTTCCTGAACCATATCTGCTTCTTTGTTATACAGGACCGAGTGCTATTGATTTCATCCTTGAGCATGCTGAGATTGATTATGTTTTCGTTCATCCCAAGAAATTTGGCGAAGTAAGTTCAAAATATCCTTGATCCTCTATTAGTCAAGCTTATTACATCACTTTCGGTATTTCTCTTTGCTCATTAGTAATCCCTAAACCATCCACAGTTACTGAATCCAGAGTGCTCCTCTTCTCGTCGACTGAAATGTAAGACTGATTACGTGTGCAGTGTGCACCTTATTTGTATTTATAGCAAACCAGATTGAACACAAGTTAAGTTGCTAAATGAAAAAAAATTGCAGCTGTTATTTGTTTCACATCATTTGCTGCGGAAGAAAATGAAAAGGCGCGTGATGTAGGACTTAAGACTTACTCATGGAATCAGTTCCTTCAGACGGTCAGTCCTTTTGCAAGCACATGTAGCTCTAGAACTGTATTCCTTCACGATCTTAATAATACATAACTGCTCTTATTAAACAGGGTAAGGAAGTACCATCAGAGACGGTTCCTCCCCAAACAATCAACATTTGTACAATAATGTATACTAGTGGTACCAGTGGAGAACCAAAAGGCGTTGTCATTACACATGAAAATGTCGCCATGTTTATCCGAGGATTGGATCTTTTCATGGAGCAATTTGAAGATAAGGTTAATGATAGTCTAATTCTGCCAGCTGCTAATTCTTCTTTGGTTTAAGAAACCTCCCAGTCGGTTACGCGACTTCCTGATCTAATATTGCTGATTGTTACTGTGTACAGATGACAGTGAATGATGTGTATCTATCTTTCCTCCCTCTTGCTCATATATTAGACCGTGTTATCGAGGAATATTTTTTTAGAAAGGGTGCTTCTGTTGGTTATTTTCATGGGGTATGTTCTTATTCTTCCGCATGTTCTTAAAGGTTACATTGCATTCTTTTGACCAGCGAAGTAACATTTCTTTTGTTCATTCTCCAAATCTCCCCAAAAGAATATAAATGAACTAAGTGAAGATCTGATGGAACTAAAGCCAACTTTTTTTGCTGGCGTACCTCGAGTCTTTGAACGGGTATATGAAGGCAAGTACTTCTTATCAGTCTTCTGTCTTAATGCAGAACAATTTCTATCAGGATACATTTACTAGTAGTATTTCAGTGATGTTTTGAGGGTATCAAGGTTAATAATATGTTGCTGATGTTTGTTAGGCATAAAGAAGGGGGTTGAAGTTCTCAATCCAAGGAGAAGGAAGATATTTGACATCCTTTACCAGTAGTAAGTTATTCCTACCTTGTACATTTTGAGTTAGCCTCAGTTAGGCGGTTGTGGCGATAACTATCCTCTTCTACAGCAAACTATTCTGGATGAATTTAGGATTCAAATACAAGAATGCATCTCCTTTGTCAGACTTAATAGCTTTCAGAAAGGTACCAACTTTACGTTTTGATGTTAAGCCATCAATGTTTTTTAGAGAGTTGAGATCAATTAACGCGAGGAGTGTCAAAATTCAGGTGAAGAATAGGTTAGGTGGTCGTGTTCGGCTCATTGTTTCTGGAGCAGCACCATGGAGCAAGGAAATTGAGGAGTTTCTCCGAGTCACTTGCTGTTGTTTTGTATTTCAAGGCTATGGTACTGTTTTATTAGAACCATCTCTGCTAGAAGTTTGAGCTAGTGTAGATTCATATGTGTGGATCGCAATACCTGAAGTCCAATAAGCACTGCAGGACTAACAGAGACCTGCGGACTGTCCACACATTGCATGCCTGACGACATGTCAATGCTGGGAGCTGTTGGTGTTCCATCTATATATACAGAACTTCGGCTGGAGGAGGTCCCGGAAATGGGGTACAACCCCCTGTCTGACCCTCCACGAGGTGAGATCTGCGTGAGGGGTAAATCAGTCTTTTCTGGCTACTACAAGAACCCTCAGCTCACCAGGGAATCAATCATTGACGGATGGTTCCATACAGGTTTGTCCTCCATTCTCACAGTTACTGTTTTATGGAGTACCCGTTGACGAACAATGGCACTACCTGATTCTTTCCTTTGGCTCGGGTAGGTGACATAGGGGAAATGCTTCCTAATGGCGCCTTGAAGATCATTGATAGGAAGAAGCATCTGATAAAACTGTCACAGGGAGAGTACATCGCCCTCGAGTACCTGGAGAAAATATATGGTGTCAGTCCTATTGTTGAAGATGTAAGCCTAATATTTTTTTTTCCGTTTCTCCATAATTACCATAGCCAGGATCTTACTCTTACTGCAACTCTTATGTCTCCTCTAGATTTGGGTGTATGGAGACAGCTTAAAGTCGATGCTAGTTGCGGTGGTGGTGCCTAATGAAGACTACTCCAAGAAGTGGGCGGATCAAAACGGTTACCAAGGCAACTTCACTCAGTTGTGTTCTCGCGCTGACCTCAAAACTTATGTTCACTCTGAGCTTAAGGCTGCTGCTGAAAGAAACAAGGTGTGCATGTCCTTTCCTTTCAAAGATCCTCTTGTAGCACTAGACATCCAATTTCTTGTTCTTGACAACTTATTTTCATGTAAAATCAGCTGAGAGGTTTCGAATTTATCAAGGGAGTGATAATAGAATCACAGACCTTTGAGATGATCCCGGACTTGCTGACCCCTACTATGAAGAAGAAGAGGGATAAGATGCTCAAACGTTACCAGGTAACGTACATACCAAAACTCTCCCCGTTCCCAATAATAACCTTCAACTACCCTGGTGTACTGTCAAATGCTTATGCTACGTCTATGCAGGTAGCAATTGATGAGATGTACCATATCCTGTCTCAATCGAAGCACTGACATCGTTATTTAACCTGGACCCAGCAATGATGGTTGTTATATTACTATCAGTTGTGGTTGAACCAGCAATGATGGTTTAAATTACTTGTTTATGTGGCCGTAATATCATTTACGCAGCATTACCAGCAGTTGCGCGTTTGTATCAAGTGCTAAATAGTAATTTCAGTTCTAGTTATGACTTTATGATAGTTTCTCTCAAGCGACAGTAAATCACAAGTCACTATAACAACTAATGAGCGCAATTGCAATTTAATCAAAGTCGATACATAGACGAATAAATAATATTAATCTTGGATTATAATGACGATACATAGAAGAACTGAACCAAGGCATTTTGCCCTGAGATTTGGTGAAGAGTCCCATATATGGCATGTAGGAACTTGTGATGTATGTTCATCGTTCAGTGACTAATGGTAAATAGAATAAATGAATGAATAAGGCTATTAACACCGAAAACTTAGCCAGATTATGTAAAATTACATCTCTAACTAGAATATGCAGTCTGCTCAAAGACGCCGCCAAAAGCTGCAACCTTGGTCGTTACAAGGTACACCTGTATGTATATACACAGCCTCCCAGTGACGCAACTGTCAGCATATTTACACGCACGTAGCCGTTAGAGAAGCAGTTGATCCATCAAAAAAGGTGTAGGCAGACGTAGCCTCCAAATGACTAATTCAGATTCTATCTCGCAGCAACTCCTTCCTTCCGATGCCTCGATCTCAAAGGCTGCTCTGAAGTACTGCATTGAGAAAAAAGGTGTCAGTTCTGATAACGGTTAATACAACAAAACAAAGACGTGAAGGCGTGAAACATAGCCATAACAAACAACTCACCTGAAAGATAGAGATGAAGGCTGATTCAACTCATTCATGAGGGCATTGTTTACGACTTGAAATGGAACCAAGCCCTCCTTTAACGTAGATGGCGCAGGAGACGCCACAACTTGTTTCCTTACGTTATTTCCAGAGAACGCGCCTGCAATAATAATTCCACTTAATCACAACCAGATTTCACCAATTGTTTCCGTATTTATTTTTTGACAAAAAAAAAACAGAAGGTGAAAGCGGAAGCACAAATACCTTGAAATATTAAGATAAAGAAAAAAAGAGCAGTCATGATCATAGCAGGCATGCTACTGCTTGAAGTAGACCGCTTGGACTCCTTCAACTTTCTCAAAGCCTTGATCCGCTCAATCCTAGCGCGTTTCCTGGCAGCCAGCTCTGTCAGCTCTTTGACCAACTTGAGATCATATGTAGTCAGCACCGGACCTTTAGGAGGCCGCGGAGGCTTGGAAGACTTCTTCCCATTAGTTTTTTTTTCGAGGGGATCCACAGCCGCTACCTCTCTGGTTTCTTCAGCTGATCTTGATAATTTGTCAGTTCCTCCGAATGCAATATTACTCACATTTGAGACATCCAAACTCGAGTCAGCATCGCTTAAACTAGTGATTATTATTCCATTACAACTTAAAGCTTGACTCCACGTCTTCCTCCCCGCTTCATCTAAGGCGATGGCAGTAACAAAACCGCCACCATTACCACATTCAAGATCAATCAGTAACTCTTGTTCCCCACAAGCCATTAGGGCAATCCTTGCTATGATAATGAGAGGTGATGAAAATGGGAAAATCCTTGCTCCTCAAGAATTCAACAGTATCCTGAAACACAACCAAAACCAATCATTAAGAACACAACGTGATATATATAATGTTGATAAATACTCCATACAAGAAAGTAGAAACATTAAACATTTTAAAAAACATAATTGAACAACATGAAAATGCAGCACAAAAACAATGGTGCGTGCACACAATAAAATCATAACATAATAATAATGTGAAATAATTAAACAACCTTGAAGAGAGCAGGGATTAAAACCCCAAGATGAGATAATAAAAGAAAGACATATAAGAAATAAAGATTTAGAGATTAATACAAACCTCCTGAAATAAAGGAGTAAATGATTGGACACAGAAATAACATGTTCCAACTTTAGTTTGTATTTGTAAAATTAAACTGTCAAAAAAGCCAACAAAGCATTACAATGCAAGAGTTTATTGAGGTGAATTTTCATTATTCATGTATATATGGATAAACATACGCGTTACAAGACAAAACATTTACTGTGTCTCAAGTCTATGTGTCCATATAAATATTATGATGAACGTGTTGTGACTGCGACACTTTTCAACAACAAACATTGCATTCTTTCTCTAACATGCTTCCGACTAAACGTGTCACTATTACATTTTCCCTTTTTTTTATTCATTTCACCTCTCCTTTGGTCTCTAGTCCTATTCTTCCCATTCTTATTTACTCTATTTTTTTAATATGGAGAAGATATTATCAAATCGTCGGTGATTACTTCTAAACCAACGCTACAGATATTACAAGTACAGAAAGAGTATTAAATAACAGCCGGACAAAAGTGTTGAATTAATAAAACAACTTTCCACTTTAACGGTTGGGTGAAGATTAAATCGGTACAAGTTTTCCAAACTTGC
Source organism: Heliosperma pusillum (assembly GCA_022085475.1). Classification (NCBI taxonomy): domain Eukaryota; kingdom Viridiplantae; phylum Streptophyta; class Magnoliopsida; order Caryophyllales; family Caryophyllaceae; genus Heliosperma; species Heliosperma pusillum. The sequence continues at coordinate 98,439 of JAIUZE010066095.1, forward strand.
GTAAATAATAAACCACTTTCTTCCTAATCTTATTGCATCTTAGAGTGTTAAACTTGAGACATATGATTTTAAGTTAAAATGAATAAGCTATACGGATAAAGTATTGGCTACCGAGTACATATAAGTATTGGCTACCGAGTACATATAAGTATTGGCTACCGTATAAAAACCTAAGTGATAATACGTGTATATATAAGTATTGGCTACCGAGTACATCATGGCCGGCTATAACCGGCGAAGTGTTAAATGTTAAGTATAATAATTAGGGAGTACTCCGTATATTTGAGTGGGTTCATAACGATGATATAACGGTAATTTGATCCGACCAATAATAATAATAATAATAATAATAATAATATAAAACAAGACACGACAAACCTTGGTAGAATATACTGTATATTCGCATAAACGTGGGTATCTGCCTTTTTAGCAAACAAAACATATGGAGGAGTGAGGACCGCCATATTTGACCACACTTACTGACTTCTTACTATTACATTAATCAGCTAACTCACTTGTTTCTTTGAGATATTGGTTTACATCTTCGCCGCGTTTTCTTTGGCTTTGTATATCCCACAAAACATTGTGCTGCTGCTCCTTGTTTTCCTTCCTAATTTAGTACACACCTTCAACTTTAACATTCATGCTTGCCTTCGCACGTCGGAAAACCCCGTTTATTATCTTTGTCAAACATATGCGATAGCTTCCAAATCACGCAATCGCTTTATCACACTCAAACAACTATTCCAAACCTTGAGTCATATCCTCAGTAGCTAATTAAACAGGTAGATTTACAATTCATAAACAAAAAACGTGTCCACAAAAGTATTTTGGATAACAACTGACTAATAATTCTGTCAAATGAGGCAGGGACGTTTTATAACATCAGCGTTGTTCAACGTAACTCAAATTCAGAAATATGTTTGAAAAAAGTAGAGCTCTAGTACATGGTTTTCGTAATTATACAGTAGCATCAAATACAAAGCTATCTATCTAACTTTGAGTCTTTCCATCACTTCCTTCAACGTTTCGGAAGTAACAACAGGAATGATACAAGTTAGTGGGCAACATATTTACCTCCCAATCTCGTGACTCCGGTACGATGGCTTAACGTAGTGGACGACCAAGAAGATTCACTAAGATTAGTGGACTCGGCTAGTTCGAGCAACACACTAAGAACAGGTTATAACCCACGTATGACGAGAGTAGAGCAGTACAAGGTTGTACTTTGCAGAGAGACAGAGAATGCAAGTTACTCATCACATTAGAATATATAAGGCAGACAACCCCCAAGTGATTCAGGGCAAGAATAACTAAAGATGTCCCAGAGCCACTCAATATATCCAGAAAATAAGAACAAGAGGAGCACTCTTACTCCAACAAAGAGGTTGGAGGATTTTTATCTACCACATAGTGCGCTCCTTTGAAGCAAAAAAATATATCCAGAAAATCAACAACTTCAGTTAAGAGGAGAAATCTACCTTACTTCTTGTTCTTAGTGATGGCACACGACATGCTAGAGAGGTTTACATGGAAGGCTAGCTAATATGGTAGTATCAAGTTGAGAATTGAGTTTATGACACCATAGCATCCTAAGATCAAGATTAACAAAAACAAAAATCTCACGACTCAACTAGTTAAGCCCTGTTCTTTTGGACTTAAATTCATTCCCTTTAAATTCAGTTCAGCTCCTATAAGTTAAGTTAAGTTCAAGCTCTAAAATTGAAGTTAAGTTCAACTTCTAAAAGTTAACTTAAGTTCAATTCAACTCCTATAAGTTCAATTCAGTACCTATAAGGCAGCTCGTAAAAGTTTAGTTCAATTCATGCCTATTTTTCTATAAGTTCAGCACTTATAAGTTTAATGCAGCTCAGTTTTGCTCCTAAAAATTCAATTTAGCTCTTATAAGTTCAGTTCATCAAAATTAACTCCAAAAGAACCGAGTCTTATCATGTAAGGACCCTCAAAATCCGTACTATTGGCAAATTAATCCTAGTATCTCGGATTGGAACTCAAGTTCACCATTATAATCTTTCTCAATCCCAAGACTTTTCTCTGGTCCTCAACCTGGGTTGACTAGCCTCACTATAGATCCTAGAAGAAAATTAGTCGGGTTCGAAGGCAACCTAATATGATCTGCGCATATAAAAGTAACACTAATTTGTGGATTTCCTCAAATCACTTGGGTCTTAAGGCTACTTAAGGTAGATTCAAGCATCATTTTATGCCAAGACACCCAAAAGTATCAACTTGGTTAAGAAAGGCTAGGAAAAAGGAGTAGAAGAGCACCAATGAAATACAGGAGCAATTGTAACCTAAAGCAAACCAAGGATATCCGAAGTTCCAAACATAATATCTACAGAAATTATGCTTCAAATATTCAGAGGGGAAAATGCAGTACTTAAAGTGGAACTTGCAGCACAGAAGGTCTCAGACTGACCTTCTGCCTAGATGATGATCCAAGCTCATTAAATCATAAGAGGGGAAAAAGAAACGAAGAAACACTGCTGAATCCGAAACAATACATCAGAATATCATTTCAAGAAAGAAGAGAAAGAATATCAGATTTAGTGACAGAGGGGACAGCAAGGAACGAATTCTCCAATTTGGAGCAAACACTACAGCACGAATAAGATTTGCCAGCATACAAAAAAGATACCAGAAGAAGCTTCCTAAATCAATCATCTGAAAGGCATGTACAACAAAGGTTATTTCAGAATTTCAAAGCAGCATAGATAGGAAATCGGCGCCTCTGCGGTCATCATAAGCTAACGATCATTTAAGAACAAAGCCGCTATACTGGAAACAATGCAGTCTTATTGCATGCATAACCCATGAACAGGTCAAGAATAGAATAGAAAGGGAGTTTATTCCCTGTACTATTTGCACACATCACGGCCTGAGAGCAATAAGTCAACTTTTAAAGCTGATTCATCATTTAAATTGACAGCTGAATGGTGACAAGCGCAGAAGAAAATAAGAAGGTCAGATGCACCACTTCAGTAAGAGCATCATAACATTGGCGCGAACGGACTATGACGCAGTAGAGGAGAAATGGATGGAAAATAGACGATTTTTAAATAACACAAAACAGGAATTTGATTAATATGATCTATAATCCTTTTAGCCAGGAATATTATGTCCTTTCAGATAAATTGAGAACGGAAAACACAAAGTCAAATGGAAGCAGCTGCTAGAATGTCGATCATCAAGGAAAGAGAGATCCTAATTAAATCCTAGGACAACCAGTAGATGATGAACAGATTTGTGACAGTGAAATCTAGGCTCCACTTATTAATCCATGCAAGAATCTCCAGGTAAGAACTTGATTTGCTTTACGGTCTAAGGTATATGAGCTGGCAGAAAAGCATGACTCTTCAAGCAAGCCTAGGGAAAATTCAAAGTGAATATCAAGAAAAGGAGGAGCCCTGTCAGTTTTCACCTTTCCTAAAAGGAAAGAACCTGAGAAACTAAGTTGCCATGATGAATGCTTGGATCAGGTTTTCAGCTGAACGCTTCTGCTCAGCGGTACCAGATATATATGCAACACGATCTCCACGGGAAGTCTTCAGCTCAGACATCTCTATAAGAGCCCCCGACAACTGGAAAAAAAAATTAACAGAATGCCATAGAGTGTTAAGTTTTCAAAGTTAAAAAACGGATACAAAAACCACGGAGGAGGATACCAACTTTTCAGCAGATATCCAGCCATAACATAGTTTAATGCGTCCAGAAGAATCTTGTATTAGGGAAAATGATGGGGAGAGAAAGGGAAAAGAAATCAGAACATGCCTGGCGGATATTGGCAAGATTAGAACCATTTTTGCCTACCACTTTACCCACTGCATTTGCAGGAATCAACATTTCTAAAGTTGAGGATGGTAGTGATCTGCTCAATGGCATATAGAAGCAATGAGATAACCAGGCTTATTAAGATTTCAAGAGAAAGAGTGAAAATATTGCTTAATAACTTATTGAGAAATAGATTATATGCATACCTTCCTCCATAATGCGGAGACGAATATGAGGATCCATAGAGATCATCTCCCATCTGAAAAATTTGAATCGTCTTAAAATAAAACAACTAGATGACCTAAAACAAATCAATGTTTAGAAAGATACCTTTATCAAACAGACCCCAACATGTGGAAACTATTTGTGATACATTACACAGTACATAAACCAAAGATCAGAATTTAGTGGTCCAAGAAAAGATTGGTATGTTGTGTCTGACACGTGTCGGAGTGTCGGACACGGCTATTTTGGGTGAATTTTCCTATTTTGTGGTCTAAATTGAAGTCAAAGTGTCGTGTCGTGTCGGACACTGACACGTGTCTGACACGCGACAGGGCAGTTAAGTAAAGTGTCCGAGTAACATAGGTACAAACTACATTCAGCTTATATATTCTCATATTTGCATATATTATACATATTAAGTTAAAATGAAAACCAAGAACTGCGTCAATGTAAAACTGACATCAACATACCGACAAAGATCCATATTTGTAAAAGTCACTTGATGATGACAACATGCCGACACCAGTTGCAGACTCAGTTCTTGATTGATATCCCAAATGATTTGCAGGAGGAACAGACTGAAGAGCAAGAGGCATTGAAAAACCACCGCCACCAGAGTATAAATGATCAGCAGCAACTGAAGAATTAGTTATGACATCCGCATCATTCAGTACATCATCACGGAGTCTTAGAACAATTTGAATAAGTGCATCTCGGACATTTTTAACTTCTCCAGACACCTGAGAACAGAAGAATGCACATGTTAATTCATGCAAAATCAAGAGCACTTGTGAAGAAAGTGTGAGATCAATGATTATAGCAGCCACCTCCAAACCACAGGGTTGGGTTTCTGACCTCCCCAACCCCTTGGTTGGGTAGGGTTGTTTTAGGATATTTTCATGAGCTTAAAGCCCATTTTCCAATATCATCTCAGTGGTCTGCATTTCACTGTTTTGCTTAGACCAACTAAGCCTTCCGGCGTATGTACTGTCAGGAAGGAGAAAAAAAGATGCACAACAAGAACACCACAGAGTTCCACGGTTTTAAACATTAGCCACAACACCAACTCGCGGCCAAGTTATGATGGTTTTACAGATATAGAGCCAGCACATAACCACATTTTGAGGCACTATTGACCTCCTTAGTGAGATTAAGCCACAAAAACCAATACCTTGAGTCTTGACCGTGATCAAAATTGAGCTTTATTAAAATGCCACAAACACAGAAATATTGAAGATTTGTACCTCTACATATTCATCATCAGCACTCTTTTGCTTCTCCCCTTTTGAAATCCGGATATCAGCCCTTGATCTTTTCCTTATCTCATTGATAATTGAACCACTTTTTCCTATGATGCACCCAATATTCCTAGACGGTATTAAAAGACACATAGTAACATTTTCAGCATCTTCATTGATCTTTTCTTGAAGTAAAAGAACAGCTTCTACTGCCTTTGATTGAACATCGTCCAATGACTGAAAGATTAAGACGAACAGATGTCAAAACTGGAAATATAGGAATAAGTAAGACAAAAAGGAGACAATAATCCTAACAAAAGGATAACTGATCTCTTACTTACAAAAGTGATGATAGAAAACAAAAGGCCATATACCAATAAACATGAAAATTCACTGGTAAACAATGCAAAATGCAATATTGGAAAACCCAACAGAAACTAAATGGTCACATGACTGCCAACACTGTGACAAATTGACAATGCACCTCAGAATAGCAACTGAATTTGTTTTAAAGAAATGACAAATACATAAATAAATGAATGAAAATAATAAATGAGAGAATTGTTCAAAAACTTCTATCAAATACTCTGTAGTGACAAACATCTTATTGGGTCAGTAGACGGTATCAACAGAAAGTCAAGAAACGATTCTATACCTCAGTAGACGTCACGGTAATCACACATCCATTGTACTTAGCTTTAGTTGGCTTACTATCATCAACAGCTATATGGGTACCACTAGCCTGTCTTAAGGTTTTAATAGTGCTCCCTGCCCTTCCAATAACACGCCCAATGATATCAGAAGGACATAACACCCGTATCATTAACTCCTCTGACTGAGGAGCCCCACCATAATTAGGGACAACAACGGGCCACATGCTCCCTGTATCTGCATAGCCCGAAAGAGGAAGTTCTGAAACATGGGCATCCATCAAAGATGGTGCAGACCTAGAAGGGGCCATGGAATCAGCACCAGTATAATATCCACCAGTAGGGAAAATCGGTAAATCAGCAGGTATGATGATACTCGGAGGCATCTCTGGCACACTGGTATCTAGTGGAATCTCTTCCTTAGCTGGAAATTTATAGATTATAGCAGAAACAGCAAATAATGCTTTCTTAACAGCTTCAGCATCGCCAGTGATCTGTATGAAAATTTCAGATATTAGAAATTTACTCATAAGAAGAAATTACGAAAGATGGCAACATTCAATGGATAGGATTAGTTCATTTCCAGATTAGTATTAAATATTGACCTGGACAAAGTTGTCGAAGTCCAAAGCACATGAGTGAGTTAGGTCCGTAACATCTTTAGCAACGACCTTGACGTTAGACCTCGTCTTGCTTCTCAGCCTTTTTATAGTGGCCCCAGACTTACCAATGACATTGGCGGATTGACTAGCTGGTACAAGAAGGGTGCATTCTCTTTGTTTGTTTTCAGAGTCACCCATGGTCGCCACTGCATTGGCAATGGCAACATGCATCTTTAGAAGAGCGTCTTGGGCAGGACAAAGTGGTCCTATTTCATTATACTCCTCATCAACATCAAGTTTAACCTTGTCATTTACATAACAGTAAATAGTGATAACCCTGTCTTTTGCACCGGGAAATGGATCTACCACCTTAACCTTAGCTTTACTCTCCTGTCGTATTAAATTTATAACTTTCCCTGCTTTACCAATGACACTGCCAATAACTGTATCAGGACACAATATCCTGTAAGCTACTAATTCGTCACCACCCTTATCCTCCTTATCAACTCGTCTCCTCTGATTCTTGTTACTCCCATTCCCATTGTTGTCCTTTTGATGCCAGGAACGCTTGCCTGTCTCACCCATCGCCAAACTATTCCCGATGATACATAAAGGAAAGAAAAAAAAAAGCTGAATTAAGGAATAAAGCATTGCTTCACAGGCAAAAAAAAAGCAGAAATCCCCACAAAATAGTCGAGATGCCCAATCCACGTGCATTACAGGCTATTTCATTTCTCACATCATTCAACACTTCCATCTCTTTACTTAATGTCAAAAACAAAGCAGCCAGATTGTCCGATAAATTAAGGCCAACCAAAAGATGACAAAGAAACACCCCCTCTGTTCCGATCATTTGTTTACCTTTGATTAAAATATCTCTCGCAAAGAATAAAAAAGTAAACAGATGAACGAGAAGGGAGAATAGATTTCACTATTGCCCATAAATTTTGTTAAAGACTGAAAATTAGCTCCAGTGTTTATTCTCAGAAAGTCTGGAACTTTAATGCATAAAATTCATTTAGCCTCGAAACCCACTTCTAGTTTCAATCAAATTGTTGATCTTACCTCAAATTACAGAAATCTACGAGTAAAATTATCAAACAAGAAGAAATATAACTGGATAATTACATTAGATTATATAGGTCCAAAATTCACTATATATGATATGTCAAAACAAATAAAAAATTCATGTCTCTGATTTACCCAACAGATACCAAACCCCAACTCAATCAAATTCAATATAAAACATCCAAACATTGAGGAAACATTAATAAAAAATTAAAGAAAGGGAAGAGAAACTAACCGAAAAGATTGAAACTTTGATGATAAATAAGGAATTGCAAAGATCCCAAATTACTGATTGAGAAGGAGTAAATATGTGTAGGTCAATATTTGCAAAGGGTATACGATATAATATACTAATATACACTTTTTGTTAATATTAATATTGTTGTGCTCTATCTTGAGTGATTCTATCATTATTACGGATTACGGAGTACTTGTTTCTATATTAAACCGGATTTTGATGGGTTCACCACTTCACCCACACTTTTGGACTTTAAAATACGGTGTCTACAGCCCATTCTTCATACTTGAGGACGGCCCAATCACAAAATTATTACTATTCCATTTTTTATTTATTTTCTAACTTCTCTATTAAAGTAGTAATAATATAAAAATCATCTTTATCCACCATTGAATAATAACCATATTACTAGTTTTATTCCCGTGCAAAATTGCACGGGTTTATTACTAAATTTGTTATAGAAAAACATTTTAACTAAAATGTATAATATAAACGGGAAAATTATATAAGCATTTACACTAACATAAACGAAAATTTAAATATATCTGGTTATCATTCTAACACTCATGGACTCTTAACTTTCTTCCTCTCTCCTTCGTCTTCTACTCCTCTATGTTGTTTGAGACATTATTTCGTTAGAATTTAGTTGACTCCCATCATTCTCTACTTTTTTTTTTCTATTTACCTAGATCCTTTAATACAAATTTAACCTCATTACTTTTAAACATTAAATCTCAGAAATTTGGCTGATTACTTCAAAACATTTTATCACAAATTTCACACTAAATTTGTTACAATACGTTACTGCTTGCGGTGGCCTGAGCATAATTGTGTGCTTGTGATTCGGGTATGCCTAGAAATTTTCAGCAAAATCTTGAAAAATTTGTTACACAAATCTCTTTTGTATCCACCCACTTCTTTCATACTCATCCTTTCATCAATTCATTCTTTTTTTATTGATATTCTAAACAAATAGACTTAATCCATCTCATTTATATCATACTCCGTGATTTATAACTCAATCTCCTACTGACGATGTTGACGATTATGAGAGTATGTAATCTAATAATTTATCTTTCATTGTAATTTAAATAAATTAATTTTTTGAATTTTTTTGGCATACTTATGTAATTTAATCAGGATTTTTATTTTTATATTTCATAATTAAACAGATATTTAGCGATGTAATTTTTTTATGGATGTAATTTATTTATTATTACCTTAGTTGATTTATTATTGATGACAAGTTTTTGTTTATAGTGTAGCATATGTAAATATTTAAATTATGTACATAATTAAAATTCAATAAATTAAATATTTGATAAATTTTGGAATAGTAAAATTAAACTTGACTTCTAATAAAATTTGGAATAGTGAAATTAAATTTTACTTCTTAAAGAAAGAAATGAAAATGTGAAAAAAGGAGGTTGTGTAGATGATGTGGCGCAATGTGGAGTGTTTAAATGTTTCTGTTTTAATAGAATAAGGATTCTATTATTTCATTTTTAAATATTAAGTATGTAATAACTCTACCTATTCATATAACAATTTCCTTCCTACAAATTTATTGGTTAATTAGGTATTTTTAAGACTTTTTGTTTATAACTTGTTATATTATTAAAGATAAACTTGTAGGGCAATTTCAATTATACATGATTTAGACCAGAAACGAAACAGGAAAATATATGGCCCTTTCGTTGCACAATCGAGTGTATATACGATTATCATCAAGTTTTCTATAAAACTATTCTATACCATATGGCCGACCTAATAAATAAATAAAAATATAAGATATTATTATATTAAGTTGTTAATTTTATTTTGATAACTTTATATATTATATAATGAAAATTAGCATACTTAAAAATTTAAGTTATCAATTTACAAGATTAGTTTATTAAAATAAAAAAGTATATTATTCTTTTATCAAGTATTTAATGGGCCTAATGTTATTATCTTACCTAGAAATAGATTTACTCAACAGTTTGTGTAGGACCTCACAGATTAACATCATAGCATTCTTGATTAGGGTAGTTTTAATGAAACATGAGATTATTGCTTAATAGGACACTTGATTAGTGGGTCAATATTTACTCGATTTATAAAGGTACTTACTCTTTGAAGATGGACTTCTTACATGTGGATAGTCTGAATGTAATCTATATAAGAGCATGATATATACAAAATTACAATTGATAGCGAAACTAGAATTTGATGTATATTATGGGGCTAATATTTCTTATAACTACGGAATAATAATGAAGTAAAGTGAATTAGAAAAATATTCATAAAAATCCGTTAAAAACTTTTGAATTTTTCATTGTTTAGGGGAAACAACCGTCCCTAGACCCCTACTAACCTCGAACATGAGAAGGGAAACCTGAAATGTAATTAAATTATTAGGTATTGAAAAATTGAAATTGGAGGAAGATTGTTGTTGTTGCTAGTACTTAAGCTTTGTACTTGCATGTGAAGTCCCTTGTACTAGCACCTTTTATCATAAACAAAAGCGTACTATCTTTGCATAGAAGTATTACTATTTTTACATTACATTACATATCGACATATCGTATCACTAATCACTTTAATTAATCATTTATATTCTTCAATTCCAATACTAGTCTTTCAATATCTATCCATCTCCTCTCCCTCGTCTTCCCTCCAGACTACCATTTTAATACTTAAGACTATAATCTTATCTTATGCTAATTATAAGCTAATTATATAGGAGTATTTATTATTATATACTCATAACTACTGTATAATATATATACATGGTCGTCCTTAATTAGTTAATTCCCTGGCCTTTTTGTTTTCTAATTGTACATTTGTACTACTGCCTTGTGTACTACTCCTCAAATGTGTACAACAACAATAACGACTGCTCGTACAACATTATTAATAATATTAATATTATTATTATTATTTACCTCGTATGTATGTTTCTCTCTCTTAATTTACCGTTTTGATGAAAAAGAGCTACCAACTGAAGATCATTTAACCCCATTGTTACAGTCGTCGTCTTCTTCTTTTTAAACTGGTATGCTCCTCCTTTACCTCATTCCTTATTCCTTATTCTTGCCACATCATCATGTATATTATACACGCTCTTAGGAATTTACTGTCCTTTCATTTTTCGCATAATGTGAGAAATTATCTACTTAGTACTTGTATTATGGTTATGTGTGCTTTAATTTGGCTTTCCTCTTACAACCAAAAAAGAACTTTGGTTGGTAAACTAGTACAAATTAAAGGTTTTACAATCATTTTATTTGTACTCCTTTATGTCAACTAGTTTAATTAATCATTCGATTATTAAAAATAATCTTTAATGAGCTGTTATTTTTCGGTTGAAAGGTCAACCATCTTATATATAACTATTATAAAATCGTAGCTATTTATGTTATCTTGAGTTGAAAGGTCGACCATCTTATATATAAGACCGTGATTATTACGTTCACATTCGAGTTATATACAAAAAGCATCACTTTTTTCTGTCTCTTTATTAGATTTGAATCTACAAGATCATGTTTTTATGTCAACCTCCGTCCGATTACTTAAGATATCCCCTATGTCTTAATATTGATTGATTTTACTGCACCTGTTGAGTAATTTTATTTTTATGGTAACGTAGCTAAATTTGAGGGGTATCTTGAAATTGATCGGAGATATATTTGTTGAATTAGTTATCATGTCAAACCCTCCATTTGGAAACCCCATTTATAGTGATGATGACTTCTCATTTCCAATTGAAGCTCCAAATTATGGAATTGAAAACCAATCTTTAATTGGAGAGGAAATAACCCTAGACGATTATATGCCAAGTAGTAGCTCTCTACCCAATTCAGAGTATCAAGATTTGAGCATGTTTTTAGATGATCATGAAGAAGACGACTACCCATTAATAATAACAGGGCAATTAAATTCCCCTAATAATCAAACACAGGAGACCAATCCCAATTGGGTCGTACCGACTGAAGCACACGGAATAATGCAACAAGCCTCAATTCTTGTACGTCAACACGATCCTATAATAACAACAACGACAACAACAGCAACAACAACGATGATTGATGGTCAAGTCGCAACGGCTTTGGAAGCTGGACAAGGGTCATCTACTAAGAAACTTAATCATAATGCTAAGGAAAGAGTTCGAAGGATGAAACTCAATGCTACTTTCTTAGCCCTTCGTGCCTTGCTCCCCGAATCTCGTAGAGCTAAGGTATTGCTGTTTCGTACTACATTTTCATTTGCTTAATTTCCTGGGTAATTACTTATTACGTAGCTAAAACCAGGTACAGACTAACTTTCCATCATGGCTAAAACCACGTACAAAGGTTCTCGAATTGAAGGCCTTATTAAAGTACTCACCAATAAACTAAACTGCAGCTAATGAGATAACCATCCGTAAACCCTCTAAGAAAAACATGCCATCATTGAAGAACTAGGTGCGTGGTTGATGTTAAATCATGCAAACGAGTCCTGGTCATACCCAAATGGAGAAGAGAGAGCTTCGCTTTATAAAGCCACAAAGGTTTCATTTTAAAACCAATTGACGATAACAGGAGCAGCCTCATCACTTATAACGTGGTAAATCCCCTCCTCTTTAAGAATAACTCATAAAAAGTAGGGAACATCAGGCCAAACAAGTGGCAATAGAGAGAGTAATTGTGATAGAACCACTCAATTCAACCAAAAGCTTAAGATGATAGTTTGAGTCCCAAATCGATTTTATACTCTAACACGACTCCTCACACCGTCACACGAATTCCCTTTGAACTTGAAATGTGGATGCAACTGCAAACCTCCCCATATATACTTGTTCTAATATTCCACTTTAGATTAGCTTTGTACCATGTCAAAGAATTACTCAACCAAAAACTTAAGCTGATGGTTGAAGTCCTAAGATCAATTTTATATTCTAAACGTAACCCCTTAGTTTATACTCCTATATATAAAGGTAAATTAAACTCTCCTACTAGAAAGATTATGACGGGTGGTCGTCTCAAACTCTCAATAAGTGTATGGAGTACGATTTATGATTAGTTACGTACCTTTTTGGATACCAACTTCTCCCTACCCAAAAAATTTCGAGTTGTCCATGTATCCCAATCTATTGAGCCATCTTCGCATGCATGCAATGTGTGTAATAGGACTATATGACATCCTCTCCCATCGGTAGAGTAAGTGATACAGACATACAGTAGTTTATAGATTATTGAGCTAGCTTGCTACTTTCTTTATCACCAAATAATTTTAGGAAAATGAGATAGCGATAACTGGTGTCGCCGAAATGGGACCGCTCAAAATGATGGGCCTATATATAAGGGGCCACTAAAATAATGGACCTACGTAAAATTATGTGAAAGGGTGTCACCGAGATTCGACGACAGGGGCGTCGCCGTATGCCCATATCATTGTGGTGTCCCCATATCGTCATTGTCCATAATTTTAACATGGATGCTTATTTGGAGATTCTTTTTCACTCTTGGTTCTTTGAGCTTGCTGCGAAAGTCCCCTCTAAACCATTTAAGAGTAAATTTCAATGGAGTTGTATTATAGGACATTTTGTCTCAAAATGACGCGTCTTTGCTAAAATTGGGATCCAATATCGTTTTTATCTTTTCCTCCATCCTATTACCAAATTTTCCATTTTCCTTAGTAGTATTTTCCGTTCTCTTAAGGCGTTCTTTTTTCTCATACTATACAGAACGGTTTTCAAATTTCTATGACAACAATAGAAGAATAAAGCTCTTAGAAAACACATTTAATTTAACCGTTTTCTATTAAGCGTTACGTAATGTCATATAGTAATAGGGGAAGGAGAGCAGATTTCAATATTGTGTAGATGATATTAAAACAATAGTTTAGCATAAACATGTTCAATAGTTACCAAGGTAGAGTTTAACAGCAAATATAGTAATCTCAACGGACAAAAGCGACTTCTCCAAATAGAGTTCAACCTGGGGAGAACTATCCAACAAGATCTTCAACTCTTTAATTAACCTAGACTAATACTTCCTCCCATCCAAAATAAACTACCCTACACTATTTCAAGTCAAACTTGATAAATATTGACATTGATCATATATATGTAGTCAAATTTTTAAAATTTTTATATAAAATTGACATATTTACATGTATTATAAAAAGAGGTTTCGGAAAAATATTATTTCGATGCAAAAAAGTAATATATTAATGAAGAAAAACGTAGTCAAAGTATCGTCTCGTAGACCGTGAAAAGTCAACTGGGTAGTTTGGTCTGTATGAGAGGGAGTATAAGAGAATATAAGAGTTTTATATAGTTTTATCCCACACTAATATAAGAGACCTACGCTAATTAGGAACAAAGACTATTATTAGGAAAAGCACTAGATTCCTAAACCAAACGTAACCAAAGACAAAAACACCTAGCCTAGCCACGTGCAACTAGTGGCTCGGATGGGTGCAACTCGCGCAACAGGCTCGACCTGTGGCTGCGGCTCCCCGCTCTTCTTTTTTCTTCGTTTCTTCTCTTTGTTTCTTCAAGTTTGCTTCTTCCTTGCACCTAGCTTTACAACCCGACTCAAGCTCCCAATATGAGACAGTTGCTTGGTTGCATAATTCATTAATTCCTATAACCCCCATTGTTAATTTGTTATTGTATCCACTCAACACGCTAATGTCTCATAAACGGTAACTCGTCACCCATACTATAGTGCAACTTGGTGGGGGCACCGACTCCTGTGGGTTTTGCCTCTTTTACTAGGTTTTTCCGCATTACCATTTTCTCGTGTCATTGTTCTCATTTTCATTGCATTCCTTGCTCTTTACTTTCAACTCGTCATATCATACAAATCGACCCCTATTCTAAATCTAAAAGGTACTCCGTATATAATACTCCTTTTCGAACAAATTAAGCCTAAAAGTTGAAATTTGCGCCAAACAGATATCATTGCTTGTTGTAGGACACAACAGCTTTGCTTGCAAGATTTTATTTCTTGATCAGGGTCAATGTAGATAGTAATCATGCATGCCTGAAAGTTGATGCTACCTAAATATGCAGAAGAGGTGGAGTGCACCATATGTGATAGATAGAGCCCTTGAGTACATCCCGGAGCTTCAAAAAGAGATCGAGAAGCAAACACTTGAAAAAAACAATATGCTGTCAGTTATAGGAAACAAGCAAGCTATTTCTACTGAAGATGATCAGCGTGTACTCCCCAAGCAAGTTCATAATAACAGCACGAGCCTAACTGTTTCGATAAATCAAGTCAAAGATGGTGAAGTCATTATTCAGATATGCGAAGACAAGGACAAAGTTGGCGTCTTGACCACTCTGTTTGACAAACTAGAAGCTGAAGGCCTCATTGTTTTAGGCGCCTCTTCTTTATGCGCGTCTCAAGATAGATCTTGTTTTCATATTCATATCCAAGTATGTCTTCTGTTTGATAACTACGATTGTTTGGCCGGTGAGACCGCCTTAAATTAGATTAAGGCGCATTACATTGAGCTTAAGTTTGATTTAATCTCTTGTAACTCTATCCAGCTAAAACTGTGTAGTTACATCTTCTGCAGATCAGCCAAAAACCACGGGAATCGGATTATATTGAAAACTTACACAAGAAGATTATATCTTGGTTATCTTAACCTAGAGAAACAACAACTTGATTCACATAGAGACTAATTTGAGATTTATAGAAGGAATATCTTCAAGGTGTAACTACTCGTACCAATATGGTTTGTTTAGATTGCGAGATGCAAAATATATCAGTTCTCTAAGAGAATGTCGTGTGGAAATGCTTCAACATGCATACATACATAAAGTGATGAACTAGAGTACTAGACTAGCTTGATATATGAGATATTGTTATCTGATGGATTTTGGGTAACTTACATGAGGAGTTAGACAATTTTTTCTTATTTAATTTGCTGAAATTGGTGTATGTGTAGGTGTAACTTTCAGATAGCATTGCTGCTCAACAATTTCATGACTTTTAGACAATAGTCATCGCTTAAGTTACATTGTACGCACATATTCGATAAGTAAATACAACAATGACGAAAGTACAGTATATTTTTTGATGATATCCTTTTTTTGGGTGTGCTGATTTCTGTCAAAGTTCCATTTTTTCCCATTATTATCTTCTATGTAATCTAGACAATGATAGGGTTGCAAGGGATGATACGTCTTTCATTTCGGTACCACCTTTGCACATGGCTTCTGTTTTAACAAATCATACATGTTATATGTGAGGCTGTGAATAGGTGATATCGAGACTCGATAACAAGTGGCATCGACACCTCATTTCTCATAGGGAAGATCACCCTTTCTTACAGTCAGTTTAGAGCACTACTCTCCTACTGCAAGTCTATCACCCAGGGAAAAAGATCGTTTCTTTGCTTCATATCTCTACTGCTTTGTCCACTTCGCCTCTACTTTTGTCGGTTTGTCCACCGGAAGATAAAATTCGGTAATCTCTCTTCTTCTCTCTTTCTTTAGGTTTAATGTAGCATAGTCTTCTTAATAAAGTTAAGAACTTGAGTCTGAAAGTAATAAGATTATATCTGCTATTTAATTTCTGCATGATCAATTTTAATTTGAAAGACTTGAACTTTTGATGCAAATAAGCATCGGATGTTGTCGTGGGGTGAGCGATATGCTTCCGATTAATCTTATAGTTTGATTGCTTAAAGAATTTAATTTGCAATATTCTGCTGTCAATTGTTAATTCGTTAAATACCTCTCCTCTTTGATTGATAAACCTGATATGAAAGGTACTCAATCAATACTTAATCTCAGGCACGGCCCGATAAATGGCTGTCAAGTAGTGCCAGCAGATGGTATGTTTATATACTACCTCAACTCCTCATGTAACTTGAATTGCTTTTGTAGCTAAAGTTGTAATTGGTGATTGTATAGCCATTGGAAGAGAAATTCTGGTTTGTTTTCCCCCTTGAAAATACGCATCGTTAGTCTGCTAATGCTGAACCCTCATCAAGCTTGAAGCCTTTTGTTGTTGAGGTAAAAGCAATATTATTGTGATTCTTGTCTTGACTTGCATATAATTTTGATAGTTCTGCTCCATATACCAAAAGTCCCTTATTATGATAGCTCTCCCCTGACCCCTCCATCTTCTTTGCCTCCCTTTCCGGTACAAATTCCCCTATCAAACAAGAGTTAGTAAAGTGAAAATAGCGAAACGGAGTTTACATCATGGGTTGTGATGAGTAGACTGCAGAAACATGCACTCGTTTGACTGACGAGAGCTGAAGTGGCTATTGCCTACACAACTTGACATGTTCTTTCTCAGACTCTATTTACGCATTTCTCAGCACATAGAACTAATTTCTTTACCACTTCGTTCCAAGTATGATAAATTGAGAAAATTTTCGTTACTGTGTACATTTATGCAGCCAATCAATGTATCTGCACGACTGCACTGTTCCCTATTGTACATTGATTCTTTCTACCTCAAATGATGTTTCTTAACTCCTTTTTTTTCAGTCACCCATGGCTGTATAATTGTGGACTTGATCTCACTACCTCCTGCTTGTTCTCCTAAGCCGGTGATTTGGCTTTAGCTGAAAGATAATCATCTTAAGTTTATACTTTTTTTTAGAGAATGTGGGCGAACGTATCTGTCATTCTGCCCAATTGAGGAGTAAGTGGTGTCGGATGTATGCAACCTTACATCTATGTTGACATTAAAGAGATGATGTTTTGTATTCTGAGTATCAGCTAATTGCACAAGGATAAAAATACTCATTGAGCTACTCCGTCCATTTGGCTAGCTGTTTTCGTTTCAGTTGTTATCATCTCATAATCTCTCAGATGTCTCTCTTGTAGCCTTATACTGTTAATGCTGCCAACTATTCTTCGAATGCTTGAGATTTTGTCGATTTCCATCCTTGACAACATGGTACTATTTCTGCATACGTCATAGGCGCAATCTTTTCCAGGGTAAAGGAAGGCATAACAGCAGGTTTGACGTGGATGCTTCCAAATCTGGATTATGATTCGTGCATGAGTATCACCTTCATATCTTTACCTGCCAAAGTTACATGGCATTTATATGTTTGGGGATATATATGTAAAAGCAGGGCAAGAATGACTGATGTAGTGATGTGTATTGTGTAGTGTCTGGTGGTTCAATGTGATAGTTGAAATGTTAGGGTATTTTCCTAATTATGCTTCAGTCCAACTCTGTGAGCAATGTCCATTTATACTTACCCACTTAAGCTTACTCCATTATCGGGCTAGTGACTGGCTAGCCAACTACGGGGTTTACCCCTCCCTGGTCTATCAAGCTGGAGCACTCATTTTGTGAAGCGAATCGGGCTAGTGACTGGCTAGCCAATTTGTATCAAGTTGATGTTAAAGCAACATATTTGATTTATTTTTAAAGAATAATGTGAAATGTTTGTGCACGTTAATATAAAGTTGCCAAGGTTTTATTTGAAACTGCGAGTCACATGATAGGTCGTCTACGATGGAGAAACACAATTTTCAGAAATACAGTAGTTGGAACGTTTGGTGAGCACAAAGCAAATAAAAGGAGTAGGACTATCTTTAGAAATACTAGTACTTGCTTTATTAGAACATGATGAATGTAACATTTTGTTTTTTTGGTGCAATACTTTGTAAGTTTGTAGGATTGATTAGAGGCAAGTTAATCATAATAAGTCTTTTGTGTAAGCTAACATATAAACATATAGCAATTGACATGACAAGGGAGCATTCAATGAATCCAAAAGCGAACGGGGCAAAGAGGAGTAGGGAACGGAAGTAGGCAGCATGCACTTTTAACTGGTTAAACCTTTTGCATTTTAGTTACAGCTCGTCTTACTTAAGACGGGCACTATCCGTCATAAGTTGAAAAGGGGTGGTGTCGCTTTCATAATATGTAAGTGGGGGATACATTTACCTCCACTTGCTTCCCCACTTGCACATTGTGAAAGAACACTAACCGTTTTCAACTTATTACGGATAATACCCGTCAACAATGAGAATTTGTGTTTAAGTTAACCCGCCCTCTATAACGTGGGCCGGCTTCCCCATTTATTTATTTCCTTCTTCTTTTCCTCAAACTCTCTTTAGGGTAAATTTTATTGCACTCAAACAACCAAGTGATATGACTACAAATCTTTTTCACTACACCTTTTTTTCAGATTGCGAGTTTTAAAAGAACAGGGTAAAAATTCTTTTCCTTTTTTATAAGAACAGGTAAACGGTTTTCTACACCGGAAATGAATTTTTGTTTGTTGTATTTTGGTCCAATTCTCAAGTAACGATAGAATATATTTATATTTTCATGAAAATAGTATTATAGTGAAATTCTATAAAAACAAATTCCCTAATTAATAAATCTTAGATAGACAATGCTTTTTCAGAACTAATACGGAATATTAAAACAATTTCCTAATTTTAATGGAAAAAAACAGTGGTAGAGTGTTTACATGATGAAACGTGATGAGTTTAGTTTGACCATGCAACAATGAAACTCATGCAGCTGCCTGACAAACTATGCTAAACCGAAAGCTTGTCTGTCTCTTTCTAAGGTTTTGGTGAATCATGTATTTATGTGTGTGGAAAGCCCTAACCTTTAATTCACTTATATGTACTCTACACTGACTATAACATCATTCTCTTCCTTTTTCATCTCACAAATTCAGTGCATGTTCCTCCACGTATACAAATTATAATCAAAAATCCATTTTTATTGCCATGGAAAAAGGATAGAGTAAAATCCATACAAATTAATGAATTGAACTAGACTGTGGTGAAGAGCTTTTAAACAATTGACATACTTTGCAAATTTGCATATAAATTAACGGCAAAATGAGATAATTCGCTATTTGACTAAAATCAAGTGATTTAATTAGTGAAGATGTACAATGGAGTTACACATACTAGAAAGGATTGTCTGCAAGAGAATACAAAATACACTGCCTACAAGGCTGGCTAGCTACCAAGATTAGAGACAAACATTTTAATTATGATACATAATAAGCTAATGATGTTCGTTCTTAATGCTAGAAGGAATAATATCTTGAAGCAGTCCATTGTCGGTAAGCAAAGAGGCGCTAAGTGAAGTCGCGCCACCAGTAATGCGCTTGTCTTGGGTAGCCAACAATGGAGTGAAACTGTTAAAATGGTTAAAGTGAGGAGGCAAGCTTCTATTGAGATAGGGGTAGTTGATTTGCATAGGCAATGCGTAGGCGGAAGAGGTGATTGCACCAATGGCCGTCGCTTGCACAGCCGCAGAGGGATGAATGTGTTGGCCTTCATATGTAGTCATTACTATGGAGGGATCATTGAATGACCTCTCCACTCTCTTCTTTACGTTACATGCTGCACTAGTGCACCGGTAGTAACTCCTGTTCAATGTTGAACAAACCATTACTGTATATTAAATGGATCAAACATATCAAAATAATGACTTCATTACTAAACTTCATAGGCTTCTTTCATTGTGAAATTAAGCTTCTGACTTTTGAGTTTTGATCATATTGGATATTATATACTCGTATCTTGCATCTGATGATTCCGATCCCTTATCCACTACGGAATAACAATATTACCGTTAACAACAGATGTTTTGTGTCAAGGAGCGAAGAAAATAGATTGTCTTCCATGGAAAAGCATTGGAAATCCTACACAGATCTATGATTTTAGTGATCCCTCATTCTGGATATGAAGTGAAAGAGGGTTGCACCGAGATTCGTCTGAGACTCAGATAACCCGTTTGGCATCATCTCATTTTCCGTGTACTGATGAAAGCTCACAAGTCACAAGTTGGGGATGGAATGAAAGCAATGACACTGAAACTGATGAATGAGTAACATTTTGATTGGTGAAGTAAAAAGATTAACAAGTGTTCCGTACAAGAAATTAAAAAATACTTTAATGGAATGGATACCTTGGAAAAGGACTGTTTTTGACAGCTTTTTGGCCATACTTTCTCCAACGAAAGCCATCTTCAAGATGATCAACTTCACTCCTTGTCATAAACGCAACTCTTGGCTCTCTCTGCCTTTTCTGTGTTATTGTCTTTTTGGGTTTTGTCCTTTTTTTTTTAACACCAAAATAGAAGCTACTTCCGTCAGAGAACAACTCAGAATAACCATCAATTATTAATTATCACACTTTCACACTCATTTAATTTTAAGCATTATTAAATTATGCACAAAACAAGGACTATACATCATATTTGGGACCAACAAATCTCCACATAAATCCAAATCAATATCTTTTTTATTCACATTTTACAACTACAACATTTTATGACTCTCATATCACTCATAACTCTTAATCCAAATCAACAAGCATATAGATAGAGTATGTCTTTTAAATCACAATATAAAAAGTACCCATTTTAGCTTTCAAACTCTATTCAAATGGGTATCTCTTATATCCATCAAATAACCCAAAAGCTTGATTCTTTTTCGATATACGACTAATTATTGTTTAAGACCGTCTTATTTTGTTTCAAACCAAAAAAAGAGGAAAAAGAAGAGTGGAAAACATACTGTTTTTCTAAAGATTGTTGATGTTCTTGCAGATCATGTTCATCAGAAGAGTGGATAGGCTGCTGCAAATCATCATTAGATGCAGAAGAAATAGAGGAAGAATTGGGTGTTGCAGGCAGATTATTATTATTATTATTACTATTATGCACTTGACATGTTTGTGGATTAACATTTTGGGTATTATTATCTGGTGCAATAAGGTCTAGGGAAACAGTAAAACCCTCATCATTAATATGATTATTAGTAATAATAAAAGTATCATCAACATCAAATAGAGATGGAGTGGTGTAATTAATAATATCTTGCATACCTAATAACTCCATAAACCCAGATGAAGAATTAATCTTCTCTAATAATGTTTCTGAGTCAAAACCTAAACTTGATGATAATAATGATGTTGTTGTTGTTGATGATGATAATGATGAAGATAAAGAGTGATTTTCTGTTAAATAATCATAATTTAAAGCACTCTCCATATTCACTCCTTGTTGATTATTTTTACTAAGGAAGATTCTTTGTGTACCACCTTACTTGTATACTTGTAGTGTATTAAATTAGAGAGAGGATAAGAGAGTTAAAAGAGAGAGAAAGATAGGGATGAAAATGTATGAAAGGGACTTACGAAGGAGAGAGTGTGTTTTGGGTTTTAGGACTACAACGCCAAGCCGAAAGCAGACCAACACGTATGGGTATTATTATTGTCGTAGGCTAGTAGCACCCTAGCAACTCGTAGACTCGTTGTAAGTCTAGCTTAAGACGGTTTTACAATTGTTTTTTTATTCTATTATTAAGTTGTTTGTGAGTATGTCCTAGCTTAAAAATGTCATAAACGAAAAATTTGCATTAGGTCATATAGTGTTGGCTAAATTCATGGACCCATTTATCTTATCGGTACTAAGAAAGATCATACTCCTTTCATATATACGGGATAATTTATCCTTAAAATCAATATCTTCTCCTTTTTTTTTCATTTTATCTCACCACAGTATCAATTTATTGTTAATCTTCGATATAGAAGTACTTAATTACTCGTATAAACCGGTAATCAATAAAATCATTAGTTGGATGTAATTCAAGTTAGATACAAAACGAGTTTTTGGTACATAAATAAGTAGATAATTCAAAGCAAGTTGGGCACCAATCTGGCCGCTTATTGTGAAGAAACTCAATAAAGTCCCACATATGATCGAGTATTCGAGTGTCCCACACATTGATAAAAGATAAGCGAGTTTATCACTTTATAAATTCAGGGTATACTTCCTCTATTATCGTTTACTTATAGAGTAAAACTCATTGAGCTTATAAAATGCACTCTCTCCTTCATTGAGGTGTGGCCCAGTCCCGTTCTCATAATAACGTACATACGTGATACATCTTGCACTCTATCTCATCTTGTATATAGAAGTATATGTCACATTGTTTCCCTTGATTAATTAATTGAAATCCATGCATAGTTGACTGTTGACTTTACATATACAGTGACATACTGACATGTGTCAATAAGAAAACAAAAGTACGGAAAAACAAGATAGTCGATAGTTAAGAGGCAAAGACAAGAAGAGTAGTTAGGTGAACCAAATAAGGTGGAGGTGGTGGCTGTCTTCACTCTTCAGAATTCATACGACTGTTTGTTTACTGTTTTTATGTTTGACCGATGTAAACACTTGTTTTTTGTTTTTGGTGTGAATACAGTTTAGGTTTAACATGACCTAATACCCTTATTTATACTAAAATAAAATAAATATAACTGAGACGGAGAGAGTAATTAGTACTCCGTAATAGACACGGTTTAAAGCAAGACAAGATTTGTATGATTTTAGGATGAAGGTAGATTATGGAGGGTGGATTGGCGACATAAATGGAGAGGTATGTACACGATCATGCAAAAAAGAAGCAGAAACATGCAACAAAGCACTTTCAGAAAGAATAAAGTATTAATTTAGATGTGTTATTGCGTGCATGCAAATATACAATGACGCTTTAAAGACAACAAGATGCATGATCGTCATTCATCATCTCTAATTATCCTTTTGCTTTTCTAGAACAACCATATTTTATTTCTTTTCACCGATCCCTATAAAGACTAAAGCCAAAAGAATATAATCCTCCAAATTTTTGGATTGGCCTCTCACATTTAAATTAGGGCCCCAATTTCTCCTTTTCTACTGTTTTGTTATTCAAAATAAAGTTAGTGTGTATATTTATCTCTTTGTGGATGAAAAAAGATTACAGAAAATACTCCCTATTATAGGCATAAGGAAATTAAATTTACTATTTTCCGTAGTTTAAAGGGGGTTTACACTTTACATGTATGGTACGTGAAGACGACTAAAATTAAGATTTTTACATACTAAGTCACAAAATAGGCTTAAATCACGCAGTCAATGATAATTAACTAAAAAGATTTAAATTTTTTTGTCCCGGTACGTAAGAGGGGCATAGCTCCAAAAATAATAATTAGCTAGTTACTGAGCGAGAGAAAGCAACCCCCAAAATGTTTTCACGTAAGATGGTATGTAGGTCCGCTGGTGGAACTTTCAGGATGGTAGCATTAGTAGATGAATTAACTCCTTGGTTTGCTATCCAATTCGATGCTCGCTTCATTTCCCTGTAAACATGGTCGATTCGCAAGGTTTGTGACGCTAACACTCGGTAAAGTTAAGATTAGATAAATTAAACTAAAATTGTATTAATTTAAATACAACTTTCTTAAGCATATAGTCGTATAGAAGAGAAGGAGCAAATCTAGCGAGAGATAGCTGTATTGTATTTTGGACATCCATCTCCCTGTTTTCTTTTTTTCTCAAAAAGAAAAGTACGCAAAGAACAATAGAAGACGAATGTGTGCATAGAGTTGTTGCAAAACTGTGCCCGTGTCACATATTATAATTCCAGGCATGTGATCATCCCTGATTGGCATGCAAATAATGCTAAGTACTCGGTATACAATAACTTAGTACTCGTATTATATATAAGAATATGAGATTAGGTTATACGGAGTACTGAGTATATTATGTGGCATTTTAGCTCTTTCTTGCGTAACTTTTTTTTACGGAGTATCAAAAACGAAGAAACGGCCACTGTGGCGGGGTGAAGCGTGCTCAACCGCAAGCCATTGTCCCCCGGCCGTCGAAAGATAGTCTAGTCCCTCACAAATTTAGTGATGATAGAGATGCATATCGCTGTGCAACGGGTGAAGTTCAAAAGAGGAGTGTACTGTGTAGGTTGTAATTTCATGAATGAATTTGGAGTGGGACGTTTATGCATGGGCCGTCACTTTAGACCCTACACATCAAATTCCCACCACGCCCTCTTTTTCTGTTTAACTCCCCACACACGTAATCCTTCCTTATTTAATTACTGCTTTCAAAATCAAACCACTTGTGTTACACTCTTCATCACTTTCACTTCCTCCTATTCCATCTATTCTTCCTTATTTCCTTATTTGTCCATTCAAGTTTTCTTCCTTATTTCCCTTTTTGGATTGTTTTGTGTGGTTCATATTGAATTGCAGGTTGGGTCGTGTATTTTGTGTGGCCTAAATTGATTTTTTTATTCCTTGTGCAAAAAGCAAAGGGGAAGAATACATAGAATAGGAGGGAGTATTATTTTTAATCTCAGGAAACCAACCTTAACACGATACTTCCGTTTTAAGCTTAAGACAGACAAGTCAAGTATCATACGACCTGTGTATATAAGACAAATATATTGTGCCATCTTAAATGAGAATTTATGTTTTACTCGTATGTAATTTGAAGCCAGTTATAGCCAGGGGTGGCCTGTAGGATATTTCATCGTTCTCATAATCGGAGCCCAACAGTTGGAATGATCTCAAAGTTTGAGCTCCATTAAAAACATACAGTAGTGATTTCTGGGGGGAAAATGACTATGATGTAAGTTTACAACGGTCCTAGGCAAAAGTAACTGAGCTTTAATATCCATGACAAAATACATGCCAACGGTACCTGAGTAATCATCCAATGTGCATTCAGTAATCCCTGCCAATTTTAAATCACTCCACTGCAATCCGTCGTACAACCAACAAATTATTCCTTTGTTGAGGCTTAACAATTTAACATTTCCCCTCGCATAACCCTCAAGATCAAATACTAGAATATGCATTAACATGATTGGCATCTCGAGAAATGACCCTCTAGATTTTGCTCAAGCACATAACTTGGAGGATTGATGCAACATATCCAGGGAAACAAGAATATAAATGCCGAAACGTTGTAAGATTTAGTGAGGCTTACTGAGATTGAGAAAGGTTGACTGAGCTGCAAGCCTGCAAGGACACATCCGTAAAACCTACAACATTTTATGATTTTCATAGTTCAGGTGAACAATACTTATACAGTATAACAGCAAACAGAAGAACAAAGCAAGGGGAAATATGTAGAAAAAACATTGAGAATCAGTGAATCATCGGGTTACCGTCAGGATGGTTGGTGTACTAAATTTAAAATGTGGTATATATATTGTACAAATGACAAAACTACATCCAAAACAGTCAACATACATAGACCGAGCAACTTTTTGAAATGACTGAATGAAGACCTTTCAAAAACCAATAATATCTAGGCTGCGATAATGAGATTTAGAATAGGGAAACCGCAGTACTAAAAAAGACAGATAATATGCTCAACTCCCACAAGCAAAATTTCTAAACCAATGTCACCGCATTTCTCGCTCAATGAAATGTCGATAATAATCAAGAATATTCGACATGAAAAACCAACTGCAAGAAGTATGCACCTTTGAACTCTTCTCCATCTCACATAGAAGATTACGCACCAAGGCCTGCTTGTTTAATTAACAGAAATGAAGGTCATGATGAAAAAATAAGCTTTTTCCGATGATCGCTTCCTTAACTGCAATAACATATGACCATAGCTCCAACAGTTACGTTCACTAATGATCAATGGTAGTATATACTCCTCATAGGTTCAAATTTGGCAGATCATTTAGCCCTGGCAACAATTAAACGATTTTCGGGAGAAATGTCCGATGGAACATATTTGACAAGCTTACTCTCCAATCCGCATTCCTTAACCCACAACATCCTTCCCATGTCTATTATATCTTTGCACATAAACCCCAATGCCGCCCTATCTACTGGCTTCATATTCCTTACAATGTCTTCGACTCCTTCCGCGTCTGGAAGAGATTCAACATTGCCACTACAAACACAAAACCAAAACTAAGGACAAGTTGATCATTAGTCTGCCTTACCTCACCTAGCCACACCAAACTAATGGAAGAGAAATACTTTCTTAAACAGGAGATTGCAGAAAATCACACTCATTCAAAGACCAAAATCCATAAAAAGAATTACTCTGGTGGTACAGGAGATTGCAGAAATCCATCATCAGAGAGAGTGGATCCATGGTCAGCATCAACTGCCCAACTGGTAAACCATGTTATAGCATGAAAATCATCCTTAGTGATACCAAGTTTCATTAAATATCTTCTATCTGCAAATTTTGGGAAGACAACTCCAGTTTTTCAATACTCGGATAAAAATAGTGATATCTTAAGTATTACAGACACACTGGTAAATGGTAAGCAGATAATAAGTAAAGTTACTTGTGTAGTGCTTCCACTGGCAAAGATGGTGGCAACAGGTAGCCACAGCAATGCCCCTGAGGTTCTGACGAATATGTTCAGTTCCACTATTTTGGTCATAGTTTTCACCAAGACAACACCGAAGGGTCAAATCTGCGCAGTGACATATATCAGTTCACCATTTTGGACTTCAGGTCACTCAAATAGTTATGCATCTTTATGTGTCCTGTAGTTCACCCCCCAGGCACCCTGGTGAAAGGGATGTTAAAGTACGTTTTTAACAAACTTCTCCTAATTCCTGAATTATTTTTCAAAACACCCATTTTTATATAAAGACGCACCTGTCGCAGGCCCACAAAGATGTTTTCCAACAGCCAGGTAAGGTATTCCTCTCAATGACTGAACAGCATTCAGATTCAAGTCTTCAACTGCATCACAGAATCAATGGCCAAACTGTATACCAGAACTTAAAAGAGGGAAAAGAACAACAAAATGCATGTGACGGTCCATGGTAACAATTTCTTTCTACTTAAGTGCGATGGATAAAAAAGTTCCCTCATATTTTATAGCAAACAAACAGGAGATCTGCCAACCAGTATTTATATGGGTTTAAGTTCCAACTGCCATGACAAATATCAATTATAGAAATTAGGAACTCTTCACAATTAATACGCTCAGCATGGAGAGCAGCTTGTTGTGCTCCACTAAAGCATATGTAGTTACTAGAATGAAGATATTTGCAAAAGAGGATGAAGTTTCTCAAGAATAAAGCGTCAACAACTTCCTAGATCTCCAACAAGCAAAATTATAAGTGACGCTCTTTACTTAATAAAGCTATTGTACCTTCCAATTAATATTAACTCTAAGTTGTAAAATAGATCAGAGTACAATTTAAGTGAAGTTTCTGCAACTATCTTGATTCTACAGTAGGCAATGATCAAAACGCAGCTGCTTTTCTGATAATTGTACTCCACATAATACTACGGAAACAATTCTCTCTGATCTATAGACTTATAGAGTTAAAACTTAAGTGTTGTGTTTCTCCGACATTTTATGAAATGTATAGGGTTCAAGCCTCCCACTAATACTTAGGAAGTATAAACTCAATACAATGATCGGATGCCACGTTTCATGTACCATTGTACCCTGTATAAGTCTCCTAAAACACATAGATCTACAAGAACCAAACATACAGGTGCAGAAGATCCTTACTGTCAATTCTTAATCGCTCCAGGGTCAAGTCTTGTATCTGCCGTAAACTTCGATCAGCCTAAAAGTGTCAATAATGAGCAATACAGTAGTAAACGAGTAAGCCAATCTCTGGGACCTTAACATCTGGATATCACATCAGGTGTATAAGAAAAACAATAAAGAACTAGGAAATATGAAACAGTTTCCTCTGACACTCACCTTGAGCTTGTAGGACTTGCGCTCCACTAAGAAAACTTTGGTGATGCCATAACAGTCGGCTAGTATTTGAGTTAAGTAACCCCTCCCAGCTCCGAACTCGACAACAGCCGAGATACCATTATCGTTGGAATCTAAAAGTGGATCACTACATATCTGTTTAGCTAAAGCTTGAGCACTATAACTCAAAACACCCAAGTCCTCCAGATTACCAAGAATAGAAGCCTGTTGCAGGACATGCTTCTCCTTGTATGGCAATTTCCTACAAGTAGTGAGCATATCAATGTCTTTTGATTACAACCGCAAACACCATTTCACCAAAAGCAGAAGAGCGAAGAGGAATACAATCAGAGACCTATCAATTTGTCTTTTGATCCAGACATCGCAAGCTTGAGGCACCTTATAGGAAAAGGCTATATCTTTACAAAGGGAGGTGTGAATAGCATGGATTTTAGAAAGCAAAGCAGAAAATTGGTGAAGAGTGAAAGCGTAAACCAAATTCCTCTTCATCTCAGAGGAGGTAACATCGGGTTCATCTAAGAGTGCAGAATCATGGGTGCCACTGTTAATACCCTTTTGGTAATAAGGCTCGAGTGATAAGGCCTGAGTTTGTTTCAACATGGGGCACTTCTTTACATGTCCGTCCATGTTTTCTTCAAGCACTTGACTTCATATTTTAAGAATTCCAAAATCAGAAGCAAGATAAAGGATTCTCATATATGCATAAGAAAAGAACAAAATGAAGAAGACATAATAGAGAAAGAGGTAAGAGAGTGATTACTGAGAAGGGTCAATTGGGCAAGGAACCCACTTAACATGAGACCTTGTAGTGTGATTTCCACAAAACCTAAGAAAGTGAAAGCAGGAATGAGCATAAATAACAAAAAAAACAGGCTGCCGATAAAAGAGAGCAGAGAAGACTAACACAGAAGGATGAAGAGGGGTATTGGAGCATAATCTACTCTTTTTAGGCAGCCAATACTGGCAGCGATTCTCTCCCATTCCTTGATGTTTCCGCTTTTCCAGTCGCTGCAGTAGGTATACAGTTTAAAAAACTACGGAGTACTATTTAAACCTGTGCAATGCTGCATGAGGAAAAATAAAGGCATTTAAAAAATATAGTTATGACAACCCGTTGATTAGAAATGAGACATTGCTCCAGAAAAACAGAACGAGCCTACAAAAGTTCGTCGACGATTGCTCCCATGAAATAGAAGAACCCTAAAAAATGGTAACCGGCTAGGGGAATAGGGAAAGAAGAGTTTTGCTATGACAGGAACCTTTGGCCGAAGAACACACTAGACTCCTGCCACGCCTAACAAACGAGCAAGGAATGGTTTACAACATCATGCTAAAGACCAATTACAGTAGTGTTTACTGAGAAGTAATACTTCTTTCATGTCGAATGAAGCAAGATAAAAGCCGCCACCTCCAAAACTCTAATCTAAATCGTGCAACCACAGAAACCAAACATGCAGTAGAGGTGGCGGATGAAGATGTGTGGAGTGGCGGGTATATTAAAAATTCCGGAGAATATTTCACATATATTTCACACTTAGGGTAATACGGTCCGAAGCGAAATTATCAAGGCAATCTCCACAAAGATGAGTAAACAAGGATTCAGTACAGTTGTCAATCTACTAAACTCAACAAAACATACAAACACAAAATCACTAAGCAGTAAGCACAATTAAGTAACCAATCTGTCAAGTAGTAAGTACTAGTCTACTAAACTACCAGTATTAAACTCGTAAATCTTCATCAAATAACTAAGGTTTGTAATTACGAGATTATGTGAACATCCCAAATAATTAGACAACTATAAAATCGAATGAAAGAAATATATATAATAAAATTAGGAAATGAGGGTTTAAGTAAGTAGGGATTTGAGCAAAGCAACAAGTAATAAATCCCGCAACACTTTAAAATTAGACAAATTCTACTAGATTAACAATTGAATAAAAAGCAGTGTAATAAATAAAGATAATAAAAGTAATAATATGAAATAAATAAAAACTTACAAATTGAAGAAAGGGTTAACGGAGTAGAGGTGTTCGATGGTGGTTGTCACGTCGAGCGCGGAGGGACGACGGTGGTTAATTGTGGAGGGAAGGAGTCGTCAATGCCTGATTTACTGATTTGTGAATAAGCCCATTTGCAACTTTCGCAATTAAGGATTATGGGCCGCTTTTTTTAGCTCTATTTTATTTCATTCAGCTCGGCTCAATTCGTTTCAATTTTATAAAGCTCGATTTTACTCAGGTCCTATTATTTTCAACTTAACTAGTTTTAAACCCGTGCAAATTGCACGGGTATGTTGTTTCAATTTTGTTAATATAAAGTTTTAGAGTTATGAAATTATATTTAAGATTTTAAATTTGAATTATAAATTTCAATAGTAATTAGCGTAAATGATGCTCTAGTTACATGGGTTACTTCATTATTACGTGGGTTACTTCATTAAAAACCCCGGTTGAATAGTTGCTGACCCGTGCAAATTATTTATATTATCAAGTTTCATTTAGTTAAACTTGTCTATGTTTTTAGAACCTTTGCATGGGAGAAAATGAAAGTTTTAATACGTGCGTAAATAAAATGAAAATATTGGCCCGTTTTGAATAGTTGTAGACCTCCACAAATGGTTACACCCGATTTTCATTTTATAAAATCCGTGCAAGTTGTTTAAAGGTCTTCAATAAATAATTACAATAATTAACAAACAAACTAACAAATTATTTATAAAGTGCGTGGGGGTATAAGTTACTCCGAGGAACGGGTATACACTAAGTCACGGCTCAAATTACCCCTAAACAAACCTTATAAACCAAATTCTCATATAAGACAGGCATTATTCGTCTTAAACTTAAGACAGTTTAAATATATACAAATCACCCCACTTGTTGTTTAGAAAATACCAAAAAAAATTTATCTTTATTACCATTATATATTAGTATTTGACCTATCTTAAACTTAATACAGATAGTACCCGTGTTCGTGTTCGTGTTCGTGTCCGTGCTCGTCTTAAGTAAGACTTAAGAACCTTAATTGTCTTCATCTAAAAACTTGAAAACCCTCTAACTCCTCGTTTATAACCATTACACCATATCACCTCTCATGTCTATATCTTTCCATAAACTTATCGCCATATGTACATGATTTATAAATATATAGTTACGATTATATCAAATATACTTTTCATGGGCTCAAAGATGTTGTTAAGGTTTCTATTTGCAGCCGATTCACAATTACTGTATATTTTTTATTATTCATACTGTATATGCTATGCATGCATGTACCCAATATAATTGTCAGACAAATATATTCTAAATTTTGTTATTTTTTTGCAAATTCTATTTTTTCTAATTATCAAGTTCAATATAAGACTAAAAATTATAAAAATTATCTAATCATATAGTTTTTCTAAATTATAAATTTATGTAAATAGTTTATAAATCGTTACGAAGTAAAATGTAAAATTTAAATGTAATTTGCCTTTATTGTGTACATAAATAGTCGGTTCTTTTATTTACGGGTTGCCCTTATTTATGTAAAGTTAGTTTCCAAGTAAATAATTTGCAAAGAAAATGTTGACTTTTCAACTTCCTACTTTTATGCTATGCTTGACATATAGGATTTTGGGTTGTTGCTTTCATAAAGAAAGATTTTAGTTCTTATACATTCAATTTAGTTAAGGTCGATTAAATTCAGTTCAGTTTATTTAAACACTATTGTTATTGTTATTTCAGTTTAATTTAGTTCAAATTAGTTCATTTTCCAAAAGAATATGGCCTTAGTTTAGATAATAGTTATAGTTTAGACAAAATGCTTTAATTTTATAATAAAAAATTAATTAAACATAAAATCTTATTTATTAGATAATAATTACATTTTATCACAAAAATAACGTTAATTTGTGATCAATCACTTGCTAACTTTACCTTCCACATACATAAGTTGAAAAGGAAAAAAAAATAAGATAGGTTATCACTATTACATTCTCTCATAACAATACACCTACAAAATAAACCTGATTACCAACACAATTAAAAAAATACATTCTGGTCTTCCTAAACAAAAGAGCCATACACCTATCATTTTCTCCCACCATCCACAACCAAGCTAAGCATTCAAGAGAAATTTAAAGAAAAGTAAGAAATAATCTTAAATTATGTAAAAGAATACTCTATCAAGCTTTACAAACAATTACTCCATATGACAAAAATGAAAAAGATAAAATAGATTAATTACTACTTTATATTTGTTGATGAGAAGAACATGCCAAAACATCAACCATATCTTGCATGACCCTAACCTTCATCTGTAAGGACATAATGTAGCTTGCTACATCTCTAAACATTTCATCCAAACCTTGTGTTTTACGATTTGGGATCAACTCTTGAAAATAAGAGAGAAACTCTTGAAAAAGTTCTATAAAAGCGAACAAACCCCTTTCCCCTTTGCCCTTTCTCCAACCCCAACTCTAACCCTAACAATGGCATCATCAGCTTCTAAAGGTAATTCTCATCGCTACTGCTTCTTCAATCTCTTTTTAATTTGGTAGTTTTAATGAATTTGTTTTATTTATTTATTTATTTATTTATTTATTTATTGTGTAGATACTGAAATTGACAAGATATTAGCGGTTTCAGAAGAAAAAGATTTGTTAGAAATATCATTGATGTCCGGTTCAAGTCGGATTTTATTAGAACATAACTATTATCCGAATTCGGGTTGTGCATTTTCCCCACCCATTGATAATCGCTTCGTTTATTTGGTTGGTACCTATAATGCTGAACTTACTTCAGATGTTACTTACTACGATTTGAGTGATCCCGAACGTGAACCCTTCGAAGCCCCTTCAACTATATCTCGTCGTACTTGTGGATGTGAACCCAGACTCATTCTTTTGGGAACTAAATTGTTGGCATTTCCCGTTTATAAAATGGATTCTAAATTTTTATTCGAGGTGTTAGATACCGCTTCTAAACCGTTACAATGGCTCCCCTTGACATCTCGTCCCAATCTTCCCTTTGGTGGAGATGATGATCTTGTCGCCTACTTTGTTATTTCGTATGCAACTCATTTCAACAATTTGTTTATTTCTTTGGGTAATGCTGAGACCTCTTTCACTATGTGCTATGATGATTCTAAGGATTTATGGACTCATCCTTGTGAAACCCCATTACCTTTTTACGACCAAGGTAAATTTGTCGATGGTCTATGCTATGGATTTCCTAAACGTGACCCTTACGACTTTAGTTATAATTTTAACTATTTAGCTTGTTATAAGTTGGCTGCGGATTGGGAAAGTAATTACCCCAACGTTTCGTGTCAAGAGTTGGTTAAGTATTCACTCTCTATCTCCCCTATGCGGTACCAGACATGTTTGCATTCCTTTTTTGCTTCATCCTCAAATGTTTTTACAATCGTAAGAGCAAAAGAATCCCTCGACCAAAACACCTTGGAAGTCGATGTTGTTCAACTTTTACCTCCTAAGAGAGATTCTTCACCAGAACCTCAACTTCCACATTTTAATGTATGTGTATCCCGACCCCCACTCAGACATCCTTACTGTGAACCCAAAGAACTATATTGGCCGGGTGTACCTCCTAAGACTGGTGACACTCAAGGCTCAAGTCGACTTCTGAAGCACACTTCTATTCTCCTTCCTCTTCCTCTTGAAGGTATATGCTCGCTTGCCAAATTTCATTATTTGGCTTCGCTATTTAGAGTATGATTCATTTTAGTGATAGAAACTTACTTTACATGTCACTCGTTTTTTCAGAGATTTTAGGCGATTATAACCCGTGATTGCAACTAATGGACAAGTCTTTTCTCAAACTTGGTATGCAAGTAAATGAACAGAACAAAGCTTTCTTTTTTATTATTGTCATCCATATTATTGCACTTGTGTGGAGTTTGATCAGAATCGTTGCTTATCTTGGATGTGGAGTATTGAATAATAAAGTTGTTGGGAACAATAAATGATTTGGTTGAAGTTCCACATTCCTTTACCTTTGAAGAGATTATACACAGTGCTTGACGTTTTTATGGGATGATTTGCAGGCTTAGGGTGAAGCACAATTGAAAGAATGTTGCGAAAAATACTGTCGGCACATGGGAAGTCGGGAGTTGGATGTCTGTAGTAGTAGCTAGTCACATTACAGACATGAATATCATTTGTGTTGATGTAATCTTATGTAATAGAATTTATCGTTTAGACATTTCATTTTTCGCAGAAAAATTATGTTTGGTACAGTGGTTTAGTGATTTCATCTTTTGGATAGCTAATGTTATGTTGCTCTCTTTTGGTTAACTCAAAAAGGTTTAAGTTACCAAAGGTTATACTCCTGTTGTCTTCCTTCTCGTCTTTGGTCTCTAGATCCAAATCGCTGTTCACCAATCACCAGATAAATGTTCGAATCATCTACAGACTTCTTGTGAATCTGTGAAGTTTTTCTTGTTTCACTTGTTCTTGAGTATTCATAATGCTCTTCGCCAACGATCCGAGGTTGGTCGAACCAAGCTCAGTGGGAGCCTACGGTTGGGAATGATAGTTGGAGTCAGTACAATCGTAAAGGTGCTGCTGAGACGGCTGGAGAATTTGATTACGACGGCTTATTATTGCGGGGTGCGATAAATGTTCCAGCTGGTGGATGTTGACCTCCGTAATGATGCATGTTAACATCCATGTCGGACTTAAGGAACTATGGACTGCAAGTAAAGATGAACTTTTCCAAAACATACGTTTTTTAGCAATATGTTATTGCCAGTTGAAAAGGCTTCTGAAAATCAGTACTTAACTCGGAACCATCTTATATTCCGTGTCATGAAGCTCAAGCCTAGTGTGATGTCACAAGCCTCTGTTCTTGAATGTGCTCTTCACTATTACATTCTTTAGTGTAAGAGGCAGTTAGGCACTATCTCCGACACAATTTATTTCGGAATTAGTGGATGGCATATCCTTTATGATAGAAGAGCAACACGCAGTTTCGCCAGAATTGCAGGGTCCCCACTTCCTCCAAACCGAAAGCCCTGGAGCTGAAACTCCCAAGTTTCCTATAGTCTCAACTTTAACGGCAGTAATAAGTTTGTAGTGACCATCTAGAGATAAATGTATTGCGGGATTCCTTGCTTCAATGTCATAGTCCCATGGTGCAACAAGAAAATGAGATCACCTTTAACATACACAATTCCAGTTTGCATTTTTTTTCCAGCAAGTACAGTGTAACAAGGTCTGAAACGTTCTAACCTCGATGAATGCACATGCTTCTACAGAACTGACAGCTAATGTTCTAAACTCGACAAATTACAAACAAAAGGAGAGAAGCGGATTAAGGAAGAACTCACATCTTTGATCTGCCAAAGAGGTGGGAAGAGTGAACATCAACGCAGCATTTGCCGCTAATCTATTTTCTTCCTAACATAATGAAGGAAGTAATAGATTCACTTTTATGTTTATCTTGCAGTCTCAACGATTGAACTCGTCTCAGTTTTCTGTTGCTTTTTGTGGTGATAGGACTGACTCAATGTTGACAGGAGAACCCCAGAACGTGTTTCTTTACACTGGTTTGCATCATAATCAAGGTCTCCCTGTGATGCATGATATTAATACAAGAATGAAGTGATATTTCTAACAAATAGTATTCTTCAGAAAGCCCTAAAATCTTGCCAATTTCGGTATCTACAAAAAAGATAAATAAATGAAACAAATTAATTAAAAGTACCAAATTAAAATTAATTAAGAGATTGTAGCAGCAGTAGCAATGAGACTTGCCTTTACAAAGTTGTTCCTTTAATAGCTTTCCGGGAAGGGTACAGTCCCGAAATCTTGGTTAAAGTAGTTATTGCTTACCTTCTAGGTTTCCTAAAAGAATGGACTTAAGAATGCAACACATCGGTAATCTTAAGGCCATAACTATGCTGGAGCAAATGGTTTGCTTTATTCCTTATGTTAGCACCTGTAACTTGTTCTTAATAGTTCGGACATACTTGATGCAGCTACATAGGGCCAGATTTATAGTTCTTTGAATTGTCTGCGATATTTCATTTTTGGTGGACTTAAATTAGAAGAGGTTTCAAATGATGAGAAACAGAAATTCTACACACTAATTTTAGGCTGTTACTGAAATAGGGGATTATTGTGCACAAAGACTTCCAAGGGAGAAGGCTTTTCTGAGAGATCGCGCATCATCTCAGTATTGAGCTAATGAACAAAACTTCTGTGGAATTGTTCAGTTGTATGACAATCAGCGGAAGAAAGGAATATTTATTCCTACATAAAAAATAATTTCGTGGTCGCTATTTGCTCCTTAAACTAGACAAACATCCTGGTCATAATGCAAGTCGTGCCTGAAAGGCCAGTAAAACTTTACGTTCTTGATTTTTTTCCCTTGTACATTTGTACTCATACTTTGTAAGTTGAAACGGCAGAGCTCTCCCTCGATCTTGCTAAGACGACCGCTGAAATAAGATAACTCAAGAAATCCTATTTGCCCGGGATGTTGCAATATCTCCTCAATAGAAGTTTTGTTTCAGGATCACCTTCAATCTAGTTAATGTTTTTCATCACGTTTTCTTCTCAGGTCTTGTAGAACTCGGGTATGCAAAGAACGCAAGCTACCTATAAGTTGGGAACTGGCGGTTAAGACTTAAGAACTTTCCCAATATCTGTTTGCATTTGCGGGATGGGGTGTTCAGCCTTGCAAAGTAGGAGGATAAGCAATTCTCTACTGCAAAGTGCAAACTGCTTTGTATTTTTCTGTGGTTAGTTCACAGTAGACTTGCTGCACATTACTTCTGTTAAAGACTGATTCATGTAATATCACCTGAAGTTCTGTGCTTTCTCCTGCAGATGAGAACGCAGACACTTCTTCTGTACACCGTGGTTTGCAGCATAATCAAGGTCTCCCTGTAATGCATGTTGCCAAGTGGCTTGGCATGGAGGTGTCTCCTGATTATTGTGCAGCATAATCAGAGTGTTACTGCCGTTATCAGAGCTAATGTCGTCTTATATAGAAGTAGGCTGTAACTTTGATAAAGAAGTTGCTGAGGCTAGGGCTGTGCACCGGTCCAAAACGGACAGCAACTGGAATCGACAAAAAATCGGGACCGGGACCGGACCGGATTACAAGTTGAGACTGGACTGCTTTGTAAGGCAAAAAAAGCTACATGAAGAAAACACAGTAGGAGGAGTTCACTCTCTCTGGGCCCACCTCTTTGGCAAAGCAAAGATGTTAGCATTCAACTATGTAGGAGGTTTTGCATTCGCGGAGGCTAAACATCTGCAATCCTTGCATGAAAGATACGGAAAGAAGCACTGGATGATAACAGCAAAAGAAGCTACTCTTATGGTACAAAACTACACTAGGCTCGAGCTTCATGACACGGAAGTCAAGATGGTTCCGAGTTGGATGCTGATTTTCAGAGATGTATAACTGGCAATTAAATAGTGCATCCAGTTTTGCTAAAAAGACTTTTGTTTCGGAGAACTCCGTCTCTACGTGCAGCAGTGCAGAGTTTTTTAAATCGGGCATGGATGTTAATATGCATCATTTATTAAAGAAATTACGTAGCTTTGGTGTATATGATCTTAGATTGTGTTTCTACCTATTGCATATCTTATTCCTTAGTTGTAGGTAATTTAGTCGATGGGAAAATATCCCCCAATCCGGCTTATCTCACTTGGCAACGACAGGACAAATTGCTTCTTGGCTCTCTCCAATGCACAATCTCGACTGAAATCTCCCCTCTCCTAAATCAAACAACCACATCTAAGGATGCCTGGGACAAGGGGTCACCTTCTTCAAATCAAAGATCGACTTCGATCGATGACCAAAACCTCTCAGTCTATATCTGACTACATGCAAGATCATTAATGATCTTGACTATGAAAGGTACAAGCCTATTGTGGATGCAGTCCGTGCTCGGGATAGCCGCATTACCTTCGATTCCCTTCACGAAAAACTGATCCAGATCGAGCTAATGACTCAACACAAGGTGGCAACAATTCAACTCCCTGCCTCTGTTCACTATACTGCTCCTCGCTCTAACTTACATCCAGCCTAACAACACAACTCAACCCCTCTTCTTCCTACATCTCCCTCAGCCTCCCCCATTCGACCTGCTATCCTTGCTGCCCATCGTGACAATGTTCCCTTCAAAGGGTCGTTGTCAGTAGTGCCATGTTCAATGCCACTTTATCTCCAATTGTCGCCTGTTCAAGCATGACTAGCCCACTGTTACCTTTCCCTATCGCCTTCCCACCACCCGTGTCCCCTCGCGGTCTCAACCAACAGCCCACGCTGCCACTATCACCGTGCCCTCTCATGTTCCCAAGCCTTGGCTTGTTGACAGTGAAGCTGCCCACCATATGACCTCAACAACCTTGCACTTCATGCCCCGTATGACGGTGTTGATGATCTTATCATTGGAGACGGTTCATCCCTTCCTATTGACTCCATCTTACATCATTTTGGTGCTCATCCATCACTATATGAGATGGTTGAGGTTAGGTGCAGTCCTATTGGGTCAAAAAGGGCAAAATCCTCACCCCAAAAGTTTGAGGAATGTAGCATCAATTACATCTTTTGAAAATACAGCCGCTTTGTTCAATCACGCTACAACGCAGAAATTCACATGCAGTCTGTGGATGATTCTGACATCCATTTGGGGAACATCAAATTTGGCTCTGGTGACGAAAGACGAGAACAAAGATGATAAGCTTTCTAAATGGTTGAACAAATGTGACCTTTTGCAGAATGAAATTGAGAGAAAACTATCTATTTATTTCTGATTTCAGATTCTTTTTCCACCCAATAGTTTTGTATCCTAACTAATGTATGGATTAATAGGATATTTCTGTACGACTTTTACCCTTCGTAGCTTTCACCATTTTTGAAAAACGGAAGATTAGTGAATATAGGGAAATCCAACTCTGGATTCGACTAGAGACCTTTCTCGTCTGCAGAAATGTCTTGAATGAATGACGCCGATGAGCAAATCAGTTAGATTGGCTATTTCATACTACTCTATTTTAGAAGCTATCAGTTTCTGATAAGTTCTCACAAATCATGTAGAGAACTTTATAACTACATATTGTACAAGATTTTCTTGTGATTAATTAAATAGTCATTTATTTTACTTTAAGACTATTTTGTAAGGAAGAAAAAGCTCCATGAAGAAAATAGATTAGCGGCGAATGCTCTTATGGTCCCTAATTAATGATTGATTGCCGTTCACGCCATGCTGCTAACTGAATGGGCAACGCTAATTAGATGACAAAGGTCACCATCACATGTGGATGAATCGCATATTCACCCATTATACTACGAGTGAAAGAAGTCTTCTTAATAAAAAAGAAAATAAAAGACGAGTGAAAGAAGTTTTAATCTAATACTCCGTAGATGGTAACTAGTGTAGATCTCATACAATTTGAACCTAATAGTTGGTTTCAAATGATGAGAAACGAAAATTTTACACAGAACAGTTTTAGGCGGTTAGTTAGTTAGCCTATTACTGAAACAGAGGCTTATTGTGCACAAACACTTGGACAATGTGATGCTTGCATTTGCAATACATAAGCTTCTGCAGAGACTTCATAGAAGTTGCCTCAATTAGTTCATTGAAGACTTGGTCCCCGAAAATTCTTCTGAAGAGACAAAAGGTTGAGAATGATGATGTTGAGAATGAAATTTCAATATGGAACTGGTTGAAACTTGAGCAACCTACAACAATAATAAATTAGCAAAGATTATTGATACTCACACATTAAAAAAAAAACAAAAAAAAAACAAAAAAAACAATGGAGTATAAGAGTTTTTACTCTACTGGAGTCAAAACGGATCTACTGAAAAGCTGGTACTGAATACTTGACATGTAATTTGGGAAGTAGCTATTCAGAATAAACCAGGCTTTATCTTCCAAAGCGTTATCCTGTTAATAGAAAAAATCAGTCAAATGGTTAAGTAGGGAAACACATAAGTAATATAATAAGTACAATAAGATAAGGAGATATTTGTTGAAATAGAATGCTCACATTTTCCGACAAATGGATTAGCGCATTCCTGACAAAACGGGGAAAGCAGAGTGGATTGCCTTTCGGATAGTAGCGACGTCTATATGTCTCATAT
Organism: Heliosperma pusillum; assembly: GCA_022085475.1. Taxonomy (NCBI): domain Eukaryota; kingdom Viridiplantae; phylum Streptophyta; class Magnoliopsida; order Caryophyllales; family Caryophyllaceae; genus Heliosperma; species Heliosperma pusillum. The sequence goes on from JAIUZE010066095.1 coordinate 138,867, forward strand.
ATTGCACTATTGCCATCTCTTGTAATTACAGTCCTCCAATCATTATGAGATTCGTAGCTTCTACAAAAGTCAAGTAATTCCATTCTATAGTTTTTAGGAATACCGGTTTTTAAGTTCTCAGCAACCCAAATGAGGAATTGTGTCCTCATTGCAGTCGGCATCACAGCATAGTTGCATTTGATGAAAGTCCGTGCGGAACTGAAAAACAACTTATTATCAATAAAGTTGACTTTGTTAAAAGGTGTCAAATGTTGCCAGTATGTTGTATTTTGTAATAAGTATTATACTACTATATGCAGGTTAGAGATAGGGGGGCTCATCTTCTTGATGTGACAGAGATTTTCAGGGCACTTAGTCATGAGAAAAAGTACAGAATCATCAAGCTAGGCCTTTACTAATGGTTTGTCTTCTTGGTCATTGTTTGTTACATGTTATCCTTACTCTTATGATCTTTTCTCTACCACCTTTAGATCAATTCTGAATGCTTTTTATTGCTATGTGGTCATAGATTTCCTGCAGATTCAGTTTCTACTCTGCTGATCTTGTCATCGGAACCAAACAGTTTGGTGTTAATGTAAACAAATGGGTTTTTCTACTATGTACCCTCCAACATTTTTCCATTTTCTATCATATGCCCCTAAACTTAGTTAATTATTATAAAACATGACCCAAACTAATATTTTCATCTAATTCCCTGTTAAGTTGCTTACATGGACTGCTGGCTTTGATAATTCATTTTCCCTCCAATCTCATAAAAATCACCCCCCATTTTTAAATGTACATTTCATCTTCTTCTTACCTCCATTTATGCTGATTTTTCCATTTTAGTTAGTAACTCCATGTTTCTCTGCCTTGTTATATAGTGCATTTATAACATCAAGAAGTAACCCCATCTATCTATACTAACAATTAGCATCAACATATTAACCCCTAAAATTCATTCTCAACAAAATATTTTCTCTTCTGCAATGATCAAGCATCACTAAACATTTATTAAAATGATCCCATCTAGAAAAAGAACCAAACAACACTTTATTAACCTTCAAGTTCTAATGTGACTCGAAAGTTTTAATTTTAGAATAGTATATTATAGTTTCGAAAGATATAATGAAAAGGAACAATATAAATGGCAAACCTACAAAATCAACTTGAAGACACTGCAACAAAATTGAATAAACTGTGGAAACATTAAAAAAACTACTTCATAGCAAACCTACAAATTTGGAGGAATTGATCATATATTACTTTTAGCAACTGATTTAGGTTGAAAGATCATCAAACGTAGAGGAAGATGAATAGTTTACAAGGGCTTTAAGGGAGTAAGTTACTGGGTTCTAAACTTCTTCAAAAAAATGAAGGGCCTTGTCATAAGTTAGCATTTGCCTAGTCATCATCCTTGTCATCGCGCTGGGATCCTCTCCAGTGGTAAGAATAACTGGATGGTCCAGCTCAACTGTTCAAGCATAGGCTATGTTACTCAGACTCGCTTAGAAGTGTCCCACACGGATGCATATCCAGGTGTCGGACTCGGCTATTTTGTTTTGAAAAATATGCATATTTTAGTCTAAAATGAGGTGTCCAAGTGTTGTACCCATGTCCGAGTGTCGAGTGTCGGACACGGGTACGTGAGGAAATTAGAAGAGTCGGAGTAACTTAGAGCATAGGATGAAGACACGTGGAGAGACTCAAAATCTAAGGTCATAATTTATCCCAAAAAACTGCCCCTCTTCCCCTGTAGCCCTTCCTTAATATTTCTTCATCCAAATTATTTCCTCCATTAACAAACACTACAATCAATTAATCAAAATTCTTCATTTGTTGTGAGTTACTGAGGTGTAACTGAAAAAAACATTCTACAATCACAAGTCTATAAATCGTTTAGCTATTTGTCATCTATATTTATAAATCCATTTTGATGAAGAAATAAAAAAAAAGATCTAATAGAACATCCATCATCCTCAAACCAACATCCTACAATCACAAGTCACTATTAATGGTGACCGAAAACAAGTATTGTCACCATATCATGCCACCATTACAAACACCTAACCCCTGAGATCCAGGCATAACACCTGACCGTGACCACTCCAGGCCATTTGCTCTTCGTCATCTATAAAATCTCATTGAATGCGTGTGGTAATTGTGTAATAGCGAAGACGTTAATTTTTACAGTAGATCGTTTCCATCAAGATTTACTTTGCACAACCGCTTTCGAACTTGAAGCTTCTCAACCTTGTCGGAATTGGTTTCTCGTTGGAGCTAGTTGTCTAAATGAGTGTTTTCATCAATTTACCCTTTTTTTCACCGAAAAACCAATTCCATAGACAAAGAGTTAAGACGGAAATTATGCTACAATGAATTATCATAACTACGCTTATTGATAGCGACATTTATGTTGATTCTACTCCATATGACTCGGCATACCCTTGTCCTGACACTTGACACTTGGGCATTGGTATGACACTCCTGACTCTCCATTTTAAATCAAAATTGTAACATTTTTTCATAAAATAGCCGAGTCCGACACATGGGTAGGAACATGTGTCCTATCTATCAAACCGAGTCTGAATAACAAACATAGCTTGTCAGTTGTCACTAATCTAACGGAGAATTAGACAGAAAATTATGCTTAGGTTACGTTTTATACTAGTTAGGTAAGTAAGGGATATATAATAGAAATTGAAACAATTAAAAGTTACACCAAAGAAAAACCCTAAACAAATTTATGTTTTATACATAATGTTTAGAGAATAATTGGTGCATACCTTGCCGTGGGAGGAAGGTCAGTGCCCTTCAAGGCTCGGATTAAGACATCCATCTCAGGTAAATTGTGGTCCTCTTTCTGCGCAAGTATTGCGGATTCAATTGTAGCAGCAACCGCCATGAAATCCCGTATACTGCCGTCCGCTCGAATAGCCATAAGTTTCACGAACCTTAATTTACAACCGTCAATTACCTTCATGTTATCCTCCTCAAATGTCTCCTTTGACAGTATGAAACCGGAGTTTCTCACATCATAGGATACATTGATCATTGTCGCCCACATCTTTCGGTGCTTCTCATCAGTGTAGCTTCTAAAGCCTCTCCCTCCAGGATTAAGACGAGACAAGCACGGAGGATTCTGAGTACAAAACTCTTTGTAGCTTTTTTCGGTACCGTATAATCGTACTTTATAAACCGCTTGATGTGGAATTATATCAGTAACATTTATCGCCATGCTTGAAGGAAATGTAATTTCAGAAACTTTTAACTATCTTTTATTAATTAATACTATAAACCAAAAGAACAGTAATGGCGTAGACGGTAGAAGAGAGAGAAAATTAGGGGCGGCGGCAGAAGCAACCTTTTGAAAGAGATGAAGATTTTGGAACAAGTTTTTGGGGATTATTGTATTTGTAGTCGCCAAAAGCAACCCAACTTTATTGACCCGTGACCTAAAACTGACCCGAACTACAACACTCGGATGTGATCCGAAATTCGATTTGACCCAGACCCGATTTTTTTAACCCGATCCATAACCACTCAACCCGAAAATGAACCGAAAAGACTTAAAATGGCTCTTTGTCTCTTATTCTTTTACTCGAAATGGCCCGACCCCAAATAACCTGACCCGGTTAACCCGAAATGGACCAGGCAACAAACCCAAAACCCGAAATGACCCGCCGACCCGAATTAACCCGAAATCAACGAGAGACCCGAATTGACCCGACTCGATTGACCCGTTTGCCAGGTCTATTCATATTGGTTGTGATTTGTGAAGGTATAAGACCGTCACAAATTCTCATTTAAGACGTGGGGACCTATTTTAAGTTTAAGCCGGATCAAATGTCTCTCACAAAGAACAAGTCGGGGGTCTATTTGCTTCGCACTTGTTCTTTGTGATGGAGGTTTGATTCGTCTTAAGCATAAAACGGATCGTCCCGTCTTAAATGAGAATGGATGTAAGACCGTTGATTGAGCTAACAGTTGTGTAAGGATCAAAGTTGACGCTGAATGGAAAAATAATTTGATAGCATCTTCTGGAATGGTCGTTTATGCTCCCAATGGATCGATCTTATTTGGGGTGGGGGCCGGTGGGGGTGTTTCTAAATTCAGGGCAGAACTCCATATCCAAGCGGAAGCTTTAGCTATCAAAACTACCATTAAATGGGCTCTGAACATGGGTTATCGTCATCTCCATATCCTTTCTGATTGTCTACAACTCCTCTTTTTGGTGTACGGCCTATGGGTGTAATGAAAGTCAACATTCTATCAGCGAGATCCTTGAAGACCTAAATTATTTATATCCGCCTTTCCACTCTTTTTTTTTCGTTTATTCATCGTAGACAGTGGTGGAGCTAGGGGCTAGCAGGGGCGCTCGCCCCCCCCCCCCGATGGATGAGATTTTCGGAAATTGTAGTTGAAATTTTAGAAATTTTTTCGAGGGTACCTTATTTTATAAGGCGTTCGCCCACCCTAAAATTTTCTGCCCCCTAAATTGAAATCTTGGCCCAACCACTGATATTCGTAGACTAAATAAAAGAGCCCACGGAATTGCTAGCAATTTCTCGGGGCCTTAATGTAACATGTCTCTTTACTACTGCAAAAAAAAAGATCATTGATTGGGCTAACAGTTGTGTCAAGTTTATCGGGTTAAGGCTTGTAGGAACGAATGCTTAGTTAGCTAGTGATATTATGGACATACCAGTATCATTTGTGTTAAATGTAATCTTAGGTAGTAGAATTTGGGACGATTTTTTTAAATAATGCTAAAATGTAAAGTATTTGTCGTTTTGGGTTAGTTTTGAAAGTATTTATCGAAATGATGTACACGTAGACTTGACTTTTCAAAACCTGAAACACGGAACAAATGTAAAAAAATGCATAGACACATCATTCGCCATTGTTTCCTTCACAAAACCCGCAATTTCAAATGACCTATTTGTTTTAGTCTATTTCGGTAATTTTGCATTTTCCTACTCGCTAAAAACACACCATTTTTGTCTTTCAGGTTTCTATAAACCGCTTCTTTATGTGTATGATCCAAATTGTGGGATATTTGTTCCGTTTTGTGTTAGGCCTGAAATTTTTCCAAAAACCTTAAGTAGACTAGCTTCATGGCTCTTAATGCCATGACTCCATGAGCCATATTGAGCCGTTTGTACCAACCAAGAAAATTTGTTGGCCTAACTCATACATGTGTTAGGTTGTGGCATACCATGACTCACGGCCCAAATTTCACTCATGCCAACTATAAGTACAAAGCCCAAACACGAAAGACACTGTCTTACAAAATATAAAATGCAGCAATTTTTTAGACAGTACTATTACATAAGACTGACCCAAAATGATTGAGACCCAAAATGATTGAGACCCAAAATTTACCATTAGTTATATTTATATTTGAGTTCTTATTTTCGCAGTAAACATTTTACTCATCTTAGCACACTGTTATCAATTATATCCTAAACCTTTTTGGATGCTTTAGTTACGGCAGAGAATTACTAATGAAGGTCAAAGATATAATTAGCATTATGTGAAACGCAAGGATACAATTTTAAAAGGTGGAAACTTTGGGGTATAAGAGAAAATTTCCCAAAAAAGTTTTTAACTTCTACTAAACTCGTCTAAAACTTGAAAGGATATACCTATCTTAGAGCTGGCAAAAGCTGACCGACCTGAGAAACTCAGCCTGACCCGCCCAAAACCATACCCGAGAGAACGCGAAAACAGGTAAACCGAATCCGTGAATCCGTGATATAACAGCCTTATTTTTTCCAACCCGAACCCGAACCCGACCCGACCCGACCCGATTACCTATAGCAGCCTTATTTTTTCCAACCCGAACCCGACCCGACCCGTGACCTGATATTAACTCAACTCGATGGATGACCCGATAATGATCTAGCTTAAATATGGTGTAAATAAGACTAGATTGACATTTATTATAATTATTATCACTTAAAATTACAATTAATACGCTTGCACATTGTTTAAACATAAAACTACCCATTAAAACCTTAATACATAAGATAAAATATATACTGATAACCTGACTCAGTGTTCAGTGATGACCAGCTAATAACCCGACCCGACTTACTACCCGTTGATGACCCGACATAAACTGTAATCGACCCAAACCCGTTACTGACCCGACGCAACCCAAATCCAATATAACCTGGCCCGCTTTGACCTACCCCGTAAGGCCGTAACGGACACGAGTAAGTAGTAACCCAATAATAAAAGCGAAAAAACCCACGATGATTAAAAACGCACAAAACTCTTGAAAATAAGAGAGAAACTCTTGAAAAAGTTCTATAAAAGCGAACAAACCCCTTTCCCCTTTGCCCTTTCTCCAACCCCAACTCTAACCCTAACAATGGCATCATCAGCTTCTAAAGGTAATTCTCATCGCTACTGCTTCTTCAATCTCTTTTTAATTTGGTAGTTTTAATGAATTTGTTTTATTTATTTATTTATTTATTTATTTATTTATTGTGTAGATACTGAAATTGACAAGATATTAGCGGTTTCAGAAGAAAAAGATTTGTTAGAAATATCATTGATGTCCGGTTCAAGTCGGATTTTATTAGAACATAACTATTATCCGAATTCGGGTTGTGCATTTTCCCCACCCATTGATAATCGCTTCGTTTATTTGGTTGGTACCTATAATGCTGAACTTACTTCAGATGTTACTTACTACGATTTGAGTGATCCCGAACGTGAACCCTTCGAAGCCCCTTCAACTATATCTCGTCGTACTTGTGGATGTGAACCCAGACTCATTCTTTTGGGAACTAAATTGTTGGCATTTCCCGTTTATAAAATGGATTCTAAATTTTTATTCGAGGTGTTAGATACCGCTTCTAAACCGTTACAATGGCTCCCCTTGACATCTCGTCCCAATCTTCCCTTTGGTGGAGATGATGATCTTGTCGCCTACTTTGTTATTTCGTATGCAACTCATTTCAACAATTTGTTTATTTCTTTGGGTAATGCTGAGACCTCTTTCACTCTGTGCTATGATGATTCTAAGGATTTATGGACTCATCCTTGTGAAACCCCATTACCTTTTTACGACCAAGGTAAATTTGTCGATGGTCTATGCTATGGATTTCCTAAACGTGACCCTTACGACTTTAGTTATAATTTTAACTATTTAGCTTGTTATAAGTTGGCTGCGGATTGGGAAAGTAATTACCCCAACGTTTCGTGTCAAGAGTTGGTTAAGTATTCACTCTCTATCTCCCCTATGCGGTACCAGACATGTTTGCATTCCTTTTTTGCTTCATCCTCAAATGTTTTTACAATCGTAAGAGCAAAAGAATCCCTCGACCAAAACACCTTGGAAGTCGATGTTGTTCAACTTTTACCTCCTAAGAGAGATTCTTCACCAGAACCTCAACTTCCACATTTTAATGTATGTGTATCCCGACCCCCACTCAGACATCCTTACTGTGAACCCAAAGAACTATATTGGCCGGGTGTACCTCCTAAGACTGGTGACACTCAAGGCTCAAGTCGACTTCTGAAGCACACTTCTATTCTCCTTCCTCTTCCTCTTGAAGGTATATGCTCGCTTGCCAAATTTCATTATTTGGCTTCGCTATTTAGAGTATGATTCATTTTAGTGATAGAAACTTACTTTACATGTCACTCGTTTTTTCAGAGATTTTAGGCGATTATAACCCGTGATTGCAACTAATGGACAAGTCTTTTCTCAAACTTGGTATGCAAGTAAATGAACAGAACAAAGCTTTCTTTTTTATTATTGTCATCCATATTATTGCACTTGTGTGGAGTTTGATCAGAATCGTTGCTTATCTTGGATGTGGAGTATTGAATAATAAAGTTGTTGGGAACAATAAATGATTTGGTTGAAGTTCCACATTCCTTTACCTTTGAAGAGATTATACACAGTGCTTGACGTTTTTATGGGATGATTTGCAGGCTTAGGGTGAAGCACAATTGAAAGAATGTTGCGAAAAATACTGTCGGCACATGGGAAGTCGGGAGTTGGATGTCTGTAGTAGTAGCTAGTCACATTACAGACATGAATATCATTTGTGTTGATGTAATCTTATGTAATAGAATTTATCGTTTAGACATTTCATTTTTCGCAGAAAAATTATGTTTGGTACAGTGGTTTAGTGATTTCATCTTTTGGATAGCTAATGTTATGTTGCTCTCTTTTGGTTAACTCAAAAAGGTTTAAGTTACCAAAGGTTATACTCCTGTTGTCTTCCTTCTCGTCTTTGGTCTCTAGATCCAAATCGCTGTTCACCAATCACCAGATAAATGTTCGAATCATCTACAGACTTCTTGTGAATCTGTGAAGTTTTTCTTGTTTCACTTGTTCTTGAGTATTCATAATGCTCTTCGCCAACGATCCGAGGTTGGTCGAACCAAGCTCAGTGGGAGCCTACGGTTGGGAATGATAGTTGGAGTCAGTACAATCGTAAAGGTGCTGCTGAGACGGCTGGAGAATTTGATTACGACGGCTTATTATTGCGGGGTGCGATAAATGTTCCAGCTGGTGGATGTTGACCTCCGTAATGATGCATGTTAACATCCATGTCGGACTTAAGGAACTATGGACTGCAAGTAAAGATGAACTTTTCCAAAACATACGTTTTTTAGCAATATGTTATTGCCAGTTGAAAAGGCTTCTGAAAATCAGTACTTAACTCGGAACCATCTTATATTCCGTGTCATGAAGCTCAAGCCTAGTGTGATGTCACAAGCCTCTGTTCTTGAATGTGCTCTTCACTATTACATTCTTTAGTGTAAGAGGCAGTTAGGCACTATCTCCGACACAATTTATTTCGGAATTAGTGGATGGCATATCCTTTATGATAGAAGAGCAACACGCAGTTTCGCCAGAATTGCAGGGTCCCCACTTCCTCCAAACCGAAAGCCCTGGAGCTGAAACTCCCAAGTTTCCTATAGTCTCAACTTTAACGGCAGTAATAAGTTTGTAGTGACCATCTAGAGATAAATGTATTGCGGGATTCCTTGCTTCAATGTCATAGTCCCATGGTGCAACAAGAAAATGAGATCACCTTTAACATACACAATTCCAGTTTGCATTTTTTTTCCAGCAAGTACAGTGTAACAAGGTCTGAAATGTTCTAACCTCGATGAATGCACATGCTTCTACAGAACTGACAGCTAATGTTCTAAACTCGACAAATTACAAACAAAAGGAGAGAAGCGGATTAAGGAAGAACTCACATCTTTGATCTGCCAAAGAGGTGGGAAGAGTGAACATCAACGCAGCATTTGCCGCTAATCTATTTTCTTCCTAACATAATGAAGGAAGTAATAGATTCACTTTTATGTTTATCTTGCAGTCTCAACGATTGAACTCGTCTCAGTTTTCTGTTGCTTTTTGTGGTGATAGGACTGACTCAATGTTGACAGGAGAACCCCAGAACGTGTTTCTTTACACTGGTTTGCATCATAATCAAGGTCTCCCTGTGATGCATGATATTAATACAAGAATGAAGTGATATTTCTAACAAATAGTATTCTTCAGAAAGCCCTAAAATCTTGCCAATTTCGGTATCTACAAAAAAGATAAATAAATGAAACAAATTAATTAAAAGTACCAAATTAAAATTAATTAAGAGATTGTAGCAGCAGTAGCAATGAGACTTGCCTTTACAAAGTTGTTCCTTTAATAGCTTTCCGGGAAGGGTACAGTCCCGAAATCTTGGTTAAAGTAGTTATTGCTTACCTTCTAGGTTTCCTAAAAGAATGGACTTAAGAATGCAACACATCGGTAATCTTAAGGCCATAACTATGCTGGAGCAAATGGTTTGCTTTATTCCTTATGTTAGCACCTGTAACTTGTTCTTAATAGTTCGGACATACTTGATGCAGCTACATAGGGCCAGATTTATAGTTCTTTGAATTGTCTGCGATATTTCATTTTTGGTGGACTTAAATTAGAAGAGGTTTCAAATGATGAGAAACAGAAATTCTACACACTAATTTTAGGCTGTTACTGAAATAGGGGATTATTGTGCACAAAGACTTCCAAGGGAGAAGGCTTTTCTGAGAGATCGCGCATCATCTCAGTATTGAGCTAATGAACAAAACTTCTGTGGAATTGTTCAGTTGTATGACAATCAGCGGAAGAAAGGAATATTTATTCCTACATAAAAAATAATTTCGTGGTCGCTATTTGCTCCTTAAACTAGACAAACATCCTGGTCATAATGCAAGTCGTGCCTGAAAGGCCAGTAAAACTTTACGTTCTTGATTTTTTTCCCTTGTACATTTGTACTCATACTTTGTAAGTTGAAACGGCAGAGCTCTCCCTCGATCTTGCTAAGACGACCGCTGAAATAAGATAACTCAAGAAATCCTATTTGCCCGGGATGTTGCAATATCTCCTCAATAGAAGTTTTGTTTCAGGATCACCTTCAATCTAGTTAATGTTTTTCATCACGTTTTCTTCTCAGGTCTTGTAGAACTCGGGTATGCAAAGAACGCAAGCTACCTATAAGTTGGGAACTGGCGGTTAAGACTTAAGAACTTTCCCAATATCTGTTTGCATTTGCGGGATGGGGTGTTCAGCCTTGCAAAGTAGGAGGATAAGCAATTCTCTACTGCAAAGTGCAAGCTGCTTTGTATTTTTCTGTGGTTACTTCACAGTAGACTTGCTGCACATTACTTCTGTTAAAGACTGATTCATGTAATATCACCTGAAGTTCTGTGCTTTCTCCTGCAGATGAGAACGCAGACACTTCTTCTGTACACCGTGGTTTGCAGCATAATCAAGGTCTCCCTGTAATGCATGTTGCCAAGTGGCTTGGCATGGAGGTGTCTCCTGATTATTGTGCAGCATAATCAGAGTGTTACTGCCGTTATCAGAGCTAATGTCGTCTTATATAGAAGTAGGCTGTAACTTTGATAAAGAAGTTGCTGAGGCTAGGGCTGTGCACCGGTCCAAAACGGACCGCAACTGGAATTGACAAAAAATCGGGACCGGGACCGGGACCGGGACCGGACCGGATTACAAGTTGAGACTGGACTGCTTTGTAAGGCAAAAAAAGCTACATGAAGAAAACACAGTAGGAGGAGTTCACTCTCTCTGGGCCCACCTCTTTGGCAGAGCAAAGATGTTAGCATTCAACTATGTAGGAGGTTTTGCATTCGCGGAGGCTATACGTCTGCAATCCTTGCATGAAAGATACGGAAAGAAGCACTGGATGATAACAGCAAAAGAAGCTACTCTTATGGTACAAAACTACACTAGGCTCGAGCTTCATGACACGGAAGTCAAGATGGTTCCGAGTTGGATGCTGATTTTCAGAGATGTATGATTGGCAATTAAATAGTGCATCCAGTTTTGCTAAAAAGACTTTTGTTTCGGAGAACTCCGTCTCTACGTGCAGCAGTGCAGAGTTTTTTAAATCGGGCATGGATGTTAATATGCATCATTTATTAAAGAAATTACGTAGCTTTGGTGTATATGATCTTAGATTGTGTTTCTACCTATTGCATATCTTATTCCTTAGTTGTAGGTAATTTAGTCGATGGGAAAATATCCCCCAATCCGGCTTATCTCACTTGGCAACGACAGGACAAATTGCTTCTTGGCTCTCTCCAATGCACAATCTCGATTGAAATCTCCCCTCTCCTAAATCAAACAACCACATCTAAGGATGCCTGGGACAAGGGGTCACCTTCTTCAAATCAAAGATCGACTTCGATCGATGACCAAAACCTCTCAGTCTATATCTGACTACATGCAAGATCATTAATGATCTTGACTATGAAAGGTACAAGCCTATTGTGGATGCAGTCCGTGCTCGGTATAGCCGCATTACCTTCGATTCCCTTCACGAAAAACTGATCCAGATCGAGCTAATGACTCAACACAAGGTGGCAACAATTAAACTCCCTGCCTCTGTTCACTATACTGCTCCTCGCTCTAACTTACATCCAGCCTAACAACACAACTCAACCCCTCTTCTTCCTACATCTCCCTCAGCCTCCCCCATTCGACCTGCTATCCTTGCTGCCCATCGTGACAATGTTCCCTTCAAAGGGTCGTTGTCAGTAGTGCCATGTTCAATGCCACTTTATCTCCAATTGTAGCCTGTTCAAGCGTGACTAGCCCACTGTTACCTTTCCCTATCGCCTTCCCACCACCCGTGTCCCCTCGCGGTCTCAACCAACAGCCCACGCTGCCACTATCACCGTGCCCTCTCATGTTCCCAAGCCTTGGCTTGTTGACAGTGAAGCTGCCCACCATATGACCTCAACAACCTTGCACTTCATGCCCCGTATGACGGTGTTGATGATCTTATCATTGGAGACGGTTCATCCCTTCCTATTGACTCCATCTTACATCATTTTGGTGCTCATCCATCACTATATGAGATGGTTGAGGTTAGGTGCAGTCCTATTGGGTCAAAAAGGGCAAAATCCTCACCCCAAAAGTTTGAGGAATGTAGCATCAATTACATCTTTTGAAAATACAGCCGCTTTGTTCAATCACGCTACAACGCAGAAATTCACATGCAGTCTGTGGATGATTCTGACATCCATTTGGGGAACATCAAATTTGGCTCTGGTGACGAAAGACGAGAACAAAGATGATAAGCTTTCTAAATGGTTGAACAAATGTGACCTTTTGCAGAATGAAATTGAGAGAAAACTATCTATTTATTTCTGATTTCAGATTCTTTTTCCACCCAATAGTTTTGTATCCTAACTAATGTATGGATTAATAGGATATTTCTGTACGACTTTTACCCTTCGTAGCTTTCACCATTTTTGAAAAACGGAAGATTAGTGAATATAGGGAAATCCAACTCTGGGTTCGACTAGAGACCTTTCTCGTCTGCAGAAATGCCTTGAATGAATGACGCCGATGAGCAAATCAGTTAGATTGGCTATTTCATACTACTCTATTTTAGAAGCTATCAGTTTCTGATAAGTTCTCACAAATCATGTAGAGAACTTTATAACTACATATTGTACAAGATTTTCTTGTGATTAATTAAATAGTCATTTATTTTACTTTAAGACTATTTTGTAAGGAAGAAAAAGCTCCATGAAGAAAATAGATTAGCGGCAAATGCTCTTATGGTCCCTAATTAATGATTGATTGCCGTTCACGCCATGCTGCTAACGGAATGGGCAACGCTAATTAGATGACAAAGGTCACCATCACATGTGGATGAATCGCATATGCACCCATTATACTACGAGTGAAAGAAGTCTTCTTAATAAAAAAGAAAATAAAAGACGAGTGAAAGAAGTTTTAATCTAATACTCCATAGATGGTAACTAGTGTAGATCTCGTACAATTTGAACCTAATAGTTGGTTTCAAATGATGAGAAACGAAAATTTTACACAGAACAGTTTTAGGCGGTTAGTTAGTTAGCCTATTACTGAAACAGAGGCTTATTGTGCACAAACACTTGGACAATGTGATGCTTGCATTTGCAATACATAAGCTTCTGCAGAGACTCCATAGAAGTTGCCTCAATTAGTTACTGCCGATATCAGAGAGCAAAGATGCTGATTTCATTGAAGACTTGGTCCCCGAAAATTCTTCTGAAGAGACAAAAGGTTGAGAATGATGATGTTGAGAATGAAATTTCAATATGGAACTGGTTGAAACTTGAGCAACCTACAACAATAATAAATTAGCAAAGATTATTGATACTCACACATTAAAAAAAAAAACTAAAAAAAAAACAATGGAGTATAAGAGTTTTTACTCTATTGGAGTCAAAACGGCTCTACTGAAAAGCTGGTACTGAATACTTGACATGTAATTTGGGAAGTAGCTATTCAGAATAAGCCAGGCATTATCTTCCAATTTGTTATCCTGTTAATAGAAAAAATCAGTCAAATGGTTAAGTAGGGAAACACATAAGTAATATAATAAGTACAATAAGATAAGGAGATATTTGTTGAAATAGAACGCTCACATTTTCCGACAAATGGATTAGCGCATTCCTGACAAAACGGGGAAAGCAGAGTGGATTGCTTTCCGGATAGCAGCGACGTGTATATGTCTCATATATTGCACTATTGCCATCTCTTGTAACTCGAGTCCTCCAATCATTATGAGATTCGTAGCTTCTACAAAACTTAACTAATTGCAGTCTATAGTTTTTAGGAATACCGGTTTTTAAGTTGTCAGCAACCCAAATGAGGAATTGTGTCCTCATTGCAGTCGGCATCACAGCATAGTTGCATTTGATGAAAGCCCGTGCGGAACTGAAAAACAACTTATTATCAATAAAGTTGACTTTGTTAAAAGGTGTCAAATGTTGCTAGTATGTTGTATTTTGTAATAAGTATTATACTACTATATGCAGGTTAGAGATAGGGGGGCTCATCTTCTTGATGTGACAGAGATTTTCAGGGCACTTAGTCATGAGAAAAAGTACAGAATCATCAAGCTAGGCCTTTACTGATGGTTTATCTTCTTGGTCATTGTTTGTTACATGTTATCCTTACTCTTATGATCTTTTCTCTACCACCTTTAGATCAATTCTGAATGCTTTTTATTGCTATGTGGTCATAGATTTCCTCCATTAACAAACACTACAATCAATTAATCAAAATTCTTCATTTGTTGTGAGTTACTGAGGTGTGACTGAAAAAAACATTCTACAATCACAAGTCTATAAATCGTTTAGCCATTTGTCATCTATATTTATAAATCCATTTTGATGAAGAAATAAAAAAAAAGATCTAATAGAACATCCATCATCCTCAAACCAACATCCGACAATCACAAGTCACTATTAATGGTGACCGAAAACAAGTATTGTCACCATATCATGCCACCATTACAAACACCTAACCCCTGAGATCCAGGCATAACACCTGACCGTGACCACTCCAGGCCATTTGTTCTTCGTCATCTATAAAATCTCATTGAATGCGTGTGGTAATTGTGTAATAGCGAAGACGTTAATTTTTACAGTAGATCGCTTCCATCAAGATTTACTTTGCACAACTGTTTTGGTAAAAAATTACCCAAACCTATTAATTCGTTCGTTGACGGGTCAAAATGATCTACTCTTTTTAGCCTCAAACAGGGGGTTAATTTATATGTGATTTGTGACGGAATACGAATGGAAAATAAGCAAAAGTAATGGCGAAAATAACAATAAATGTAGAGTAATGGAAAAAGGACACACAAAAATGGTGACGCGGAAACCCAAATCGGGAAAAACCGCGGGGGGAGTCGGAATCCCGCCAAATATTGCACTAAGTTTCGTTAATGGAGATGTGAGCTAGAACAAGAAAAATAAATACAATTGGCAGTGGAGTTTTTTAATAACAATGGGCTTGTATTGCGTGGGGGTGATGTAGCAATTGGATTAGATATGGTGTTGAATAGGTTGCCCCTCTTCTGCCTTGGATCTCTTGTATTTATAAGCCTTCAAAATCTAATGCCTTCAAAACCCTAATTTATTTCTGCCGTTATCCTCCTGAAAATCCTCAACTCCCCTACTTTCAAGGATTTCGTTATCTGACTAATTCCTGTTCCTCCTGACAGGATCCTGACAGGAGGTTGACAGGAGGCTGAGTTCGTGTTACTTCGTTCTGCCTGCCAAGTCAAAGTCAACCTCCCTGCTTTCAAGGGATCAGTTATTGACTGGTTCATGTTCCTCCTGGCGTTCCTCCTGGCGTTCCTCCTGACGTTCCTCCAGGTAGGAGGCTGGATTTGCGTCACTCTGTTCCGCCTGTTAAGTCTTCTATTCTTCCTCAACTGCTCCTAAATTCTAGGAAGCTGTTGTTGACTTGTTACAGCTACTGTTATAGTCCCTTCCTTTGACCCGTTCCTTCTCAGCGTTCTCCCTGGATGCCCTCCTGTTTTTTCTTAACTACTCCTCTTTTTAGGGAATTTTATTTGTTGACCTTTTCTTTCCATGTCATTAGTCCACTCCCTCCATGATGGACCACTCTTAAGATGCCACATAATCAAGTAGGAAAATTGTAAATTTTGGCTATAACAATTGCCCCCAATTTTTCTTCTTGACTTTGTTGAGGAGGAAAATTAGTCTTCAGGTTCTGCTGGTTGATGCTACTGTGCTGGTATTATTCTGCTGGAACACGTTGTTCCTGCTCTGCTGGTGCTATTCTGCCGGAACGAGTATGTGCCTGTTGTGCACTTTGGACAATGCTTTGAACTCCTGTCATGTACCTCCTGAATTCTGGTATTCTGATCTGCTCGTTCTTGCTGGATAATACCCTGTTGTTCTAGCTGATTTCCGCCTCCCTGTTCCTGCTGGTATGGAAGCATGACCACGTAGGTATCAGGTGGAATCCTGCTGACGGAAGTTGTGTTCCTGCTGGTGGAAGCTGGGTTCCTTATGGTGGATGCTTCAGGAGGTAGCCTCCTCCTGACTCTGCCGCTGTGATCGCCAAGGGTGATCCCGGTGATGAGAACCTCGAGCGAGATTGCTCATGTAGTAATTACGCCGACCTGAAAAATGTTAATGATGGAGTACATGGCTATGTTGTGGTCTGCACCTACGGGGGTGCAGACGTACTCTATGTTGGAACTGTTCAGTTCTACTTGTTTGTATCTGAGTATGTGTTTATTGTTTGTAGTGCGCGTTTGTAAATGTTATGTCGTGCATGCACTGTTTGTTGGGAGTGCATTGTGCCTGTGAGGAATGCACTGCGGATGTAGGCCGGCAGGACTTTAGATGGTGGCTCTGGGATTTAGTCGCCCGACTGTACGCCACGCTATGTAGTGGTGACTTTGGTGGTGCTGGAGTCTGTCTGTCCTGGCGGAACTCAGGGGTTCCTGTTCGACCACGCGCACGATGTAGTTCTCCTCGAGAGATTGTACTGCTGTATTGTTTTGGCTCCTTTTGAAGGAAGAATTCAAATTTCAAATTAAGGTAGAAAATTTAAGTAAAATACCTGTACCAAATAATGTAGTCAGCAGGTCATGTATGACCATATAACTGATAAATTGAGTATTGTAATGCCTGCTGGCGAATTATTGGAGAGGGTCATGTCCCCTGCATGACTTTCACAACCCCACTGTGGAGGGCATGCAAAACAGCCTGGGACTCTTGTTCGTCGTTCCCCCTGCAGAGGAGGAACTGTTCTTGCAGCTGAACGCTGGCAGTACATTTGTGGGAGTTGCCCCCAGGTTATATATCAACGTCATGTTGGATCTGCAGGTAGCGTGACCTATTCTACATGGATATTAACTCATCCTGTTGACAGGGTGATCTTCAAGCAGAATGAGGTCACTCTACAGGAACAACGTGCTGGCAGGGGAACTCCTGGTCGTCCTGCAAGAATATTGTTGCTAGGGTTGGCCGTTGGCTTAGCCAACGGCCCTCCGACGATCAAGTCAGTAGTTATTCAAAAATATATTCAAAAATATAAAGAAGGTAATGAATTTATTGAGTTACAACCTACCTCAGGTGTACCACATATGCTTATGGACATGTGTCCTCCTCTAATCTAATTGTTGTCATTGCCCTTACTTGTACATCATCGAAGGTATTACATGGGTACCTTGTCAATTCTTTGTATAGGCTGGAGTTTGGGAGTAAACCTTGCCTGAAGGCCTCAATCGCGGTGGGAATATAACATCTAGGAATGTGTACCTTCTCCCTATTAAACCTGCACATATATTCTCGAGTAGGCTCATCATACCTTTGAATAACACGATAGTGGTCGCTTGTTTGCTTCTCTGGCTTACGGCTACTAGCGAACTGTTGGTTGAATGCATTGACTAAGTCTGCGAAAGATGCCAAAGATCTATTCGGTAGATTGACGAACCATTGCAGTGCTGCCCCCGCTAAGGTGGACCCAAAGACCTTGCACATGCATGACTCTTTCAGGGGTCATGTGGCTATTACAACCATCATCTTCTGTTTGTATTGGTTGATGTGATCTGACGGGTCGTTGGTCTCATCGTATAACGTCATTGTGGGTTGCTTGAATCCTTTAGGCATATTGATAAGAGCTAGGTCGTCCACGAATGGAGAGTCTGCGTAACTCTGCAGGGCTGCTCTCTCAATGGGGCGCGGCATGCCAGGTATTTTTTTGGATCATGTCTCTGAGTTCCTGGAGCTGTTGTTCCACCTGTCCTCCTGTTCCTGCAGAAGGGTTAGAGACAGGCAAAACAAAGCTAAAGGGATTACCTCCTGGCGCTGTTCCTACAGGGGCATGCTCCCCAGAGTAGGGCTGGCTAGCAAAGATACTTGACAGAGGGGCTGCATTGGTGATAGACCTGAACTGCTCATTCAGTACCTGCTGGCTGGAGGTACCTGTAACAGAGAAGGAGTTAGCCCCAAGAGAACAACTAGAAAGAATGTTACCTGGGGTAGCCTGCATGCTGGTCAACATGGGAGAATAATTGGGCGTTAAGCCTCCAAGATTCTGTCTTGTAACCAACTCAGCGGGACTATGTTGTCCTGGTCCTCCACATACTCCTGACTCCTGGAGCGTGTAGGTTGCTGGAACCATCGCCTGGACGCTCTGCAGGATGGGTGCTGGATGAGGGGGTACCATGGCTTCTATCCTTGCCTTCAAATCCAAGTTGTCTTTATGCAAGTTTTCTAGGGCTTTGTGCAGGGTGTTAATTTACTTTAGGATGACCTGCAGAGTATTTGAATCTGGTGGAGTTGGGCTTGGGTGCCTGAGGGTTCCTCCAGATAGACTGCTCTAGACCTGCACTCCTGTGCTGAAATTCCCTGCTGGTGTACCCTCTGCCGGTACCATACTGGGGGTTCCTGGTGGATTCGTCGTTCCTTCTCTGGCAGATTCTGGAGGTAACATGGTGTTTAGGTATGCAGATTTCTTGCAGCAGGCACGGAGCAAGCACGTAGCAGGAACGTAGCAGGTAAACTATTAACTAGACGATAGTTGGGCTATAGAAATCGATCACTTTGCCCCACGGTGGGCGCCAAATTGTTTTGGTAAAAAATTACCTAAACCTATTAATTCGTTCGTTGACGGGTCAAAATGATCTACTCTTTTTAGCCTCAAAAAGGGGGTTAATTTATATGTGATTTGTGACGGAATACGAATGGAAAATAAGCAAAAGTAATGGCGAAAATAACAATAAATGTAGAGTAATGGAAAAAGGACACACAAAAATGGTGACGCGGAAACCCAAATCGGGAAAAACCGCGGGGGGAGTCGGAATCCCGCCAAATATTGCACTAAGTTTCGTTAATGGAGATGTGAGCTAGAACAAGAAAAATAAATACAATTGGCAGTGGAGTTTTTTAATAACTATGGGCTTGTATTAAGGGTGAGCAAAACCGGGTACCCGATACGGTTTTAAAAACCGTATCGGGTACCCGATTTTTTTAAGGCCAAAAATTAATACCCGGATACGACCCGGTTTAACCGGGTACCCGGTTTCCGTATACCCGGTTAAACCGGGTACCCGAAAACCGTATACTCGGATCCCGGTTTAATTAATAATGGTCAAAACTCAAAATTTGATTTCACAAAATTAGTTACGGCCCATTGCTAGAATGTCCATATAATCTAATAGGCCTATTATTACGAAACAGAACTACTTGCAAAGTTAGTTTTAAGATGCCAAAATGCAAACTTTCATCGCTTCACATAAAACTTTGACACTCACAAAGTAGTTACTTACATTGCAAGTTTCACATCCAATGATTGACCCACAAAGATTCACACAAATAGTACATATCAAATCCAAAGTTTCACATACAACTTATTTTTTGTTATTTTTAATTAAACCGTGTCAAAAACCGTATACCCGGTTTTGATTTTCCCCGACCCGGACCCGATACGGTTTTTTAAAAAACCGTATCGTATACCCGGAAATTCGTATCGTGTACCCGGAAATCCGTGTAATTAAAACCGTATACCGTATCGTATCCGTATATTAAAACCGTATCGTATATTTTTGCTCAGCCCTAGCTTGTATTGCGTGGGGGTGATGTAGCAATTGAATTAGATATGGTGTTGAATAGGTTGCCCCTCTTCTGCCTTGGATCTCTTGTATTTATAAGCCTACAAAACCCTAATGCCTTCAAAACCCTAATTTATTTCTGCCGTTATCCTCCTGAAAATCCTCCTGAAAATCCTCAACTCCCCTACTTTCAAGGATTTCGTTATCTGACTGATTCCTGTTCCTCCTGACAGGAGGTTGACAGGATCCTGACAGGAGGCTGACAGGAGGCTGAGTTCGTGCTACTTCGTTCTGCATGCCAAGTCAAAATCAACCTCCCTGCTTTCAAGGGATCAGTTATTGACTGGTTCATGTTCCTCCTGGCGTTCCTCCTGACGTTCCTCCTGGCAGGAGGCTGGATTTGCGTCACTCTGTTATGCCTGTTAAGTCTCCTATTCTTCCTCAACTGCTCCTAAATTCTAGGAAGCTGTTGTTGACTTGTTCTAGCTGCTGTTATAGTCCCTTCCTTTGACCCGTTCCTCCTCAGCGTTCTCCCTGGATGCCCTCCGGTTTTTTCTCAACTACTCCTCTTTTTGGGGAATTTAGTTTGTTGACCTTTTCTTTCCATGTCATTAGTCCACTCCCTGCATGATGGACCACTCTTAAGATGCCACATATTCAAGTAGGAAAATTGTAAATTTTGGCTATAACAACAACCGCTTTCGAACTTGAAGCTTCTCAACCTTGTCGGAATTGGTTTCTCGTTGGAGCTAGTTGTCTAAATGAGTGTTTTCATCAATTTACCCTTTTTTTCACCGAAAAACCAATTCCATAGACAAAGAGTTAAGACGGAAATTATGCTACAATGAATTATCATAACTACGCTTATTGATAGCGACATTTATGTTAATTCTGCTCCATATGACTCGGCGTCTCGGCATACCCTTGTCCTGACACTTTCCATTTTAAATCAAAATTGTAACATTTTTTTCATAAAATAGCCGAATCCGACACGTGGGTAGGAACATGTGTCCTATCTATCAAACCGAGTCTGAATAACAAACATAGCTTGTCAGTTGTCACTAATCTAACGGAGAATCAGACAGAAAATTATGCTTAGGTTACGTTTTATACTAGTTAGGTAAGTAAGGGGTATATAATAGAAATTGAAACAATTAAAAGTTACACCAAAGAAAAACCCTAAACAAATTTATGTTTTATACATAATGTTTAAAGAATAATTGGTGCATACCATGCCGTGGGAGGACGGCCAGTGCCCTTCAAGGCTCGGATTAAGACATCCATCTCAGGTAAAATGTGGTTCTCTTTCTGCGCAAGTATTGCGGATTCAATTGTAGCAGCAACCGCCATGATATCCCGTATACTGCCGTCCGCTTGAATAGCCATAAGTTTCACAAACCTTAATTTACAACCGTCAACTACCTTCATGTTATCATCCTCAAACGTCTCCTTCGACAGTATGAAACCAGAATTTCTCACATCATACGATACATTAATCATCGTCGTATGATGTGAGAAATTCTAGTTTCATACTATCGAAGGAGACGTCATTTGAGGATGATAACATGAAAGTAGTTGACGGTTGTAAATTAAGGTTTGTGAAACTTATGGCTATTCAAGCGGACGGCAGTATACGGTTGTAGTTTTTGGGGAGAGAGAGAAAATTAGGGTAACAACAAGTTTTTGGGGATTATTGTATTTGTGGGCAAAAGCAAACCAACTTGATTATTGTAGTTTTTGGGCAAAAGCAACATTTTGAAAGAGCTACGATTTTGGAACAAGTTTTTGGGGTTTATTGTATTTGTAGTCGCCAAAAGCAACCCAACTTGATTAACCCAACCCGTGACCTAAAACTGACCCGAACTACAACACCCGGATGTGATCCGAAATTCGATTTGACCCAACCTGACCATGACCCGATTTTTTTAACCCGACCCGAAAATAACCCGATCCATAACCACTCAACCCGAAATGAACCGAAAATGCTATCAAA
This sequence comes from Heliosperma pusillum, assembly GCA_022085475.1. Taxonomy (NCBI): domain Eukaryota; kingdom Viridiplantae; phylum Streptophyta; class Magnoliopsida; order Caryophyllales; family Caryophyllaceae; genus Heliosperma; species Heliosperma pusillum. The sequence continues at coordinate 160,758 of JAIUZE010066095.1, forward strand.
TTATTTTTCCATTCAGCGTCAACTTTGATCCTTACACAACTGTTAGCTCAATCAACGGTCTTACATCCATTCTCATTTAAGACGGTACGATTCGTTATATGCTTAAGACGAATCAAACCTCCATCACAAAGAACAAGTGCGAAGCAAATAGACCCCCCACTTGTTCTTTGTGAGAGACATTTGATCCGGCTTAAACTTAAAATAGGTCCCCACGTCTTAAATGAGAATTTGTGACGGTCTTATACCTTCACAAATCACAACCAATATGAATAGACCTGGCAAACGGGTCAATCGAGTCGGGTCAATTTGAGTCTCTCGTTGATTTCGGGTTAATTCGGGTCGGCGGGTCATTTCGGGTTTTGGGTTTTGTTGCCTGGTCCATTTCGGGTTAACCGGGTCAGGTTATTTGGGGTCGGGCCATTTCGAGTAAAAGAATAAGAGACAAAGAGCCATTTTAAGTCTTTTCGGTTCATTTCGGGTTGAGTGATTATGGATCGGGTTATTTTCGGGTCGGGTTAAAAAAAATCAGGTCATGGTCAGGTTGGGTCAAATCGAATTTCGGATCACATCCGGGTGTTGTAGTTCGGGTCAGTTTTAGGTCACGGTTTGGGTTAATCAAGTTGGGTTGCTTTTGGCGACTACAAATACAATAAACCCAAAAAACTTGTTCCAAAATCGTAGCTCTTTCAAAATGTTGCTTTTGCCCAAAAACTACAATAATCAAGTTGGGTTGCTTTTGCCCACAAATACAATAATCCCCAAAAACTTGCTGTTACCCTAATTTTCTCTCTCTCCCCAAAAACTACAACCGTATACTGCCGTCCGCTTGGATAGCCATAAGTTTCACAAACCTTATTTTACAACCGTCAACTACCTTCATGTTATCATCCTCAAACGTCTGCTTCGATAGTATGAAACCAGAATTTCTCACATCATACGACGATGATTAATATATCGTATGATGTGAGAAATTCTGGTTTCATACTGTCGAAGGAGACGTTTGAGGATGATAACATGAAGGTAGTTGACGATTGTAAATTAAGGTTTGTGAAACTTATGGCTATTCAAGCGGACGGCAGTATACGGTTGTAGTTTTTGGGGAAAGAGAGAAAATTAGGGTAACAACAAGTTTTTGGGGATTATTGTATTTGTGGGCAAAAGCAACCCAACTTGATTATTGTAGTTTTTGGGCAAAAGCAACATTTTGAAAGAGCTACGATTTTGGAACAAGTTTTTGGGGTTTATTGTATTTGTAGTCGCCAAAAGCAACCCAACTTGATTAACCCAACCCGTGACCTAAAACTGACCCGAACTACAACACCCGGATGTGATCCGAAATTCGATTTGACCCAACCTGACCATGACCCGATTTTTTTTAACCCGAACCGAAAATAACCCGATCCATAACCACTCAACCCGAAATGAACCGAAAATGCTATCAAATTATTTTTCCATTCAGGGTCAACTTTGATCCTTACACAACTGTTAGCTCAATCAACGGTCTTACATCCATTCTCATTTAAGACGGGACGATTCGTTGTATGCTTAAGACGAATCAAACCTCCATCACAAAGAACAAGTGCGAAGCAAATAGACCCCCCACTTGTTCTTTGTGAGAGACATTTGATCCGGCTTAAACTTAAAATAGGTCCCCACGTCTTAAATGAGAATTTGTGACGGTCTTATACCTTCACAAATCACAACCAATATGAATAGACCTGGCAAACGGGTCAATCGAGTCGGGTCAATTTGAGTCTCTCGTTGATTTCGGGTTAATTCGGGTCGGCGGGTCATTTCGGGTTTTGGGTTTTGTTGCCTGGTCCATTTCGGGTTAACCGGGTCAGGTTATTTGGGGTCGGGCCATTTCGAGTAAAAGAATAAGAGACAAAGAGCCATTTTAAGTCTTTTCGGTTCATTTCGGGTTGAGTGATTATGGATCGGGTTATTTTCGGGTCGGGTTAAAAAAAATCGGGTCATGGTCAGGTTGGGTCAAATCGAATTTCGGATCACATCCGGGTGTTGTAGTTCGGGTCAGTTTTAGGTCACGGGTTGGGTTAATCAAGTTGGGTTGCTTTTGGCGACTACAAATACAATAAACCCCAAAAACTTGTTCCAAAATCGTAGCTCTTTCAAAATGTTGCTTTTGCCCAAAAACTACAATAATCAAGTTGGGTTGCTTTTGCCCACAAATACAATAATCCCCAAAAACTTGCTGTTACCCTAATTTTCTCTCTCTCCCCAAAAACTACAACCGTATACTGCCGTCCGCTTGAATAGCCATACGTTTCACAAACCTTAATTTACAACCGTGAACTACCTTCATATTATCATCCTCAAACGTCTCCTTCGATAGTACGAAACCAGAATTTCTCACATCATACGACGATGATTAATGTATCGTATGATGTGAGAAATTCTGGTTTCATACCGTCGAAGGAGACGTTTGAGGATGATAACATGAAGGTAGTTGACGATTGTAAATTAAGGTTTGTGAAACTTATGGCTATTCAAGCGGACGGCAGTATACGGTTGTAGTTTTTGGGGAGAGAGAGAAAATTAGGGTAACAGCAAGTTTTTGGGGATTATTGTATTTGTGGGCAAAAGCAACCCAACTTGATTATTGTAGTTTTTGGGCAAAAGCAACATTTTGAAAGAGCTACGATTTTGGAACAAGTTTTTGGGGTTTATTGTATTTGTAGTCGCCAAAAGCAACCCAACTTGATTAACCCAACCCGTGACCTAAAACTGACCCGAACTACAATACCCGGATGTGATCCGAAATTCGATTTGACCCAACCTGACCATGACCCGATTTTTTTTAACCCGATCCATAACCACTCAACCTGAAATGAACCGAAAAGACTTAAAATGGCTCTTTGTCTCTTATTCTTATACTCGAAATGGCCCGACCCCAAATAACCTGTCCCGGTTAACCTGAAATGGACCAGGCAACGAAACCCAAAACCCGAAATGACCCGCCGACCCGAATTAACCCGAAATCAACGAGAGACTCGAATTGACCCGACTCGATTGACCCGTTTGCCAGGTCTATTCATATTGGTTGTGATTTGTGAAGGTATAAGTCCGTCACAAATTCTCATTTAAGACGTGGGGACCTATTTTAAGTTTAAGCCGGATCAAATGTCTCTCACAAAGAACAAGTGGGGGGTCTATTTGCTTCGCACTTGTTCTTTGTGATGGAGGTTTGATTCGTCTTAAGCATAAAACGGATCGTCCCGTCTTAAATGAGAATGGAGGTAAGACCGTTGATTGAGCTAACAGTTGTGTAAGGATCAAAGTTGACGCTGAATGGAAAAATAATTTGATAGCATCTTCTGGAATGGTCGCTTATGCTCCCAATGAATCGATCTTATTTGGGGTGGGGGTGGTGGCCGGTGGGGGTGTTTCTAAATTCAGGGCAGAACTCCATATCCAAGCGGAAGCTTTAGCTATCAAAACTACCATTAAATGGGCTCTGAACATGGGTTATCGTCATCTCCATATCCTTTCTGATTGTCTACAACTCCTCTTTCTGGTGTACGGCGTACGGGTGTAATGAAAGTCAACATTCTATCAGCGAGATCCTTGAAGACCTAAATAACTTATATCGGTCTTTCCACTCTTTCCTTTTCGTTTATTCATCGTAGACAGTGGTGGAGCTAGGGGGCTAGCAGGGGTGCTCGCCCCCTCGATGGATGAGATTTTCGGAAATTGTAGTTGAAATTTTAGAAATTTTTTCGAGGGTGCTTTATTTTATAAGGCGTTCGCCCACCCTAAAATTTTCCGCCCCCCCTAAATTGAAATCTTAGCCCAGCCACTGATATTCGTAGACTAATTAAAAGAGCCCACGGAATTGCTAGCAATTTCTCGGGACCTTAATGTAACATTTCTCTTTACTACTGCCAAAAAAAAAAAAGATCATTGATTGGGCTAACAGTTGTGTCAAGTTTATCGGGTTAAGGCTTGTAGGAACGAATGCTTAGTTAACTAGAGATATTATGGACATACCAGTATCATTTGTGTTAAATGTAATCTTAGGTAGTAGAATTTGGGACGATTTTTTTAAATAATGCTAAAATATAAAGTATTTGTCGTTTTGGGTTAGTTTTGAAAGTATTTATCGAAATGATGTACACGTAGACTTGACTTTTCAAAACCTGAAACACGGAACAAATGTAAAAAAATGCATAGACACATCATTCGCCATTGTTTCCTTCACAAAACCCGCAATTTCAAATGACCTATTTGTTTTAGTCTATTTCGGTAATTTTGCATTTTCCTACTCGCTAAAAACACACCATTTTTGTCTTTCAGGTTTCTATAAACCGCTTCTTTATGTGTATGATCCAAATTGTGGGATATTTGTTCCGTTTTGTGTTAGGCCTGAAATTTTTCCAAAAACCTTAAGTAGACTAGCTTCATGGCTCTTAATGCCATGACTCCATGAGCCATATTGAGCCGTTTGTACCAACCAAGAAAATTTGTTGGCCTAACTCATACATGTGTTAGGTTGTGGCATACCATGACTCACGGCCCAAATTTCACTCATGCCAACTATAAGTACAAAGCCCAAACACGAAAGACAAGTTGTCTTACAAAATATAAAATGCAGCAATTTTTTAGACAGTTCTATTACATAGGACTGACCAAAAATGATTGAGACCCAATATTTGAGTTCTTATTTTCGCAGTACACATTTTACTCATCTTAGCATACTGTTGTCAATTACTCCCTCCCATCCAAATCAAAGGTTACACTTACCTTATTTGGACCATCCAAATCAAACTACCCATTCCTTTTTGGGTAACAAATAAGACCAAATACTCCTCATCTACACTATATATTTACACAATATGCCATTACCCCACCCACCCAACTAACATTAAATATTCAAGTGGTCCTACTTCCATTCCAATACTACCCTTCTTTTATCACCTTTTTCTTAAAACTTGTGCTCCCTCCCATGTAACCTTTGGTTTGGATGGGAGGGAGTATATCCTAAACCTTTTTGGGTGCTTTAGTCACGACAGAGAATTACTAATGAAGGTCAAAGATATAATTAGCATTATGTGAAACGCAAAGGATACAATTTTAAAAGGTGGAAACTTTGGGGTATAAGAGAAAATTTCCCAAAAAAGTTTTTAACTTCTACTAAACTCGTCTAAAACTTGAAAGGATATACCAATCTTAGAGCTGGCAAAAGCTGACCGACCTGAGAAACTCAGCCTGACCCGCCCAAAACCATACCAGAGAGAACGCGAAAACAGGTGAACCGAATCCGTGATATAACAGCCTTATTTTTTCCAACCCGAACCCGACCCGACCCGACCCGACCTGATTACCTATAGCAGATTAGCAGCCTTATCTTTTCCAACCTGAACCCGACCCGACCCGACCCGTGACCTGATATTAACTCAACTCGATGGATGACCCGATAATGATCTAGCTTAAATATGGTGTAAATAAGACTAGATTGACATTTATCATAATTATTATCACTTAAAATTACAATTAATACGCTTGCACATTGTTTAAACATAAAACTACCCATTAAAACCTTAATACATAAGATAAAATATATGCTGATAACCTGACTCAGTTCTCAGTGATGACCAGCTAATAACCCGACCCGACTTACTACCCGTTGATGACCCGACATGAACTGTAATCGACCCAAACCCGTTACCGACCCGTTACTGACCCGACGCAACCCAAATCCAATATAATTAACATGGCCCGCTTTGACCTACCCCGTAACCGACACGAGTGACCCAATAATAAAAGCGAAAAAAACACACAATGATTAAAAACGCACAAAACTCTTGAAAATAAGAGAGCAACTCTTGAAAAAGTTATATAAAAGCGAACAAACTCCGTCCTTTCCCCTTTCTCAAACCCTAACCGCAACCGTAACCGTTATTGGGAATATTACCTAAGTCAAGTCGAGTTTTCGTCTTAATAGTTTTTCGTAATTACTACACTTCCTAATTATGTATCTTATATTGTTTAGGAAAACTATTATTATTATAATATTGTATTTCCTTAACTAGATTAGGAAACTACCCTCTCCTCCACAACTCGATCCGCCTCCGCAAAGTCATCATCATTCCACGAATGAATACTACCCTCTCCAACTACCGGAGCTACCTCACTCACAATCGGGTTCGTCTTCCGACCACGTGCTGATGCAGTGACATCTCGGTTATCAACTCGACTAGTAAATAACCCCTTCCCTTTACCGGCCATCTTATCACAAATAAAAATTAAAGTTAGGGAATTTACATATATTAATTGATTTTAAAGATATTTAAGTTCTTTTTTTAAACAATAGCGGAATGACGGAAATTATATCTTCATTAAACAATACTATTAGCTTACGGAAATTTACGGAATGACGAAAAATTATATCTTTTTTAAACAATATTGACAACATTTTTCTCCGCGGAGACGGGATTTTTTTTAACTATAACAATGGTAATATGCTCGTTATTGTTAAAAAAAAAACTTTCCGTCTTTCCGGAGAAAATAATTAATATTCATAAAAGACGAAATTAGCTCACGGATTTTTGACGATTATATTTTTTAAAAACAACACCGACGAATTTAGCCTACGAAAAGACGGAGATTATATTTTTTAAAACAATAACGACGAATTTAACTTACAAAAACACGGAAAAATTGAAAAAAAAAAAGTATCGGCTTTGAACTGGGCGTGCGAATTTAGCTTACGAAAAGACGGAGATTATATTTTTTTTAAAACAATAACGACGAATTTAACTTAAGGAAACACGGAAAAATTGAAAAAAAAAAATTATCGGCTTTGAATTGGGCGTGCAAATTTAGCTTACGAAAAGACGGAGATTATATTTTTGTAAAACAATAACGACGAATTTAACTTACGGAAAGACGGAAAAATTGAAAAAAAAGAAAAAAAAAAAAGGGGGGGGGGGGGGGGGGGGACGGCTGAACTGGACGTGGAACATTCACGTCCAGACCTAGGTCCAGGCGTGAAGGTTTCACGTCCAGACCTAGGATTGGGCGTGACGATTTCACGTCCAGACGTAGGAACAGACGTGAAATCGTCACGTCCAATCCTAGGTCTGGACGTTAAACCTTCACGCCTGGACCTAGGTCTGGATGTGAATGTTCCACGTCCAGTTCAGCCGTCCCCCTTTTTTTTTTTCAATTTTTCCGTCATACATTGGCTATGGTTCAGGGGATCGATCTATACCGTTCTAACTATAATTAAAACTACGATAAATCTAAATCTCCTAACAAATTACAAAAACAAAAACAAAAATCAAGTAATCAAGAGCACTTACATTGTTGAATCGTTGAACTAGGTGGCGGAATTGTCGGAATTGAAGCGGTGGTGTTGGAAGTGAAACGATGATGACGGAAAAAATATATTTCAAAAACGGTTTTTAAGTTTTTGGTGAGCGATTTTCTGTTTTGGGAATTATATGAAAAGAGTTGGTGTTGGGAGTTATAAAGGGAAAGTTGGAAGGAGGGGCGTTTTAGGTAGTTCATTAATTTTTGTCGACGTTATTTAGTAATTTGTCGACGTCGAATAGCATGTTTAATTTTTTTAGCTCAATTTTGTTCTATTCAACTCGGCTCAATTCGTTTCAATTCTATATAGCTCGATTTTACTCTGTCCCTATTCTTTTCAACTTAATTTTAGTTCTTATACACTCACTATTTCACTTTAGTTTAGGTCTATTAAATTCAATTCAGTTTAATTATACATTATTTTCAGTTCAAATCAGTTCAGTTCCAAAAAAAGTATGGCCTTAGTTTAGATAATACTCCTTCCGTCCCGGTCATTTGTTTACCTTTACTTTTGGCACAATTATTTAGGAAATGCTAGGGGACCATTTGTGGTTAGTTGTACTTGGTAGATGACAAGTGGACAATAATCTCATTGGGTGATCAAATTACTCATAGACTATCATCCTTAGACTAAGATTATCCATGTCTGAGCAAAGAGTCTGAGGCTCAGACTATGGTAAGTCTTTGCAAAATATAGGGATAAAGTATATGGTACTTATCAAAGTCTTAAATTGGGTCTTGGATTTCCAAGACCCAACTTGAGACCCATGAATAGTGATTTGTTTGTATAGAAGAATAAGTTTAGTGGGTCCTATGCGTTTTTGTTAAGATCTTTAATGAGTCTGAGGGATAAAGTGAAAGAAACAAAAGAGTATGAATTGAGTCTTTAACATAAAATAATAATATTTTACTGTTGTTGAGACTCGTATTGAGTCTGTGGATAAACATAGTCAAACAAATGAATGAGACACCCTAAAATGAAAATAGTAAACAAATGACCGGGACGGAGGGAGTAGTTATAGTTTAGACAAAATGAAATCCTTTAATTTTATCATAAAAAATTAATTATACATAAAATCTTCTTTTGTTAGATAATAATTACATTTTATCACAAAAATAACCGTCACAAATTATAATTTGTGATCTTCCACATACACACGTGATCAATTATCACTTGCTAACTTTACCTTCCACATACATAAGTTGAAAAGGAAAAAAAAATAAGATAGGTTATCACTATTACATTCTCTCATAACAATACACCTACAAAATAAACCTGATTACCAACACAATTAAAAAAATACATTCTGGTCTTCCTAAACAAAAGAGCCATACACCTATCATTTTCTCCCACCATCCACAACCAAGCTAAGCATTCAAGAGAAATTTAAAGAAAAGTAAGAAATAATCTTAAATTATGTAAAAGAATACTCTATCAAGCTTTACAAACAATTACTCCATATGACAAAAATGAAAAAGATAAAATAGATTAATTACTACTTTATATTTGTTGATGAGAAGAACATGCCAAAACATCAACCATATCTTGCATGACCCTAACCCTCATCTGTAAGGACATAATGTAGCTTGCTACATCTCTAAACATTTCATCCAAACCTTGTGTTTTACGATTTGGGATCAACTTTTTTAGGGTTCGAATCCTTTTCTCTATCCCATTATCATTCCTTAAACCTTGTCTTCGACGAATTAATCTCCTTCGTTTCATTAATACTCTTTTGTTCTTCTTCATGTCCATTTTTTTCTTCTTTCTTTGCCCTAAGTTTTCCCTTTGAGCTTCCAATAATGAATTTCTCCCTAATGTACCATTATTGCCATTATCATGTGATAAAATATTACTTGTACTAATTTTAATACTTGTATTTTCATTATTTTCTAGGACTTTGTCCTTTATACTAAGGGAATTAAATAGTTGAGAATGTGAAGGTGTTCCCATAGTATTACTAATTTAATAACTTGATATATAGTTTTTGATAATTTGAGTTGGTTTATATGAGTTGAGAGCAAACTAAAACAAGCCCTTTTTATAGAAGTGCATGGGTAATGACTAATGATTAATAAAGTTGTAGATAATTATGGATAAACATGAGGGGGCCCGGCCCTCATAATGAAATGTTATCATGTAATGAGCTTCCACGAAAATAGGATAAAACAATGAAAATATGGCATGTGTATATAATTAGAGTAAAATTTTAAAAAGTTAACGATGTGGATTGTATTATATTTGGTGTATATTCCTATAGTTTGCTTTAGGAGGATTAGGCATGTTCTCCAAGTCTATACCACATGCTTCCACATGAAATAGCTTAACTTGTACAACTTAAAACTACTTAAGCATGCATGCACCACTCCTTCGCAAGCCTACTTCGTTCTTTTAGCATTAGCCACCTTCATCATCTCATTGAAACACCCTGGATTATTCCCTTTATTACTTTCATATTCATTGCATTTACTTTCAAATCAACTATAGATCGATTAGTTGATTAGGTTAGCCGACTAGGAATATATGTCAAAAATATTGTACGGTGACTGACATGTTTCTCTTTCGGCTGAACTAACTGAACCAAATAAAATTGAAGTAAACTGAATTGCACGGAGCATAGTACGTTGAACTACAATGAACTTAACGAAGCTGAACTATAATTAAAATTACATAGAGTTGAGATAAACTGAAATGAACTATACTGTAATAAGCTGAAATTAGACCTAGTAAGACAAATCAAATGTTATGAGAGAAAGTTCTTATATCTTAGAACTATTTCTTTTGGTTAAGTATTGATCGAGTTTACTTTGTATTCAAACCGAGCATAAAAAATGTAACAAGAATGTCAAATAACATGTTAGAATTTCTACAATTAATGTTGCAGCCTCCAGCTATAGACGAAGTCACAAAAATTAATACTTACGTATAATCAAGATGTGGTTCTCGATCGTTTAGATTATTAAAATAATAAAATTATCTTTATAACCTCCTTTACGTAAAATAAAAATAAAAAATATAAGTAGTTAATCTCAAAACTAGTAAATATCAAATTATCTCAGATTAATTTCATAGGAATATCGAATCAACAACTTTATTAAATAAGATGCACCATAACATGGTACACCATTGGTGCCCTAGAAGATTTTTCATCCATAATCTGCTTGTGATTAATTTCTCAATTTGTGAATAAAATTTATAAAACGCCGGGCATGTTTCCAAACAGGAAGCCTCATAAATTAAGTAATGGAGAAGTACAGTAAATACTAAATACGGAGTACAATGGAAGTGTCTTGGAATTATATGTTTGCATGGCAAAAATGTCAGAGTTGATCAGCTAAAGCTAGCTAAAGTATGTACTCCGTATGTTCTACTCCCTCTGTTTCGCTATAATGTTCCCACTTTAATAAAATATACCTCACATATATTCACTAAATGAGAACATCATTAAAAAACGGAGGGAGTAGCATATAACAAAATTCCATATCTTTCTTTTTTCTTTTTTCTTTAGATAAGTAGGATAAGATACCGACCCACATTATTAAATTCATGAACCCGTACCAATTTCGACTTGTCTAATTTAAACCACTCATCGTATGAAAATCATGTTTATAAGTTTTGTTTGTAAATTAATATTATAGGATTGCTTAATAAGGATTTAAAGATGTCGAAAGTATGGAAATATACTCCGTATTGTATAAGCCATACTTACTTGGGCATATTTACTGAATTGCTTTCTATATATATCGTGTCTATTTTATTGGTGGTTATGTACGATGATAACATTAGCGGTGAAATACTATTATATGGACATACAATATTACATCCCATGTATATTTTAATGTTTACATTTAAGCTTAATGGAGAATGAAGTATTAATTAATTAATCGATTAATGAGTATCAATCTTAATTTCGGGCAGATAATACGTGGAAAAGTGGCTCTTTTTGTGGAATAATAGTCTTAATTGAGTGATAAAATACTCAAAATAGTGGAGTATGTATCCCACTTATATTGGGATGCTTGTTTCTTAGCAAATTGGGGCTACGTATAAATGAATCTCTTTCCTCAAAATACCAAAGTGTGTTGCTTCAAGTCACAAACATGCAAGCGACTTGTCACTTAATATGTTTCGAAATTTTTGAGCCTAAGAACATGCAAGCACATGCATGCTCAAGATACATTTATATATTTATATATTCATTATGTAGCATACAGTGGTGGAGCTAGGGGGGGCTAGCAGGGGCGGTCGCCCCCCCGACGGTTGAAATTTTCGAAGTTTTTAGGGAAATTTTTCTAAATTTTTTAAAAGTACCTTATGAAAATAGTCGTTCGCCCCCCCTAAAATTTTTCGCCCCCCCTAACTTTAAATCCTGGCTCCACCACTGGTAGCATATGTGCTAATCTTTGATCATTGCATGCATGAACATTAAAACTTCATAGTACCAATGTGGCAATGTGCAACCACAACATACAAATAAAATATACTCCGTGTCTCCCTCTATTCCTCTTTATTGTTTTCATTCAAAGATCCGCGTATAGTGACACACTATCGCGGATAAGAATCGAACCTCAAACCTCATGATTGGAGTTAGAGAGCTCTTACCACTTGAATAACTCTTAATATTCTTTATGCCTTTTTATAAATTGTATTGTACTAATTTGACTAAAAATCATATTTAAAAAAATGGTGAAATATCATAAATGTCCTTCACCAATAAACTTAATAAAAGATGTAAGCTAAATGGGAACAAAAAAATTACTTGTATATAACTAGAAGTATAATTGATATTTCAATATTTTCACTTACTATCTTTAAATCTTCAAAAATATATAGGATAATTAATTTGAAATATAAAAATGACTAAAAAGAGGAAAATATATAATTAATTTTGGACCTAATCACAAAATGAAATAAATAAAGGGAGTATGTAATCACAAAAAGAGAAATATTAGTCATGAATTCATGATTCACAATCCTTTAACATACATTTATACTATCTTCTTCTCTGAGTTCTCTTAAACACTACTCCGTCCTACTTTTCTCCCTCTCGATCGAATGGATTGCGGGGAGTATTATTTATGTTTATTTTCTATACACGAAATTTGGATCTATAATTCTATAAATATCCATGGAATTAATTACTAGAAGAGTAGGCAAGTAATTGCGGAGTAATAATCTAGAATATATTGAGACGCACCCTACATAGTGCATATATAGTGCCTATCAAATTATCAATCTACCATGTAGAATAATGGATGGGAGTAGCTATGAAGCTAAGACAACGTACAATGACGGCTTTGCACATGCCTCCTTTTCTTTTTTAAGTCTTACATGCAAACCAATGCAAGTTAATTACTACAAATTCTTATTTTGTCACCCTTTAACGGGCCTCGTGATGCTTTAAAACCGTTTAAATAATGTTTTTAAATAAATACTTTATACTTTATGTTACCTCTAATTATTCTACCCCTCACAATAATTAATAATAATAATAATAAAAAAAGTATTCACATCGTCTTAATTATTTATTAATTTATTTTTGAGTGTTTCATTTATTTGTTTATCATCAAAGGAGAAGTTGCTGGTCTACTGCTCTTGTTTCTCTCCTCCTGTTTCTTTCTAAAATAAATTTGAAGGATCCAAGATTCCAAATTTCCAAGTTAGATAGCGGGGTGATTGTTAGCGGGCTTGGGCCAAACATGGACGGATTTATACTTGAAAAAAATTCCGATGGGCCTAATTCTATTATCCGTGTCCATTATAACGGACATGTTTGATTGTCCTAACCCGCCCATCAAAATAGGCGGGTTTACCCGCGAGCTTGTGGACTCAAAGTTACAAAACTGTTATTAATCTTACTATTATATCAAGAATAAAGTAAGTTTATGAACTTTTTTTTGAGCTCGACTTTATTGTTTCCCACAAGTTTACATAAAAAAAATAGTTAGTTTACTGTTACATTATTTTTATCATTTTAAAGTTGTATTGTAAATAAAAGTATGATTTTTTTTTTTGCGGGCCTAGTAAGCCGGCCCGTGGACATTTCTCTTAGTCCTACCCGCCCATGCATTAATTTTAGCGGGGCAATTTTTGTTGTTCATTACCCTTTATTTTTGCATATCGAGCCCGCTTAAATAGCGGGCCAAGTGGAATAGCCATATGGCCCGGCCCGCATTTGATCACCTCTAGTTAATCATCCCTCATTTGTGTGGAAGGCGTAAATATGTAAAATAAAAATGTTTTTCTTCTACTTCCGTCCATTTCACATTATCTATCATGTACTCCCTCATATTCAATGTATTCTTCCCCATTCATTTGGGCTCTTAGATTAAGGAAATGAATTTTGACAACACAAAACACACTACCCCATACACAAATAAATTTGGACCACACAAAACACACACTCCCACATCCAAAAAAGGAAATAGAGAAGAAAACATGAATAACCCAAAAGGGAAATAGGGAAAAATACCATGAATAGGAGGGAGTATGTACTAGCTCACATTTCCACGAAAAAAGGGAACATACATCGGATGTACTATCTCAAATTTAATTTTTATTTGAGTTTGTGTATTTTTTTTTGAGTTTTTTATAGTTTATTGTTTCCATTCAATTTTTTTGCCATCAAAACTCAATATCTATGGAGTAATATTTTTGAGTTATACTCCGTATTATTTTTTAAGCTTAATGTTTAAGTGAACTAATTTAAAAAATTTATAAATAAATCTCACAAGTTTTAAAACAAAACTTAAATTTTTTTCCATAAAACTCAAAAACTACACAATTGGTGGCAGGCAGTACATCAAATATATAACTTACTTACTCCACTTCAATAAATAAGTCTTCCTTAAGACGGTATTATAAGTCTTATGTAAGTTATGTTTAAGACCGATTAAAAGTACATACTACTTGTGTATAAGAATGAAAAGAAAAAAACAATATATTAGTATACTTGATCGGTGTTAATGGTGTTAAGCTTAAATTAGAATTTGTGTAAATTAAAGGGACTTAGGGATGACATGACCAGACGATCAATTGGTATACAGCGTACATATAGGAGATGATTTTAGTAGAAAGAAAGCATGAATAAAATAGTTGGGCCTGGAGGTTGGATGGAAGATGTGACGGGCTTTACAAAGCAAGGCCCAAATTCCGGTAAACCATAAATCCCTTACCTAATATAGGAGTAGGAGAAGCCGAGTTAGTTGGTGTCCACATGACCACATGCATACATAAATGGTAGTTATTCTGTGTATATTAGATTAGTAGGTCTGCTTGATTTAGGAGTGAGTGCCGCACGCAATTACAGAGAAGTGAGATTCCAGGTTTGTGCGGGTATCTAACGCTCTCTTCCCTTTTTCTGACTGTGAGCTCTTCTTAGATTCACGCACAAACTCGCAATCTCTCTTCTCTTTACCTCCCTTTTTCTTCTTTTCTCATTCACCCATCGACGACGATTTGCCGTTGGGAGACGGAACATTTCCGTGTCCTAACGGCAATTCCACCACTGTTCCCAGTTGGTTGGCCGTTGCCGTTTCATCACTTCATCTACTTCTCATTTTTATTTAATTGAAAATTTCTTATCTTTATTTTACAGGCTTTCATTTCCAGTTGCCTTCATCATTTCTTAATGCTATCTAATATAGCTGTAAATTTTTTTATACATTACTTTGCTGTTTTGTTTATGCTTATCGAATTGCGATTAATAGATGTTTGAAGGTTTGATACGAGCTTCCACTTCAAATAGGCATTTCCAAATGCAAATTGAATAAAATTAAATTCAAGTCTGGCTCTTTCCTGGGTAAATAAGGCAGCCGCAAGAAAACTAAGGCAGAGATCTATAGCTGAACCTAAGTCGAGAGTCCCGACCTATTTGTTATATCAAAGTCACTTTGTTTAATCTTGGGTTTGCCTTCGTTAACGAATAGGTCACAACACTCGACTCAGGTTCAGCCATAGATCTCTGCCTTAGTTATCTGCCAGCCCTTAAAATGCTATCATCCATTCAAAATCAAATTTCGGACTGGATTTAATCTGAATCGTCCATTTCTCCTCGAATACCGAACTTAGCTTGATCCATATGATCTAATGGCTAAAACACATTCTCTACAATGCATTTTGTTGATGACACATTTTTTGTCATTTGGTTTAACGGGTACGAGTCCAACTTTTATGCCGTTGGAAAAAGGACAAGACCATCCATACAGTTCCTTATAGGAATCGGAAAGGATCCTAGCCTCAAATACGACAAACTTTCATCAACAGCATTGGAAGAAAAGGAACATTAAAGAATCAAACAAATCCTGAAATATAATGGGTCAAGAAGATACAATATCCTCAGCATTCAACAACTATGGAAGTAAGGAATGAGCCTTAAAGAATCAAGAAGATGTCTGCCAGTCAAGTGTTTCCCCGGCAAACATGGGTACAATTTCGCCAAAATTAAAAGCCAAATGCCCGGGTACCTTCCATGGTTGTTTGGCTAACTTGACCTTGGCTGTATTCCGCGGAAGACCATAGAAATCTGGTCCATTGAAGCTTGTAAATGCTTCTAACTTGTCGAGCGCACCAGCCTGTATTATCAAATGAAGCAACACAACAACTATAAGTCTACAAGTTAATGCTATGACAAAAAAAACTAATGAAGATGCTGTTTACAATAAAGCTCTACAGAATTCAAAGCTCTTTACTAGTTACTAGCATTCCTCATGAAAATTACCTCTTCAAATACTTGGGCATATAATGATAAAGCAACAGGAGCATTAAAAATTCCTGCACATCCACATGAAGATTCTTTCCGCCGTCTCTCATGAGGTGCACTATCAGTCCCAAGAAAATACTGTTTACTCCCACTGGTGACTGCTGACACAATTGCTTGTCCTACATGAGCCATAACCATGGATAACTAAATCATGCAAAACTAAAGAAGTTATGATCCAAGGCGGTCTTACATAAGTATTATTGTACAACCTATGTTGCTCAGACTCGTTTGGAAATATCTGACACGGGTGCGTGTCCAAGTGTCATACCCTTGTCCGAGTGTCAAGTGTCGGACACTGGTACGTGGGGGGAATCAGAAGAGTTGAAGTAACATAGGTGTAAAAACAATGCTGATAGATCCAAATACCCTGTATAAGTGTCTTAATTTTATGTTTAACATGTAAAACGGTTTTGCATAAGACTGGCTTGCTAAGGTTGTCCGGAACATGAAAATGTTTGGTGCACTTGAAACAACATACTGTGAGTTTCTCTTTTGAGAACAGGAAGGCAGTAGTTGTGTGGCTGTAACCCTCCTTGGAAGAGAGAGTTCCTATTAAGGATGAGGTGTTGCGGCGTCACAGTAGCAGCTACAGTTCCTGAGAGTAATGGGATGTCCATATCATATACTGAAAGCCAAAGGGGTTGAGGCAGAAACTAAACTAAACCAAAAGGCAAGATGTTGGCAAGAAATTACTCATTGAAAATTTACCTTCTCTGCATGATTCAATAAAACTGACAGCATCGGCTGTAGTGATATGCTCCATCACAATTTTCAGATGTGGGAGCTTTTGGATCAAGGGTTGTAAAACTGTTTCAATAAATACCTTTTCACGATCAAATATATCGACATTAGAATCCGTAACTTCACCGTGGACCTGTATATATAATATGAAGATTATCGTTCAATTCAATCCATAAGAGTAGTTTTGGATGTCTAGAAAAAGGTAGCTTTGTCAAGCATCTAAAAATTACAAGCTCATGAATTATCCATAGAAACTACAAAGAATAAAAAGATCTCCTTTGCAGGCATGAGTAGTTGACGAAGTGGCCATCTAATTGCAACTTTGCAGTTAAGAAGCCAGAGAGGCAGTGACAACAATTAGGGAAGGATACTGGATACAGATGGAAATTAAACATGCCAATTTTCGAGGTCCAATATAAACGATAAAATAGTGTGTGGAGTTGAGTAATAAAAGAACACTCAAGGGGAGAAATAAGGTTACAGAATGATGACAGATAAAGCTGATAAGAACTTACCAACAATGGCATCTTTTGCTCAGCCATCTCTTCGAGTACAGGTAAACATTTTCCGAAAAGATCAGTGACACCATCTTGTGAATTAGTTGTTGCCCCCGCAGGATACAATTTGACCGCATAAACTACTCCACTTTCTCCTGTCAGAAAAGGATAAATAAATTGTATATTGAGGCCGTTGAGCATAACTGCAGAGTAGAGTTTGGTTGATCATAACTACTTTTACGGGGTCTCTTTATCAATCCTATAAGAATGTCCGAGTACAATGGGGGGAAGGCATTTGTTTCATTGGCATGAGCTATTGAGCTTGTGACCAAGATACTATTTTCCTGCGAGAGACTATTTACCTATGAGGCACTGTTTACCTTTATTGGTTTTCTTGGAGTTAATATGTTATATTGAGAGTTAGAGTTAAATGACTTTAATTTAAGCAGTATAATACTAGAACACGAAATAGGGACCATAAACTAATTATCAATAGTTGAATTTGCTCCAGCATCTAAAACTAATGAGCACTGAGATACTACCTACCCCCTTCCTGCAATCCAACCTCGCTAGACGACACCAAGAAGAAGCATATAAAAAGAGAGAAATTTTATCCTTTGACATAAACGAAGTAGCAATCAGTCTGAAGAACATGGTCAATAAACGTTAAGCTTAAACTAAAAGTCACACTTACTCGCAAGTTTGATCTCATCAGGGCCCATCTTATCAGTCAAATAGAGGGTCATTAGGGGATTGAAGTCACTCCCATCAGGCACAACCTTCATAATTGATTCTCGGTAAGCGACAGCAGCTGCTGTAGTGGTAACAGGCGGCCTGAGATTTGGCATGATAATTGCTCTTCCAAAATGTTTAGCACTGAATATGAAAAGGATATATTACGTCTTACATAAGCTACAGACTACAGCAGTATAGCACAGATAACAAGGTCATCATTCTTCCTATTATGAGTTACCTATAAGGAGCAACTGCAGCTAGAAGGTCTCCATCACGAAGATGCAGATGCCAATCATCGGGGCGTGTTAGTGTGAGTTCCATCTTTGTTGCTCCGAAGTTTGCCTTGCTAGACCTCGGAATTTTGAGGATGGGGTAACTTGATACCTAAAGAAGTTACCAATAGATGAGCCGGAAACTTGAGTTGGATTAAAGACTGAAGATCAATAGGTAAGATACAGTGATCAAATGCGGTGTGAGTAAACTAAAGACAAGTAAAGTTAGTATCTTTCTCAACCCAAGACTCCATTTCCGACAAAACCCAATTTTTATAGAACTCGGAAATAACAAAAGGTGTTCCCTTGCATATCACATTAATGGACCCTCCTAGAAAAATAGTCTCCGAGACATCTGATATCCATCATGAAAGCAAATACTCAAAAGTAGAACAATGTCATAATGTCAATTTACGCGATTATAAGTTGTAGAAATGAGCAAAAGAGTAAAGAGGTAAGGCTTACTTTGGAAGACAAGGCGGAAGCGTTTATCATCTGCAAATGCTTGGAAACCCAATGCGAAATCAATCAAAGGAGTTGAAGGCGCTGCCGCAATCCAAATTTTACGCAATGATGCCACCGAGTGCCAAGTATGTTGCACTGCTATTACGGATTCAATTATTACCATATGCCCATATGGTGATACTAGATACGGATTACAAAATTTAGTTTTTATTTAACACAGATATATCTATCTTATCCAATTAAATTTGTATTATGCATTTGGAGTAAGAGAGTTATACAACTTTTTTATTCACAAATATTTACACGGTATTTGTGAAAACCATCCTACTAGGGTTGGTCAAACGAGCGAGCCGGGTCCGGTCGGGTTAGGACTGGGGGAGGGGGGCGGGGTGTAATCTGGCCCGGGTTGGGCGAGTCCAGGTTTGGGGCAAGCCGGGTTTAATATCGCGGACCCATAACCAGCCCGTAAAAAGGGGTGGGTCAAAAGTGGCCTGAGTGACGGTTCGGGCCGAGCTGACCCAAATGTTTGACTAGCCCTAAATCCTACAAAACAGAAACCAAAAAAAATGGTGCACTTCATTGTGCACTTTGGTGCTGATACACAAGAGACACTGTTCTTTTCGGCTAAAATGAGTTGAGCTGAGTTAATTGTAGGTGAGCTTAATTGAACTAAATTAAATGGAACGAAGTTGAAGTGAATGGAGTTGAACTAAGACTTAATTTTGTGAAGAGATGAGTTGAATAATATTAGGTAAAACTAAACTATACTGTGTTGAATAGAGCGAGCTTAAATAAAACGAACTGAAATAAAGCCGAAAAGAACAAGCACTTTACATGGAACATGGGTCAATTGATAGATAAGATGAGCTTAAAATTGATAGTGTTGGCGCTCTTGTCTGAGACAACTGATTAGTGATTACACTGAAGCCCTAAAATAAAGCAACTACACAAGTACACAATACAGTAAAAACTAGTTTCTTCAAACAAAGCTCTCTTTGTAAACGCCTCCCTCTCTGCCCCCATTAACAGGTACTTCATATCTTCTTCTTCTTCTTCTATTTCTACACTTTTACTCTCTCCATTTCTCTTTTCTTTTCATCTTCTTGTTTCTTTAACCTTTTGTGTTTCTACTTGTTTTATATTCTGCTTGCTTTTATCTTTTCAATATTCTATTATACAATGTTTCACAACTTAAACATATATGGTATAATTAATTTGTTTAGAAGCTTCTATGATTAAATATTTCTGCGATGCAAGTCGTGGCGGAGTCAGGATTTCATGTGTGCAGCTCCGCTGAAACATTGTTCTTGAAGTTTAGGAGAACGAATTTGTAATGCAATTTAGAAACCTTGAAAATATTAAATAAAAACTATTGTTATTATTATTATACTTATTGCTTAGGAGACGACACGCTTAGCACCGACTCTTATTGCCTTGATGCATCCACCTTCTGAAATAAAGCTTGATTCTTGCCTTCATGGTTTCAAATTTTTGTCTGTAAAGATGTTAACTTTCATCGGTTATCGAATGCTATCCAACTCTCTTTATGTCCAAGACTGTATCCTTCTTGCTGCACTTTTCCGAATTATATTTAAAAAAAGATTAAATCTTGCCACTCAAAATCTAATTGTGTGCGTTTGGAAATGGTAGGGTTTTCCTGTGAGTCTGCTGGTGAAGAGACAGACGGAGTTGTCGGCCTCCTGAGGGAGCAAAACAACAGACTAAGCAGCAAGATATTAGTTAAGTCGCGACAGTGATCGTTTCTCACTTGCATTGGTTGAACCTTTTGTAGATTTTGACTGTATTAAGGATTCGGTGAAAGAAATGGACGCTCCTGATAGTACAGAGTGTTATAAAGCTGAAATCGGAAGTAATCTTGGTGATGCTGTTTTTTTTGCAAACCCAACTGACAAACTTTCAGCACAAGATATGAACGCGAAGGAAAATTCAGGATATTTGAAGGTTGAATTTTGTGGAACAGATGGGCTTGTAGTGGAACACAGGGATGGACCAGTTGGTACAGTGAAATCAAATGGATTAGAAGATTCTAGTGTGCTTAGTTTAGTAAAAGCTAATTTAGGCAGTGTGGAAACCAATGACAATCTGGACCAAGGTGTCATAACGTCATCTGACAAAGTTCAAGATGAATGCGACGGTGGCATATTTGATGAAAAGAGTTGTGGCAAATTGGGGAGTTTGAGTTGCTCTATTGAGAAAGGCCTGGAGAAAGTTTCTTTGGTTGGTAAAGATGGGCTGGTTATTAATGAAAGTGATATTAAGCTGAACTCCAATATTGTCGGTGATTGCCAGGAGACAAGTTCAGAGTCAGAATCTGAGTCCGAAAGTGAAACTTCATCAGCAGCATCATCATCATCATCTTCTTCTTCATCAGCCAGCAGTGAAAGTGACGATGACAAGGATGAGATAGTTAAACAGAAGGGACTATGTGAGCCGAAAGGTAAAGTAATGGATACTGATGTAAAGAAGATGGTTTCTTGGACCTGTTCCAAGAGTGATGATGATGGCGATGACGATGATGAGGACCAGGAGGATATTGCAGCAAAGTATTGTTATGATTTGGAACTTGGAAATGATATTGATGACGATGGAGATATTGATTTGCCCAAGGAACCTATCAGGTCAAAGAATGAGCTACAGGTAAACTAAGTGTTCTTTTTATATTGCATTCTTTTGGTTCTTTGCTTTTGTTCTTTTTGCGCCATCAATGATGAATGCTTGTTCAGAAATCTTAGCTCAATGCCTCAATTTTTCCAAACGAATGTAAATCTCATCTAGGAGTTTAATTTATCACATACACATTCCATAATAAAGTTTTAGGAGATGGACTTAAACATGAACAATTTGTGTTGTATAAGAGAAAATAGTTCTGTTTGTCCTTTTTACTGCGGTGAAGGCTCTATAAGATTTAATAGTTTCTGTTTTTTTCATTCGATTATACATTTCTGTTGGCTTCGTTGGGGGCTGGCGACGTTAGTCCACAAACATCACATATGGTTCATTCAGTCAGTTTACTCAATGTATGATCTGTTAAACGTACACAATTTTATTAATTTGCTGTGAATAGTTTTACTGTTTAAAAATATAATCATGGAGAGGGGAAAAAGAACATTGTTCGTCTTCTGAACCCTTCCGGAGCTCTGAGTCCCCTGACCGGACTGCTGGAGCATCTCTTTACTGTAATTTTCGTATCAGGATTGTTCTGGTGTGTAAAGTTCAATGTCAGCCTCATTTTTCGGTCTCTTGGGAAGCGGCTGTTGGCTTGTATGGGACTGCATATGTTTTGTTGTGGAATGTAATGACGTGTGACCTTTTCTAATCCAGTTGCAGAGGTTATATGAATTTTTTTGTTTTAACATTCATGATCATCTTAAAAACTTGGAAATTCATTTTTATCTTATATTTCAGGTTCTTCCTCCAGTTCCTGAAGTCACAGTCAGTTTGCAGCCAGGCCACCAAATATCGCCCGTTGGAGTTGTCTTATCGGTAAGATTCACAAGTCGCGACCTTTATGTGACCTAGATTTTACCTGTATGTATACTAGGAGTTTGGTACAAGAGTACAGCAGTTCCATACTATGATTATTGTTAGCCAAGCCTAAATGGTCTTCGACTAAGGCTTTGATATTGTTTTTATTTTTATGTTTAATGGAGTATTTTTTTTCCCTTCTATTCGTGGATTGGTTAGGTATATGGGGAAAAAAAAGCAGGACTCCCAGCTTCAATTATTGCCTCCTGACTATATGTAGTTGTGTTTATCAATTATCAGGTTTTGGGTACTCAAGTAGTCGTCGAAGGATCAGAAAAGCACAATCCGCTTAGTGAAGGGTCGATACTATGGATAGCTGAGAGAAGGTTGCCGTTGGGCATAATAGACGAAATATTCGGGCCTGTGAAAACTCCATACTATATCATCCGTTACAATTCAGAAAGTGAAGTTCCGTCTGATATGCAAAATGGCTTGAAGATAGGTTTTGTCCCGGAGTTTGTTGACCATGTACTAAATGACAAGAATCTTTATCAGAAAGGATATGATGCTTCTGGTGAGAATGATGAAGAAATATGTGATGAGACAGAGTTCTCTGATGACGAGAAGGAGGCTGAATACAAGAAAATGGTAAAGATGTCCAAGAGAGAGAACAACAATGAGAGTGAACGGCTAGGGAACAAGAAGAACAGAAAGAACGTCAAAAGTAGAGAAAATTCATCGACTAATAATAATAATAATAATCAACCTTCTACCTCTCTGCCTCCGACAGTCAGACAGCCACAGCCTAACCAATTGCAACAACAGTTAAGGCCTCCATCACCGTTCTTCAGTCAGGGTAATCAGTCCAGGACACCCACTTTTGTACCAGGATTTTCTGGTGGGCCTCGTGCGCAGTCCTTAGGCCACGGCAATCAGCAGAGCTCATTTCCTATGGGCCCGGTTTTTCTTGGTGGGTCTAATTCATCTACTCAGATGCCACAGCCAGCTCAGCCTCTGTTAAATAGCAATTGGGGAAACGGGATGCCACCACATCACCCAAATATGGCCATGGCTATATCTAATGGCTTCCGACCGAATGGTATGCCTTGGCTACAACAAAATCAACAAATGTATCCTATAGGAAATCCGGGACAATTTCAGCAGCAGTTTGATCTAAGTCAATTAGTGACCGGAAGTAATGGTTCCTCTTTGGGTCCTATAAATTTCAATGCCGGTTCACCAAATTCACCTTGGCCAGGCATGATGGGAGCAAATCTTTCTTTTCAAGCTCCATTTATGGCCGGTGCTCCAAATTTCAATGCCGGTGCTCCGAATGTACAGTTACCCATGTTCTCAGGATTCTTACCCAACGGACCACAACAACCAGAGAGGCTAGGCTATAATTTTCCACCAGCAACTAGTTTTTCTGGAAATGAAGAGGTTTCTTCACAAACTCGCCAAGGTGTCTCTTCCGGTAGAGGTAGAGGCCGAGGCCGAGGAAGGACATCTTTTCAACACAGAGGTGGCCGTTTCAGAGGTGGAAGAGGTCGGCAGTAATAAAGTTTACTGCCGTTCAGCATTTTTGATGCTTTAACATGTTTAATGTGCCTTATAATTGCCTTATAATTTTGTCAAAATAGAATTGTACTATTGTCAGCATAGTTGCAGTTGTGTTTCTAGTGTATTTGTGACGTTGGAGTTGGCGTTCAACTCATGAACTTTTTAGCAGCCCTTTTTGTAGGGGTTTGCACTCAATGACTCTTTAGAAGTGCTTAAGACAATTTTGTCATCAAATAGTCACTTTTTGTTACAAAATGGCAACATTTTCCCCATCTTCATTTCAGACGGAAAAGACTCGTCTTATATAAGATTTGCCTATTTGCATTGACTTTTTGGATCTGTTTGTATGCAAGCACATCAAAATGGAGTAGAGCCTTGTAAGGACGATGAAATTGTACCAGTCAGATGACCATACAGTTCACAAGAAAACGAGAGGAAAACAGATGTATTACTGATATTAGGTTGCTGAGTATATACCCGGATATGTACAGTCAGCAATCGAAGCATAAGTTTAACCGAAGAAAGTTTGAAGAATTTACAAGCAAAATCAAATGAGGAAGGTCTTCAGAGAATGGAGCATTGCCCTGTATCTGGTGAAATAGGGTACCTTACAGCAATAAGCTGGCATTGGTTGCAATATGAGTCATTACAGCAGGGTGCGGACGGAACTCCTGGACCAGAATACCAAGTAGGTTGCTGATCGCTTTGTGGGCGGCATAAGCTACACCAACAATTAGGACTATGTCCTGCCGGCTTTGGCGGTCCCACACTCATGATCTCTGGCTTCACTCCAATCTTCTTCAGTGCTTTAAATATCGGCACTGGCTCAACCTCCCCTACAACTGTAAGCACACCCTTGTTGCTATCCATTTCCATCTTTTCTACACCTGTTTATAAAATTGTTATAGAAGTAATCATAGCAGCTACATACTTATAAACTGAACCGAATTAAATCGATAAAAACTGTAATTTGTGTTTCAACCTTCTATTTTGGCCACTGCAGTGAGTATTTCCTTCTGACTTCTTTTGCCGACATTGGTGACTTTCAGTAGAGTTCTCTACATCACCATACATTAATATAAAAACTCAAAGAGGGATAACTAAGGGTATAAAATGATACTGCAAAATTTTTCTAAGATGCAAAATTTCAAGGATTAACAGTTAAGTACCTTCTTTGCCATGCCTGTAATAATGCACACCTAAGTCCAAAGCCAGCAGTAGGAATCAACCGAAATGTTCTGTGATATTTTTGCACAAATTGAACTATGTCATTTTTCAGGACTACATTATATAGTAGTTTTCCAAAATTCTAGAATTGAATGCATTACCTCAGCTACCAACGACATCATCAAATCCTGAAACGAGAGGAAATGACTATAACATCGGAAGACTATTACAGAGTAATTTCTTCCTTGGTGTTGGGAGTTTTCTACCTTGTGTCATCATTCTGCATTATAAAACATTCTATTTGTATAAACCAGTCATAGACGGGAAGTTAAAAAATATACACTAGTTGATTTTTATAAAATTTCCGAAACCATCAGTTTAAATATTAGTTAAAGCTTGATGGTCGAGGCCTAGATGAGTCTGATACAAGACTTTCTCAAACACTCAAAGCAGTCTTATTCCTGGAATAACATCAAACTTAGTGGCCAGCCTGTATGTTTGCTGATTTTATTCCAACTTGAGCATTATATAATTCAGTTGATTGAATAATTCTTTTGCGTAAATGCCAAGAATAAGGAAGAAAAACCAAGTTTGTTCTAAAAAGTCTTACACTTGTCGTCCACGGTTACATAATATATTCGAAAATCAAAGTGATAGTAACTGAAAGGGAAGTAGAGCAGCAGCATTGTACAGTTTAACAACCACAACAGTAGTAGTTAGTTAGTTAATGTCAACCGTCTGCAGACCGATACAAGCCTTCATATTCAACACATGGATGCATTCTTATTCTACATGAACCCACAATACAACTGCTGCAGCTGAAAACACAGTTTGAAATTCTACTTGGCCAACTTCTTTTAACATAATGTTACCCCATTTTTCTGCAGGGCATCAACTTTTGTTAAACGACTGTTTTTGTAGTACTATTTATCCATAATCTTGTTTTGTTGACATGACAAGATGACGTTAACACTAAATTTTGTCAATCCGTCTCGATCAATAGTTATCTATTGCTTTTGACACCAATCCGAGGAAGCTCACTTGCATAACCATTGACAGTTGACACATCTATGAGTACAACATGTAGATTTTCGAGGTTGGGAGACGATGCAAAACATTTTTCTCTGTCATTTTTGTCTAATTTTCATGCTAAAAATAAATAAATTATTTTTTATGTATAAACAGTTTTTGAATATTAATCAAAACCCTGGAATTTTTTTTCAAAATCCGCAACCATAGATAACTATAGGATGATAATACACTCAAAAACGTAAATAAATAGCATTTCACACGGTCGGAGCCATTAACTTTTCTCATCTGAAAAATACATTAACTTATATATTTCTTCCGTCTCGATCATTTGTTAATTGCTTTTAGCAGAATATATGAGATCATTTACCATCAAATTGGTGGGTAGGTAAACAAATGGACGAGATACTTAAAACGAAATAATAAATAAATTAGCAGAGGGTGTAATTCGTACAAAATAGAGTATGCCACATTGCCAATTTGCCACTCCATCAACTTGTATACTAAATCATCAGTTCATCAGGCAACTAACTATTACACGTAGCAACTTGTATAGAATCCTACAAGTATTACCTATAGAATAGATGCACAATACTTTTTTTTTTTTTTTTTTCATTTTTAAAAATAAAATAAAGAAGAAAGATTCACAAGCGTGGAAAATGGAGATTCACCCTTGTCAAAAGGACACTCTTAGATTTGATTGACTTGACCCACTTTTTTTTTTTTTTTTGCTAAATTTCCAATTTGGGTACGTCTCTAAATCCTTTATCTTTACGATTTTTTATTCCAAATATGCAAAGCCAGAATTTTTCGCTAGGGAAAAAATTAATTGATCCACCACTTTGCATTTTTCTGATTAAACTTACTTTGTTTTAGTTTTTTTGAATTTTTGAATTTTTAGGTAACAAAGTTTACAATTTAAAAGGAAGATGCCAAAAATAAAGCCACAAGCTTTGTTGGTGCAAAGCAAGAAGAAGAAGGTCCCAAGTAGGATCAGTCCAACTACTATCATTTTCTTCTGTTTAATTGTTTTCATGCTTCTTTATTTCATCTTTTCCACTTATAGCCATTTTTCTAACAGGTTTGTCTTCTTTTTTTAGTTCTATGTTTACTTTATATATGGAAAGTTTGATTCTTTTTGGTTTTTTTACTTTTATATTTCAAGATTTTGGTTCAATTTCTTGGGGTTTGGGTCATTTTTATAAAGTGGGAAGTTCAGTTGTTAGACCATTCAGAAACAGCGTCTTTTTGTTGCTAACACCAGAAGTAAGGCTGCCTAATTTGCGGGAACCATTGAGGCACTTGGGTGATGTTGTTGTTGAGAAAATTGAGTTCTTGGTGTATAGCTGGATAAGTATGTGTATATCAAGTTTAACTTGGTCATGTGGTGATGTTGGTGGTAACTTGTTACATTTCTGTATGTGATGATAGATTTTGGTGAACTAGGTGATGCATTGTATTTACCGGTTATGCCCGTAATTTGGACATTGCAATAATTAGGTGTGGTTGTTTGTTGCTCAAGGTTGGGAAAAGCCAGCTTAATAGTGTACTTTTGGAGCTGTTTCTGATCCGGGAATGTATAATTTAGGCTGCACCTCTTGTTGATCAAGTACGATTTGGCTCAAGTTGGGTAGTTACCAGTAATGATAGAAATTATGATTGCTTATGTGCTACTTAGATTTACAGAATAGAATCATAGATACTTTACTGTAGGGAGTAATGGAGTATATCATAATTATGTAGTATTGTGTTGTTTGAATTGATAGTCTGCGTGATCTGGCAGGAGTTTCCCGGTTTGTAACAGTTGTTTTCTTTTAAATATATATGCAGATCAGTTAGCCAAACAGAGCAAATTTATATGGGACGGAAGGTAGAAATGCATTAATACCTTATCTTTACATTAAAAAGTATTAAACTCGCTTGCTTATTAAAAGCTAGCTGCAAACTGGCATCACTTATCGATTATGGAGGCCATATTTATCATGCAGTTGATCCACTTAACTAACTCAGTTTTATTCAATCTTTCCTTATTGTCAAAATAGGATCTTAGTGATTCCAAAAATCCCGTTGTTCCTAATTATGCGGTATGTACTGGATTACCTTTTCTATGATTCTATGTAGAGCTATCTATACATAGTTTGTTTGTAATCTTTTGCTGTCTTTGTTTTGGGTGATTGGATCGCGTTTGTTGGTACATTGCTTAGTTCAGTGTATAGTTAGACTCTTTTCTCTTTTTAGACGGCTCATTTTTACACATCATCATATGCCAGACCCTTCATACTTCGAAAGGCTTGATAGTGGTTGAATTGTTAAAGGACGCATCTCCTGAAGTAGTTGATAAGTTCATCGAGTTCTGGTATGTCAGCTGGCTTACATAACTTGTCTTCTTGCTTTCTGTTAATACAATAGTACTCGTAAATTCTAGTCGCTTAACTGTTGGTCAACGTGACAAATTATCGTATCCCCTTAACATGGAGTTTGTATATATGTTTGCTGTGCCTTCCTTTAAGTTTATATAACCTCTGTTATGTTTCAGTTCTATCCCTTATTGAGGTCAGACACATTTTCCTTGCACGTGGTCATATAGCCCCCACTTTGTTAATACAATTTAGTGTATGTTGTTTATCAGACTTACCATATCAAGAAAAGTTCTAAAATGAATTTCACAACAATCGCAAGTCATCTATGACCTTGAGATCAGTGGCAGAGGGGGTGTTAGGGTTTGCCGCCCTCCTGAGCAATGTAAATTATGAAGAATAAATTATTTTCCTAGTAATGCTTATCAAGACAATATGTAAAAGTTGCAGCATCTATGGCCCTATCGCACGACTAAATTCTCCTCTCCCTTAAGGTCGTAATCTATGCTCTAGCTCCCTAACTTCGAATCTTGGCCCCACCACCGCTGAGATGCTATTGATCTGCTCTAGTAATGCTTATCTTTGACAGTAGTTGCAAGTTGTCAACCAATATTTGGTTTAAGAATAATAGCTCGATGTAGATTAACACATCCTCATTTTCCATCCTCTTATCGCGCCGTCCTCTTAGTCTCGTACTACCCTGCAACCTTCAGAAGGCTCTTTATTTAGTTCAGTGGTTCATAGACACTATAGTATTTGCATTTCAAAAATCTCGATGGGCATGTGTGAGGCGAGAAGCCAAAATCCTTTTGTTGAATTTGCATTGAGAGCGTGATGATCTGGCCATTATTCTTATCTTAGGTAACTGAACTGTCATCCTGTATGTAGTTTCGGGTGTAATGGTGGAGTTAGATTAATGCAACGAGAAACATATATGCAATCTTTTCGAACTCCGTTCTCCTCACAAATGAAAGGCAACATAAATTGCTTGGTGAAAAACAGAAGTATTATTAAAGGTTCACTTGTGATGTTACTTCTGCAGTCAAAAGGGGCACTTTAAAGGGATGCAATTTTATCGGGTGATAAAGCATTACGTGATACAGGCAGGAGAGGTCAACACTATTGGAGCTGCTGAAGAATGGACCCGTAGGGGGAAGCAGTATGATCAACTTGATAAAAGGTTAACTGATTCTTTTTATTAATTCAGTGCTTTAGTTTTTTTTTATGTAGCATGTCTATATAATTGAACTTGTCATGCACATACAGTGTAAAGCATGAGGCATTCATGGTTGGTACCTCTATTGCCAAAAAGGATCTTAAGAGTTTCCAGCTTTACATAACCACTGCGCCTATTTCGGATCTCAATGAGAAGATCAATGTATTTGGAAGGGTGGTTAAAGGAGAGGATGTCGTTCAGGTAAATGCTTACTTGTGATCTTGTATTATGCTTCCTTTAATTTTTAAAAGCTACAATACCGAAGTTGTAGCTTTATGCATAGCTACCCAGATGTGCAATGATTCATTGAGATTTGAGAGTGGAGGAGACTCATAAATTTACAATTTGCTCACTTGCTATTTCATAAATTTCTTTCTACTGATAAGTAAACCTGAATTGATCAAATCCCGCTGTTGTCACCTTTATAAAAGTATAAAAGTAACTAACGCATCCTCCATTCAAATAAGTTCACTACTTGTTTCAAAATACCCCACATATTTTGAGAAATATAATGAACCTGGCGGAAAAGAAGTAAATATCAATTAGTTTGCTCAAAATTGTCCATCTAGTGTAAAATTAATAAGCAAGTAGAATTTTCAGTCTCTTGCCAATGTACATTTTTTTCTTCCCTACATGACAACCTAAAATTAAGAAACTCCCAAATCTTAACCTGCCAAATAATTCATTATAAATTTATAACGCGAAACTAAATAGTACCTTCAGTAGGGTCCCTTCACAAGATGGATGGTTGTTTCTGGCAGGAAATCGAGGAAGTAGATACAGACGACCATTATGTACCCAAATCTGCCATTGGCATCATGGATGTTACTCTTGAGCAAAATACGACGTAGCCAGTTTCCTTACTTTTTGAGGGCAACAGTTGGAACTCTGTCCCAGCCTGACAGGAGGTCTATATTTGCTGTTGATCTTTGTGAATCCGTTGGTAGGTGTACAACCAACTAACATGGTTAGTGGCTATTGTATACGTGTACCGGTCTAATTTGAGCTTTTACCTCATATTTGGTCTGCTAATGGCTAAGGTTATGATTTCCAAATGCTTGACCTTAACCATGCATCTCTTTTATTGACTGCAGCTTCAAGTCTTGTCTGTCTCCTTTTGTGAGTTTCGTCTGCTGTTCTATTATCTTCACCAGTTCACTATTCGTGTAAATACATGAGTTTGCTTGGAATGTCTGAAGTAGACGCAAATCTATGTATTTGCAATATGTCTGACATGTTTGTGTTGTTCGCCGCACATTTTTGGGAGTTATCGAAGTCGACAACGGATTTTCTTGGTCGTGCTTATTCTCAATGAGCATTGAGCAACTGAGAAAGGCTTACCAATGAACAATTTGTAACTGTGCTTTCCTCAATGTTTGTTTAAGCCAAGTATAGAAGAAGATTAGGCCTTCTTGCCTCTGCGAACTTTGATTTCTTAATTCTTGCCAGTATAAAAGCCCAGAGTAGCAAAGTCCAACAAATCTACCCAAATCGTTACAGTGTTAAGCTATGAGTCCGTCTTATTTGAAGACGGGTTCGATAGGTTGAGTAAGCCCAACTCATAAAAATGTTTTCTTTTTTCATTCTTATAGAACCCAATGATTTATGTGTGACGTAATTTGATATGCTCATATATATGTCCAAGACTATGTCATAAAAAATTATCGTAAAACCACAAAATAATCATCGAAAAATAATTGTCAGTCAATTTTAAAAATAGTTACAAAGAGCAAATATTCACTCATATTCGATGAAATTACTACATTTTCCTTAGTTTACACATTCAGTTAATCTACTATATAGTCATATTCGGTGTATAAACACAAGCTAAAGAAGGGGGATGTGACTTGTGAGAGGTTTTTTTGAAAATACATTCATAAGCGACACTTATTGTACGGTTAATATGACGATAACTCGATAGACAGTTTCATAATTCATACGATACCATAAAAGTCCTAGGACGCAATCTCCCCGTATAAAAGCGAAGACTTAACATAGACTTAATCAGTCTCTCATTTTCCCAATTAAACGGCAGTGAGTAATCAGTAAGCCAGGAATGCCGTCGTGCGGTGTAGCAGACGCAGCAGCAGCCCACCAACTGTTATGCCGTAACAGCGCAGCCGCATCTCACGTTAAAACCGCATCAATCCTAGTCATCTTCTTAACAAGCGTCATCGGCATTTCCTCCCCAGTACTCCTCGCCAAATCCTTCCATGGCAAACCCCTCTACGACAAAGCTATCCTAGTCATCAAATGTTTCGCAGCAGGGGTTATTCTGTCAACTTCACTTGTCCACGTCTTACCCGATGCTTTCAACGCGCTTGCTGACTGTGCTGTCTCCACGCGCCACCCTTGGAAAGACTTCCCCTTCGCTGGGCTAGTCACTCTTATTGGTGCCTTGCTGGCGCTGCTTGTTGACTTGACTGCCAACTCATCCCACGCGCATGTTCACGCGCCTGCTTCGTACGAGAAGTTGGAGAAGATGGTGGTGGTTAAGGGTGACGTGGAGGAGAGTGATGAGGTGGTTGTGGTTGATGAGGTGGCGGCAGAGAAAGCGAGACAGAGGATGGTGTCGCAAGTGTTGGAGATTGGAATTATATTTCATTCTGTGATTATTGGTGTTACTTTGGGAATGTCTCAGAATGTTTGTACTATTAGACCTCTTGTTGCTGCTCTTTCTTTTCATCAGATTTTTGAAGGCATGGGTCTTGGTGGTTGCATTGCTCAGGTTCCTTACATTCTCCTCTCGATTTCCGCACTATAGTTAGCTTAGCTAGTTTAGTCGGTAAAGTCCTGAGTATTGCCCCAATTCTAACCTTGATTCTACTCATTGTATGATCGTATCAGTCTATCAGGTTTAGTAGATACTACTTCGTCACGTCATGTCATATGTTTACCTTTAATTAAAATATTTAAATTACATAATATGGCGTGATTTAAGTAGTATGAATAATGAACAAATTAAAGGAAATTAAGAAATTGTTAATCTTTTGTTAATGAGAGTGTCAAGTAATCTTTTAAAGGATATAAGTGGATTATGCACCTATTTTTGCTTTTGTCACATTATTGATAGAATTACTTGGGAACGTATCACTCATTTAGAATACAAGTGGATTTAATAGTGGAATTGAAATGCTAAAAATCACAAGCTTACAATTGAGTAGTGGAATAGTGATAGTTGTCATTCTTCTTTTTAAAGTATAATGACATAGTGATTAGTGAACCTAATTTTAATTTGGGATTTATAAGGCCAAGTTTGGAATGTTGATGTGGAATGACTACTAGTAGTAGTGACTAAAGTAGCTATGCCTCCACTCCAAGTGCGGTTACTCCTTGTGACTTCTGAGTCATCAACCCATTATCACGAGAAACTTGCCCTTTCACCTTCCATTTTTTTTTTCTGAGACATGGGTTAGTTAAGCTTTTAAGCGTATATTTGGCACGTGGCCGCGAAAAAAAAAAAAAAAAAAACGAGTCGAACATTATGTTTAAGGGTTACGTTTGTTGCTAGTTAAACTACAAATTTGCACAAAGCTACACAATGATTTGGTTTGATCTTGAAAAGTAGGCATATTAGGGATTTAAGACGCATGTGAGATGGGAATACCAAAATGGATATATGTTTGTTTGGTTGATGTTATTTTGTAAGAAAGGGCTTGTGATGTGAAATGGTGAAAGTGATACCAGAACTGAGTATCTTTGCTACGATATGCAGTTGCGTATAAGATGCATCAAGCATTATAATCTTTAATTAGCCTTTTTGTTTCTGTCATGACAAAGTTGTGTGGATCACTGACTAAGAATTTGTCCACTTTTTGTGTTAAAAGAGGACTGACTGTAGGTAGGGGTGGCAATCGGGTCAGTCGGGTCGGGTTCGGGTCGGGTCATGTCGGGTTCGGGTCGTATCGGGTTCGGGTCGTATCGGGTCAGACAACCCTTTCGGGTCGGGTCGGGTCGGGTTCAGGTCGTTATCGGGTCGGGTCATTTTCGGGTCAAATGATACATCGGGTCGGGTCGGGTTTGCGTCGGGTCGTAATCGGGTCCGGTTATTTTTTCGCAATATTTCAATATTTTTCCATTAAATCTAGTTTTAAATTATTATTTGGTTTAATTAATTCATTATTAAGTCAAACATATCAATTTAAACAATAAATCACTTTCATTTTGATCATTATTAAGATTAACAGTTGTCAGAGCGTCAATTTAATCGGGTCAATATCGGGTCGGGTCAATGTCGGGTCGGGTTCGGGTCGAGTTCGGGTCACTGATTTTCGGGTCGTCAACGGGTTACGGGTCGTCATCGGGTCGGGTCGGGTCGGTTTCGAGTTGCAGTATTCTCGGGTCGGGTCGGGTCGGTTTTGCTCGGGTTTCGGGTCGGGTCACTCGGGTCGGGTCAGACTTGCCAGCTCTAACTGTAGGTGCTCCATGGAATCTGCCTTTCATTTTCTTCGACTCACTTTAAAGGCGTTTCCCATCTTCTACCCACCTATTGTTTCTCTATTGGTCATGGCTTAAGCTAACCTTTGTCGATTCCTTCCTCCCGAGGGGTTTGCGACACAGTTAGACGTCTTATTTGCAGGAAACAGTGAGACTTGACGATTGTTCCTCATGTCCACTACATTATATTGCAGTATCAAAGAACATATTATATACATACTCAAAGTGACATTAATGAATATTTATTTGCTCAACAGGCTGGTTTTAGCTTCAAGACAACGGCGTATATGTGCTTCATGTTCTCAGTGACAACACCCGTGGGGATAATTTTGGGAATGCTCATATTTTCAGTGACGGGGTATGATGACAGTAGTGCCAATGCATTGATTCTTGAAGGTTTATTAGGGTCTCTTTCTTCAGGAATACTCATCTACATGGCTCTCGTCGACCTAATTTCAGCTGACTTCTTCCACAACAAGATGATGAGCTCGGAACCGACCCTGAAGAAGGGCTGTTTTGCTGCTCTCGTCCTTGGGTCCACATCTATGTCAATACTTGCCCTTTGGGCTTAATTGTTCGATCTGATTTTTGTATAGATAGTTTAATGTGAGAAACTACATCAAGGTAGTTTGATCTATATTAGAAATGAATTGATTGTGAAAGCATGGATTTGAATCATATCCTGTTGCTTGTTTGTGTGATGTGTGAGGAACGTGATAAAAAATAATATGCAAACAAATTATCATAAATACTAGCATAATTAGCATTACAATCTTGTACGAGACTGAAATAGAGCGTGTAATCTCTTACATCCCTCGAGAAGATTACTGCTAATTAGGATACAACGACATTTGGAACACTGTCATGGAATCATCAATCTTACGCACAGAAACAAGACCATCGCGTAATTAGGACCGCAGTGCTAGGATTTATTCCTGTAACATCTGCAATGTCACATTAAACTCTGTTCCTGCAAACTGAAGTTCAATGTTTTCCTCTTCTTGCACCAACAGGGTCCCAACTCCCGACATCTTTGCACAGCATTTCAAATAATATCACTTGAAAATCTCAAATCACCTCTTTTCCGACTCACCTGCAAGTCTGCAAACCATGATTCCAAAAGGAGTCCTATACCGTGCAATCATCTAAAGCATTAAGCATTTCACATTTAGGAACGATACCATGTTTTGTATAATTGCATCGACATACAATTAAATGCTTTTAACAGTCTTGTGGTTAATAGGAACTGAACTACTCAAATGCACCATATGCTCAACCACAAACAATGGCCACATGAGGTAACCCACTTAATTTTCATGCAATAACCTTAACTTCATGAACGAACTATGTCCAATTACAAATGTCATATTGGGAAAATAAGACTTATGTCCGCAAAATATAACCCTACAGAGCTTCCCATGAACTTCGGAGCAATTTGAAAATAGATGCCCTATAGCCTTTAAGTTTGGCCATCTCAAGCAATGGTATCTTTTCAACCTTAACTAATGGATCATAAGGGCCATTTGACGTCTGGTTCTACCCTTAGTTAGCCATGGCGGGAATTAATTCTGTAACAGTGACACGTATTTGATAAATGCCATTTAGTCATGCACTGTGTTACCCCGACTCTCCGACACGTGTCGGATACGGCTATTTTGTGCAAACTTTTCGAATTTTTGGTCTAAAGTGAAGTGTCGAAGTGTCGTGTCGGTGTCGGGCAGGCGAACGGAAACGGGTGTCGTGTCTGACACGTGTCGGATACGGCTATTTTGTGCAAACTTTTCGAATTTTTGGTCTAAAGTGAAGTGTCGAAGTGTCGTGTCGGTGTCGGGCAGGCGAGCGGAAACTAAGTGAAGTGTCGGAGTAACATAGGTAATGCATGTGGTACACTATAACAATTGCAGTGAGCACCTCAGCGATTCCTTTTGACAAAATTCAACAAATTCCATTACCGTGCTCACAACAATGGTTCAGCGTCTGAGCATTTAGATTCGAGCATTTATTTTATTGGCACAGAGGAGAAGGGGTGACTTTATATGGCAATCACCCAATTCACATCATCTTGCTACCATAAGAGAATTGAACACACAAATTCATGAAACTGATAACTAGATTTAAGAAATTCACTGTTCCTGCAAGTTCTCAATCCTACTATAGAATCTAAGATGAACCACCAGTCCACCGCAGAGAAAAAAGCAAGAAAACTTGGTCCACTGAGCTAGTCAGAAAAGTACCTCGAGGAAATATTATTCTTGTCCTTGTTTGATCGTAACTGAAAGTCCATATCACAGACGCTGTTTAGTCAGCATAGAAATCAACTCCTGTCTATCTTGCTGAGCAACTCCTCATGTTCAGAACTAATATTTATACCATCTTCCTCCATCCTCCGACGTAATCCAGAAATTTCTTTGCCAGCAGCTACATAAGTCTGAAGCAGCCACAAGTAGGATTTTGAATCTAAAGCCTGAGCATTTTGTAACATGATGCATAACTTTTCAGCACCGCAAGTATGCTTCTCTTGTACGAAATGCTCAAAGAGTGGACCGAGCTTATCTGAACACGGCTTCCACCCATTCGAGTAAGCTGCTTCCATATGCATTAGAGCAGAATCAAACTGTTGTTTCTTCAGGTAATAATCCATGAAACATATATGAGGATAAAATAACTTTTGCCCAACATTGCGAATCATAATGTCTTTAAATAACAGTTCCGCAGCTTCAAGCATTCCATGCGTCAAGTACGCATGGATAACAACATTTGGTAACCTGATATCGTAGCTCGTGCAGCTAGATTCCCACTCCTCTAGCAACATTTGTAGACCTTCAATGTTGTCTAGTTTTGATAGTGCTTGAAGCATAATGAGGTAGCTTTTATTGTGACATTCTATAAATTTCGATTTAAGCTTACCCCATGCCTGAAAGACCAAGTCTGTGTTACCAGTTCTAGCATACAAGCTAATTAGATGATGGTATGCAGTGCGGTCGAACAAGTTTGAATAGTCTAAAAACT
Source organism: Heliosperma pusillum (assembly GCA_022085475.1). NCBI lineage: Eukaryota > Viridiplantae > Streptophyta > Magnoliopsida > Caryophyllales > Caryophyllaceae > Heliosperma > Heliosperma pusillum. The sequence goes on from JAIUZE010066095.1 coordinate 197,823, forward strand.
CTTCTAGCTTCCTCAAAGTTGAAACAGCTTTTTCGGTTTGATCAAGATGAATATACGCTGTGGCAAGACTGCTATATATTTTCCAGTCATTTTTCAAAAAGCTATGTTTCTCAACCTCCGCCATAACTTGTTCTAAGCCTGCAAGATCCTTCAAATGACCACAACTCTGCAACAAGATATGATACGATACGTTGCTTAAGGGGATGTTCCTCTGCTTCATCTCCTTCACAAGAGGATGCACTTTCTCTGGCTGACCAAGTGTCATGTATAGACTCATAAGATTGTCAAAGATTAAACTGTTTGACACGCAGTTCATCTCGTCCATCTTTCTGAAAAGAGCCAATGCTTTAACAGGCATCTTATTAAGGCAGTAGCAATTAAGCAAAGTGCCATAGATGAAAGGTTTCTTCGCATGAGGAGGAAGATTAAAAAAATATGTCTCAGCTTCGTCAATTCCCTTAAGTTTAAAAATTAAATTTAGACGTAAGGCATGGTCTCTGAAGTCAACTGAACCCTTCTCCATCCATTCCAGAATCTGCATTGGGCAAAGGTATAAGATTTGAGTACACAACATCAATCAGAAAGAGCTTCCAAACACAATTCCCTGATTGTGAAAAGTCGTAATACGCAAGATAGACAATTGTATACAGGCAAAATATATAGACATCATCCAATTTAAATGTATGCCACAGCTGCTTGGGTACCTCACAATCCAAAAATTAGAATCGTTACAGTATAGAAAAATTTTGGAAGGAAAACGACATTAACCCTCCGCTTCTCTCTCCCTACCCAATCTTTCCCTCATATAATTGTATCCAAACAAATCCTAAGGCATTGCTGCTGCTGATAATGAAACAACGGTCGATAAATAATCATGACATCTATATAAATGATATAAATCCAAAACTTCCACCTTACCTATCCATTGAAATCATGATTGTTCACAAATCCAAGACCAAAACTAAGTGTGATTAGCCACGACAACACGAAGCCTCAAATCATCCAAATTGCAAACATTCCGAACCAACTCACATCATAATTTGGAAAAATGAGACAAATACGAGGCATAAAAAAACACGATAAACATTCAAGCTACAAACTTGATGCTGATATTGCAACAGTGGTCGATAAATAATCATGACATGTATATAAATTCCTAAATTCTAACTTAACTATCCACTAAAACCATGATTATTCACAAATCCTACTTCAAAACTAAGTGATTAACCACGAAACCTCAAATCATCCAATTTCCAAATAATCCGCAACAACCCACATCATGATATCAAAAATGAGACAAATTAAAGGCATAAAGAAACTCAATTAACAATCAAGTTACAAACTTTATCTTCATCAAGGCAGTAAACTAATTAAGTCAACAACAACATTAGCCTAATGCCTCAATGGCTCCCGCAAATTGCAAGCTAAGGGGAGTCGGATATACGCTACCTTACCTTTGTATTATTAAACAAATGAAGTAGTAAGTAACCAAAAAAAAAAACGCAACAAACCACATCATTAAAAATCGCAATGAACAATCAAGATAGTCTTTTTGTTCATTTGGGCAGTAAACAAACGAAGTATCTGTATTCCCTTTGTCCCAATTAATTGTTTATCTTTTTTTATTCCTTTTACGAAATATTTTAATTAAACGTAAACAAATGAATGAGACCGAGAGAGTTGTAAGATAAAAAAGCAAACCTCGAGACAATGGTTATAACGGTGATACTGACGGAGCCTCTTAATACAAAAAAGAAGGTCGGCATTATCAAGCTTGAATCCATTAACTGTTAAACTGTGTAGAACATCTGTTACTCTTTGACCTGTGGATCCCACCCCTGATAGTTTCCTGTATAGTTCAAATTTGTTGATATATATGGCATTTTCCGACCAATGTTGAGGCGGCGTTGCGGTGTTTGAGAGGCGGCGAAGGAGGTTGAACTTGCCGGAGAGTAGATGAGTGGTTGTTCTAATTGATAGCTTCATTTCTTCAGTGTTGTTTAATGACCTGTGGGTTCGGGTTATAGTGTACCTCAGAAATATATTTCCGATTTTCCATCGGTTTAGACACTAGTAGAGCGCTAGCAAAATCTAACACGACCCGAGAAATCCAACTCGACCCGCCTGAAACTCGACCAGGTTGAACCCAAAAGGCCGAAAGTTGGGTGAACCGAAACCGACCTGAGGCTAACCTAATAACCTAGTAATGAACTTGCTTAATACTGACTTAAACCGACCCGACTCGTGACCTAATATTGACAACTGAACTTGCTTAATACTCTATAATAGTGTAAATAGGATCAGATTATTTATCATAATTGTTTTCAGTTAAAACTACCAATAATACATACCGATAAGTTGACCTGACCCGATCCGACTTGTCACCCGCTGATAACCCCAAACATCTCGATACAACATACCGAAATGGTAAGATCGAAGATTACCCGACATGAAATTCTAACCAAGCCGAACCGAACCGAATCCGTCATTGACCCGACATGCGAGTAACCTGATTGCCACCTCTAAGATTTACTATGATATACTGCTATATTATGAAAGTAAAATTTTTGGAAAAATTACATAAGGTAGGGTTTTAACGTCACACGAAAGTTGTAAAATAACAAAAACGCCGTCTGTGGGGATCGAACCCACGACCACGTGGTTAAAAGCCACGCGCTCTACCACTGAGCTAAGACGGCTTGTTGAACAAAGAGTCAAAATGCGTAATATATACCAAAATTTCATGCATAGGGCTGATATAAGAGTATGGGAGCGTAGAACTTGGCAATAACCGAAGGCAAGATATCAGCATGTCACTAGAGATAACGAACATAGTGGCACTAATTGAAAATGATATGTACCTAGCTCGATCGCATTATTTAATGTAACATAGTTAGTTATATATATACATCATACGAGTAATTGAGTACGTTATTTCAAGTAAAACAGTTAGTTAAGTACATCATACGAGTAATTAAGTAAATGTGTTACAACTTACAAGGTAGTATCATATAAGTGTAATGTAAATATATATATACTCGATAATAACAAACTTTTCTTAGGGTTAGTTTCGATGATTGATAATCCCTCCGTCCCAGTAAGGGGCCAGGTGTGTGAAATGAGAGATTGAAGCTAACAATTCTATGTAAAGAGGGATTAGGTAATGTCGTCTTACCATATTTGGTGGACACTTCTACTTGCTGATTATTGTTGCGTTAGTATAGTGTTAGCCAGCGATGGAGTTAGGGGGGCTAGCACTAAGGCTGGCCAAAGGGTCAGGCCAAGAAGGGGGTGGGGGTTCGGAACCGGGCCGAGGTGAGACCGAGCTGGGAGAAAGCGGGCTTTGGGCGGGCTAGGGAGAAGAGACACGAAATCGGCCCGGTTTTTGGGCTCGTCGATCCGGGTCAGTATTGACTCGATGGTCGAGCTGGCCCGTCTTTTTTGCCAGCCCTAACTAGGAGGGGCGCTAAAACCACCCAGTTGCAGTGAAATTTTTTGAAGTTTTGAGTCAAATTTTTTGGAACTTTTCGAGTGTATCTTACATAATTAGTCGCTTGCTCTCTATAAAAATTTTCTCCCCCTAAGTTCAAATTTTGGCTTTGCCTATATAGGTGTTAGCAGTTTAGCACTGTTAGGGAAAATCGTATAGTCGAGATGAGAACGACCGTAACATGACTGTCAGTGGCCCCTACATGTATTTCGCCCTGGTGATCAGTCACCTCGGCTATAACTCAAACTTACGGATCAATCATCTCACCAATATATATTAAAATCTGCATTCTAAGATTGTCTTCATAACAAGTTAACAACGTACACATATCGAACTAGCTCCTTGCATAGAGAATTTTAGAAATGGCATTGTATCTACTTATTATCGTACGATATAGTAATAGTAATAGTAATTATAATAATAATTAACAATAATAATAAAAATAAAAATAATAAAGAATATACCATCTAACTAAGTGATGCCTTGGAATGATATTATTAGAACATGCAAATGGGTCGGGTCACACTCAAACGGACTATTTGTATTTATCTGTATAATTTATTAATTTATACGGAGTATTTGTGAAAGATATCTCCAGCTAACATCAAGCTATGGTTTTCTAAACAAAAAAGGAAAGCTGAGTTGGCTATTAAACATTTACACCTCAGCTTCATCGTAAATCCTAACTATGAGCATAAACTTTCCTATTCCTAATCCTAATACTAGTCATAATTAATAATTCCCAATTTTTCATAATCTTATACTAGTAAATTAGTAATAATAAATATATTTTCACCCGATATATGTTCTTTAGTTTCAAGTTTTAATCAATGTAATATATAATTTCTTTAAAAACAAAGTTACAATGGCACCAAAGAAAGGCAAAATTCTATCAATAGGAGATAACCAAACATTGTTTATTGAACATCAAGCTTTCTACAAACTCCACCTAACAAAAGATCATGACTATATGTTACCAACAGATAAAAAACAATTACCTTGCTCTGGATTTTACATACAAGTTTCCTACACCAAATTTTTACCGCACAAGAAAAATACTCCTACTGCATCTCATGAGACTTGTTTCACTGTTCCACGGACTACTACACCGCCAGAAACTAACTGTTTCGGCTTCGTAAAAGGAAACGATAATCCTGGCAATGTGGTTTTGAACAAGGTTTGCTCTTTTGAAAGATTGCCTAAACATATTGCACAAGAGATGGCATCTCGAGTCGAGGAATTTGTAGAGAACTTGAAGACGGAGGGAAATTGCGATGTTTTGGTACCGATTTCAATCTCCATTGTTGCTTCTGTGTTCTCCCATCAAGTTAAAGACCTCTTTTATTCATGGAAAACCCAAATTTTAGAGAGTCATGCTATCAGTTGAATTGTTTTTAGTTTAGTTAGTATTTTTAGTAACATTATTAATGTAAATAATGATAATAATACTCCGCATAACGTAATAGTTAGGTTTACGTGATTCACTTTGTATGTAGTTCGTTTTTCTCCTAATTATTCTTTTAATTAAGATGTTGATGTTTATGTGATTAATCTTTTTCTCATGATCCCACTTTTATATTTGCTCTAGTAAGATGATCTTATATAATTGTTCTAGTAAGTATTGCGCGAGATTGTCTCATATGAAAATATTTTGAGACAGTCTATGAGAATACTTAGTCTAATACATTAATCTTAGTTAATGCGCTGCATATTCAGATAATTACGACTAGCAAAATCCATTTTTTTTTTGGAATTTAGCGTAGAGTGCTGCTCCCCATTACCAACTTTCGTACCAAACACCCAGAGAATTCGTTTATTATCTATATCTTTCAAATATTAATTCTTTTTAAATTAAATGCTCGTGCAACTCTGCACAGGTGTCAATTGGAAAAACTTGGGAATTTAAAACTGCATGAATTCTAAAAAGAAGAGTTATTTGGTTGCCTTTTTTTTGGCAAAATGTAATCATTCTAAACTCTTAGAAATTTTCAATGCCTACGTAATATATACTCCTTGACTTATATATTCCCCTATGTAATTCATGAATTGAATTGGCAACTAAGCACGTTTGATAAACTCACATAAATACATGAATTGTCCATAGTAAATTAATTCACATAATTTGTACTTTCTTAGGTAATTTGACTACCTTAATCAACCAAACGACACCTAAAACTAGTTATGGTATTAAAACATATCGAAATGATGAATCATGACATCTAATAACACGTTTATATTTCATCTTTATAATCATTACTTATTAGTGAAAATCTTAGAGCATCTCCAATGGTTTGGCTTGGGGACTTGCTTGCAATTTTATAAAATTGCAAGCTAGTAGCTCAACCATTGGAGTAGTCCATGTAGACTAGCTTTGCTCAAAAGGACCCACAAAAATTTTGAGCTAGTAGCTCCATGGAGCTACTTGCTTAAATGGACCCACAAGAAATTTTGACCAATAGAAAATAATGATATAATTAAAAAAAGTTTTAATTTTAAGTTGGAAATTTAGAAATTGAATAAATAAATAGATAAATGTGTTATGTGGGTCCAATTAAAATAGTTTTATGTTGGCTAAACCATTGGGGTAAATTGTTGCTTAAACTTATTCTAGCTTACAAATATTATGTGGCAATGGTAGGCTAGTATCAACTAGCTTACCATTGAAGATGCTCTTATGCCACCATGCGTATTCAATTTTCATCACGACATTAACTAAACTACTTTGTGTCTTGATTTCTCTCATTTATTTCTGTGATCTATCATCATGCGAATATGCAATAATTACTATATAATGAGTCTAAAATCAACCTGTATTTATCGTTCTTATCTTCTTAATTCATATACACGTACTGTTATTATTTCCCTTTTCAACTTCCTAGTACAATCACCAAATTTTCTAGAGATTTTTTTGTCCATCAAGTAGGGTCTGGATTGTATACCTTACCATTCTCAAGCATGTATGTTTCTACAGTAGACTAATACTTAACTTTTCTTGCATTCCAGGTACATCAATTGTACTAGTATTTTTTTTATTACATAAATATTTGTACCGCCTTACACAAAAATTTGTATAATATGAGCATGTGGTTTTTTTATCTACATTTTAACGCGACTATTTTTTTTCCCTTACGTACCAACTAACAAATATCTCCTTATCTGATAAATTAAATCTATCTTTGAAATATTAAGGCAATATATTATTTGGTCTAGTCCACATTTTTTTTTGTCAAGACTCAAGAGTAAACTATCCAATAAAAATTAATATAGTTAGATTCACGGTTATACATCTTACCCTTATTTAGTTTTCGGTCTAGAAAATTTGGTCCATTCCGGTCCAATTAGATCGATCACCACCCCTACTTTAATTTCAATCAATATTTTTACTAGTTAATTAACATAGTAATATTTTAATCTGTTTTATAATATTTTCATATAAAAACGTCTTTACACAAAGCAACTTTATACAAGTTTATTATAAAACGAGTTCTTTTAATTAGTGGTGTTCATTTATTGGTGCTACCTAATGATCAAACTGAACCATATTACTATATCATACTTTATTTAATCCAATCACTGGTTCACCTATTTAGCTAGTTTGGTCTTTTTCAGTACTGAGCCAAAACGACTAGACTGCATACTAGATTGTGGACCGAACGTAGGTAACAAAGATCTTATGTCCAGCTACCAAATATCTCACCTTATCAGATTAATCAACAAAACTTGATCCGATCCGATCCAATTCAATCCAATCCAATCCAATTCAATCTTAGACCGATTAACACCCCCAATATTCCATGAGCATTTTTATCCATTAACATTAACGTGGTGTAGTACTCTAGACTAGATGTTTACACGGTAGACTAATATAATTGTCAACTTTCCTTGCGGCCCAAGGTCTGGCCCAAAGAAATAGTCCTAGCTAGCAATTACGTGTATTATTTTTTTTAAGAATTCAGAAAACTAACAGGAGTATCAATAGTCGCCAATCCATATACCAATTAGGGTTTATTCAAAGCAATGTAAGGAAATTCCTATTACAATTCGATTCATATTAAAAACTTTCCATAAACACTAAATCTATGGTCAATCCCTATTTTGCCTATATATATATAAATAAAAAATAATACTTCACTCAATTCAACACAACACTATCTTTCCTCTTTGTTCTTGGCTAAACCTCTCTCTCTCTCTCTAAAACCCATCCATCTAATAATAACCATAAATCATCTAAATGTGATAGCATTAATTTCAATTTAATTTTCGCTTTTAGATATGCGAATTCTCAGCGGAAGTGTCATCTATGATTTCACCGTCTCACAACTCAACGACAACGTTACCAGCCCACCGTTGGAGGATTTTGTCATCAACTTCCGGTTTCGCAAATCAAATGAAATCAACGTTGAACGAACCTTCCAAATACCACGTGTAACCCAACAATTCGCGACAATCATGTCGGATTTGCTCGGAGAATTCGAGGTTCCAAGTAGTCCTAAATCCGACATGTCGGCGCACTTTAAGTTTAAGCTCGACCGTCTCAATAGGATTAGATACCGTGGCGATACTGTCGAGGTGAAAGTAGAGGCGGAAGCGGTTGATTCAGAAAGGGCGGATATGATTCAGAACAGAATTGATAGTAATACTCGAAACCGATTGGTTAGAAGAGTGAGGGAGGTGACGGAGGAGGTGATGATACCAGCGGATATAAAGGCGGTTTCGGCGTTGGAAAGAGTTAGGGTTAGTGATAATCAGGAGGAGAAAGAATGTGCAATTTGTTTAGAAAGATTGGAGAATGATGTGGAAGTGATTAAGATGCCTTGTTCACATGTTTATCATACTCCTTGTATTATACGGTGGCTTCACAAAAACCATTTTTGTCCCTTTTGTCGATTTAAGCTACCGTCTTAACTTCAATATCGATTGATTAATTGATTGATTGTTTGTTTAATTGGGTCATTCTTTAGTTATGTTTTTGTAATAAGTTGTGATACATTCATTTTATGGTAATTGTAATTTTTAAGGTTTTATATTAAAGCATGTTTTTTGCAATTGGAATTCATATGAATTCAATTCATGAGTACTCATGAATTAGTGAAATCAGTCTATATAGTACTCCGTAGTTAGTTATTAATTCCAATGGCATTCGGCTCATGGCCAACATGGCCCTAAACATCGTTATGTAAAAGTTCCGACATATTTGCAATCTAGTCTGCAGAATAAATTTGTTAGCTGTCTTGAGAAGACATAATGTTAGCATGAGTTTATTACCACCAAATTAGCTTGCTCGAAAGCACAAAGCGTAGATATTCAAGTGTAATCTTTGGTCCAACCCTTGTTCCATTCTTTATCTAATGGTATGTTTATGAATTGCTCTTACATGTAAAACCATTTCAACTAGGTTTTTGTCAACATAGTCATGCTTTATGAATTGCTCTTACATGTAAAACCATTTCAACTAGGTTTGTTTGAATCAACCCCGACAATATCAGCAGCAACAAAGCCCTATAGTGCCTGTTTTATACGGGCTTACAGATCTTGTCGCTTGAGTTTGAGCCTTTGATAATTAGACGATTGAAGAAGAGGCCACTCAGCTGTTTTTGAACAGTAACATAATATATAGAATTGGCAGCTGCAGCATTCTTTGCCTTTTGATCAGGAAAAGTCGAAACCCAAATGTAGGAAAACTCATTCTCTTGTTCTGAAGATACTGTCACCAAAAAAAAAACTGAAACAATTCCAAAAGAATTGACAAGAGATTCTATTTCAGCTCTAGTTTCCTTCCAAAATTCCCTTTTATGCCAACAACTCAAGCAAAGAATAAGTGTTTCCTAGCCATTATATATATACAACATAACATAGTCCCTCTTTTTCATTATCAGATAGGTAAACAAATAGTATAATCTTTTCTCCGTAAACTTCTTTAGCTGCTAATCTGTATACTAATGGCGCCTGAAGGTCCTAAATCTGCAGCTTTGCTGCTTTTGGTCATCAATTTAGCTCTTTACTTCATAATTATGGTAATTTCTGGATGGGCTGTCAATCACGCTATCGAAAATACTCATGAATCTGGTAAAGCCCTCTTATCTCTATTTTTTTTCATCTGATACTCTTATTATCGAGCTGTTTTCAAGCCAGCATTGGGTCACTGAGGCTTATTTTAGGTCAGGTCATATTGGGTTTCTATAATAACGGCTAACACTGATGCTGGTGCTGCAGCCTCTGTACTGTCGATTCCTGCAAGGATCTTTCCGATTTACTTTCCCATAGGGAACATGGCAACCGGCTTTTTCATCATCTTTTCACTTCTGGTCGGAGTTTTGGGCATGGCAACTTCACTTTTGGGGATGTATAATGTAATGCAATCGAGTGCATCTAGTTTGTATGCTGCTTCTACCTCTTCTATGAGCATTTGGGCACTTACTATTCTTGCCATGGGGTACATATCCTATTTTTCTTTATTTCTTCGTATCTAATGATTTACATATAGCTGATACGGAGTACTTATTAATGACGCGATAACATTGTTTGTTTTGCAGATTGGCGTGTAAGGAAATTAGCATCGGATATACGGGCTCTAACTTGGTAAGCATTCAATTGCTTTTCAAAGTTAGTAGTAATTAAATCCAGGCGATTCTCGAGTATGCAAGCGTCTTAGAATAAAATGCCGCAATCATTATTGTTTTTGCTAATAAAAAACAAGAATAGATGAATAAACATAAAGTTAATCATTTCGAGTAAGCTTAACTGTAATTATTTAGCCTTTTGAGCACATTTGTATAATTAATATTTGTAAGTGACGGAATAATTAACGAAAAATGATGAAAACAGAGGACATTGGAGGTGATTTTGATCATAGTGAGCGGAACGCAGTTGATATGCACCGGTGCAATTCATGTAAGTGCTGATAATGTTGCTGCAAATGCAAGAAGGATGCTTGGTGGCCGAGTCTGAATATATCCCTCATCTTTTCACAGGCCTTTCTTTTTTCTTGAGAAAAATTTGCTATGAAGTGTGATATGAATTATGAACTTTTAATTTTAGCAACCTCTATGTATATAAAGTGTGACATGAATTATATTGTCAATTTGTAATGTTGGGCTACGCGTTGCAATTTCTGTAACACCCGATATGAAAATAACCGTCTCGAGATGACATGATCAAACCAGAAAACGACATTAACCTTAAAAGAAACGGCTGAGACAAAACTCGACATGGATAATCCATTTGTTAGATGTTAGGTATTAAAGAATTGAATCGATTCATATTTGAACATGTAAGAAAACTTTTGTTTTGAAAGTATGTGGAGAGATAACCGGAAAAAAAACAAAATAAAAACTAGTTGGGGGTAAAACTGAAAGCGACCATATAAAAGACTTACAGTATTATCGGCCCGTGGCACCCATTATTAGGTCAATTAGGCAATCACCTTAAACCCCCTAATAAAATTAGGGTCCCAAATAAATATCCTAAACTACTATACAAAATTTAAAAATATTTTTACCCTAAAAAGATTATTTTAAAAAATATTAAACCAGAATGACATATTGACATTACTAATCTAATTAACGTTGAAAAAAAAAGGTAAGATGAAATTAATTCTTTCCAATTTATTCTTTCCAATTTATTCTATTATCGTCTATTGTATAATATCCATCTCATTTACAACCTTATTTTTCACCTTTCGTCCTTTCCTCTCCGTAGACTGACGAGTGTCGATGTCTGACATACATGACGACTGGTTAAGAGGAGTGTCCGTGGGAGTGACGCAAAGCAGTTAAAATTATTTAACATGGTATCAAAGTCCATGGATAAAAAGTCTCATTCATTGATGACTTTGGTCTGGTTTAAAGTGGGTCTCCCAGTTGATGAAGAGTAAGAAAAAACTTAATAGTCATGTGAGTGTTCCACATTGATAAAATATGATGGGTTTAGGTGACAATAAAGTAACATTTTACATGACAAAGAGGAAAGAGGATACTTAACATGAGAAATTCTTTTTCGGTCTCAATTATTTATTTACCATGATTAAAATACTCTCACGAAATACACAAAAAACAAACAAATACCTGAGACCTAGAGAGTACGTTGGACGAAAAGTTATAAGGCCATCACCAAAAATACCGCAATCATAAGAACAAAACTCATACAAAGCCCACAATTTATCATAATTGAAATCCTCTCCATTGATTCCCCTTTTCATCTTCTCTCAATTATCTACATTTTGTTTCGAAACGATTTAACAGCCAGTTAAATGAACAAGTTAAAAATAAATAACAATTAAAATATTGCCTTATTAGAGAAATGGCAATGATACGGCCACACCCGGTTTCGTCGAATCTCGGCAATACTTACTCACATATTTTCATGTGGGCCCACTATTTTAGTGGTCCCTTATATATAAGTCCACCATTTTTAATTTGTCCCTTACCTATTCATGTGAGAGGGTGTCGCCGAATTTTGACAACATTCAATATCGCTATCTCTTTTTCCTTTGACAAAATTGAAGAAAATGAAGAGGATTCATAATGGATTGACTCTGACAAGAGGGAAAGTCTAAAGTCCAAAATCTTCAACAAACAAATTAAACAAAGCACCTCTAAAGAGTAAAGACAGCCCACAGGCCTCAAGGCTCAAGCAGTTATAATAACTCAACAATCTCTACACGCGGGAGTTATTATAAGATTTATAACTGAACAACTGAACTCGCAAACTCGATCATTTCTTGTGTTTCGTTTTTTGTTTTGTTTCTTTTTCTTAATTTATTATTTTGGGAAATTAGAAAATTATGAATAAGATGGTGAAGATAATTAGGGTCCCTTTTTGCCTCTTTAAACCCATACAGAGTCAAATCCGGAGTATCCAATTACTCCTACAATCTCACTTTCTTCTTCTTCTTCTTCGTATTTATTTATACCATATTATTAAGACCCGTTTTGAACCCGGTTGATAACAGATTGTCTAATCAAAGTTTTTACCTTTTTATTTTTATATATTTAACTTTCTCCAACTCTCTCTCTTCTACATTCTTTTTCCTTATCTCCTCTTTCACATCGTCTCCTCTTTTTACCCCTCTCTACATTTCAAGGTAATTTCTTTCATGTCTCTTTAATGGGGTTTTCATATATATGTTGATTTAATTAATAAAATTGACAGTTTTGTTTGATTTGATGGGTTTATTAGTTTATGTAATTTTTGGGTTATTGGTAATTTGTTTGATTTGGGGTTTTATGTTGATTCCAGTAATTAGTGTTAATTGGATGTGTTTTTGATGTTTTAATTACTGTTTATGATCTGGGGTTTTGTTTGATTCGATTAATTTGCTGGGATGTTGTGAAATCCTTTGCTGATCAATTTGTTTTTGGATATGTTATTGCCCAAATTTCAGAAATTGCTTCAATTAACCTATTTGAATAGGCAGTATGTTTATCTTTGCTGGTTAATGGTACCCGGTTGTACCGAGTGATGCACTTATATGATCTCTTTTGACAAATTCCCGACTTTTAATTTTTGTTGAGCGACTTGAATTGCATCTAGCTATAGTTGATTTTGAGTTGGTCTTAACTTATGCAAATTCATGAATGTTGTGTTTGGAATCATAAGTTAGCTTCATGGAATTAACTTTCAATTGTCTATGATTGTAGTAGTCTTATGGACGGGACAGAACTCAGGGGTATCTACAGTGATTTTGAACTAACTTTGTTCCATTTGATTGATACGTTTCTCAAAATATGCGAGGGAATTGTTGAAAAACGTGTACAACCAAATGGAACAAAGGACGTATCTATTTAAGAACAAAAGATTTAATCTTGCAATATTTAGTGGTGTACTTTGATGTCCTATCATTTTGTCGCCACATGTGTCTGTAGAGTATTTTTAGCACTGAGTCTGATGTATACAGTTTGATTTGCAGTGGCTAGTTGTATGAATTGTTCGTACTCGTGTTCATCTTGAAGCTACCTGTCGTAAGTAACTATTTTGAATGGAGGAGTTTGGTTCCTCAGGATTTGAACGTATCGGGAATGCTGTTAGGAAAAAAAGGACTCATACTTTTCGCCGTAGACCTGAATCTCAGTCAGTTTCCGATGGCCCAGAGGATCTTAGGGTAGGCTCTAGTGATGAGAACAGCGGTGGTGGTAGCTCAAGACGGAAAGAAATAAGTCTAAGTCAATGTGGATCTAGGTTTCCCGGAGTGAGTGGCTCAGAGGGTGAAAAAACTGTGAAAAAGAATAAAAAGACAGATGTCGGACTTGACGAGTTATATGGAAACACTTCTTTTGATGGTGCTGAGAAAGGACGGAGTAGCGAAGGGGCACTTGCTCCTGTTAGTCGGAAAAACACAATTAGGATAAAAGGTAGTGTGGAGCCTCACAAGACCATGGCATTGAATACAAAAACCGAGGAGATTTCAGGTCCATCATTGGATGGTTTGGAAGCTGGAACCGAAAATAAAGTAAAAAAAGTCAAATTGAAAGTCGGTGGTGTCACACGTACTATTGATGCCAATTCGTCTTCAAAGAGTTCGCGTGCTTTAGATACTATGAGTTCACGTCACAACACAATCAATAAGGTAAGCACTTGCACTCTGCACTCATGCACCATGGATCAATAAATCGACATATTAGCAATTTGATGTTTCGTTGTATTCTAGTTGCATGTATTGAATTAACTTTGACCTGTCATGAGTCATCCAGTGGTTTGAATATCCTAAAAGTATGTAGATGGAAATTATTTACAGTAAGAGATTTAATGATTCTTTAGAAACGTCTTCCTTCCATTTGCAAGAATGCAAGTGCCATTGTAACAACGACTCTCCCCGTGCCGCAAGGCTTGAAGGGTTTCCACAAATGGTAGGGTAATGACAAGGGGATGTCAAATGTATGCCGCCTTTCCCCTTTATAAAAATTGAGCCGAGAATGGTCTAAACCATGTTTAGTAAAAATAATCATTCATTGACTACTAGTTCACGATAAATGGTAAGTGTAACTAGTTTACTTGTTAATTTTCATCTATAGGGTGTTCTAGATAGTGATAACTCACAACGTAGAGAGAAACGAAGTGGACTACAAGGGATTCCTTGGAAGGATTTCTCGAAAGTAGGGGTTAGTCTTGGAAGGGAGGAACCTATGGTAGCAAAGGGTGCTGGGAAGAATGGCTCTGGAAAGCAAGCCGAGAGGGCTGATTCTTCCCGTAAGAGTCGAAGGGCTTCCAAGAAGCGTGCAACTCCTGGTTTGGATGATGATGATGAGAATGATGATGAAATCAGATACTTGGAGAAACTCAAGAATGCTAGGCTTTCATCTGGATTTGTAGAGGAGGATGAAGAATCTAGCAGAAAGCATCGAAGATTGTCCAAGTTTTCTGGTAAAAGTCCTCAAAATTTGGAAGGCATGTCAGTAGGCAAAGATGGAAAGAAGAGATCCCCTTCGATGGATACGGACTACGAGGAAGATGAACTAATTTCTGATGGTGAGCCCGATAGTAGAAAAAGGAAGAAAGCGAGGAGGGAATCTGTCGAATCACCTCTTGAACCTAAGCGAGAACTGACCCTAACAACTCGACAAAGAGCACTTCAGTCTGGCAAAGATGCACCTGGTGGAAGTGCCGCCGTGGAATTTCCAAACGGACTACCTCCTCCGACATCTGGAAGTATGTATCATTCATTATCCCTTCTTTTCACTTTTATATCATTGTACTCTCTCCGACCCAACCAATAGTTTACACATTCCATTTGGCGTGTCTTCGCCAATATTTCACCTTTTCTTTTTATTTATGTATCAAATTTGTATTGGAGAATGAGCGTGGGATTCTTTAGACATGTGCGTGTGGTTACATAAAAACTGAAAACAACATAAGCTATTCGTTGGTACCGAGGGAGTATTTTTTTATGACTAAGTTGCTCGGACATGGTTAGAGTATCAGACATGGTTGCATGTCCAAATGTCAATTTCGGCTATTTTAAAACTATGTTTTTAGTCTAAAATGAAATGTCTGAGGGTCCTACCCATGTCCGAGTGTCCATTGTCTGACATGGGTACGCGAGGTAATATTGAAGTAGGTTTATGATTGTTTTCAGTGAAGCTCTTGAATTGTCTTTGATGTAATCTGGTTCGCAGAACCAAAGGAGCAACTTACTGAGGTAGAGCAGCAAGTGAAAAGAGCTGAGGCTGCTCAGAGACGTAAAATGCAAAATGAGAAGGCAGCTCGGGAATCTGAGGTTTGCTCTGTCTTTTTGCTATCATCTGTTCATGTAGCCTTGTAGATATCTATCATTACAGTAGTTAAGTTTGATTTGTGGTCGTTTTTCATAAAGGCTGAAGCAATTAGAAAGATACTTGGTCAAGACTCAAACAGAAGAAAGAAGGAAGACAAAAAGAAGAAACGGGTGGCAGATCTTGCCCAGGTAAATAATTTCCCTTATTTCAGACTTTTATTTTAGACTTTTAGTACGTTCCCTTGTCTAGCAGTGATGTTCATTGAATGAGATTACTGAGACACATCATGGGTTGCAGGAGAAAGCAGCTGATGAGATTTTGCGTGCCTCCAATAGTGTGAGATTGGTGATGGGGCCAAATGGAACAACTGTTACCTTCCCGAACGAGATGGGTTTGCCTAGTATATTTGCCTCTGGACCTTGCAGGTATACATTCTACGTGGACCTCACGTTCTATATTACTCGTATTCAGTTACATACACCTAAAATTACGTGTCAAACTGTGCTACCCAGCTATCTAATAATAAAAAACAAACCCTTTTGTTTCTGGCTTGAAATAACTCGACATACCCAGTTGTTTTATTTTGTCTCCTTCCCATTTTGCCTTCATTATGACCTCGAGGTTCTCGGGGATGTTTTTCTTCAGTTATCCTCCTCCACGGGAAAAATGTGCCGGTCCATTGTGCTCAAATCCGTACAAGTACAGGGATTCGAAAACAAAGGTCCCGCTGTGCAGCCTACAATGCTACAAAGCAGTTCAGGGAAATGTAGGCAGGGAAGCTGCTACCTGTTAAACTTGGTAAATGCCCTGTCAAAGTGTCAATGTATGTACATCACCTCCTGCAGGTACATCACCTCCAATTCTTGTTTGCTCCATTTTTTTTCTCTTTTTTTGTGAGTGATACGAATAATTAAAATAATCATGTTGTTTCTATAGTGAGTTACTCCGTATAGGAAATAATAAGTAGGCGCTATTCCAATATTTAGCGTGTAAAAAATAAATATCTTATGATTATATAGTGAAATGATTTGTTGCCAATTTCTTGTGATGGATGGATGATGCTACATTTTTTTGTTGTTTTTTGCTGAACGCCTGAAGTTGGGGATGAAGGCAGTGTCTTTGGCATTAAATATAAGGTTTATATCACTGATTTAGGATCCGGTGGAAACGGTCACTCGGTGCAAAAAGTGGAAACATGCTAATAAAAATCCACGGCTCACACATACCAAACCAAAACTCCCTGTCATTCCTCTCAACTCCCCTCTTACATCAGCATTTCTTATACGCCAGCCACCACCGCCATCAACAACTTCGGACACACAACCGCCACATAAAACCACTTCCACGACCACCACATAAAACCACTTCCACGGCTACCAACACCACACACATAACCACTCGGACGATTCCAACCGGCGAATTTTTGGTGCTACCTATCGACTCAGATCTACTAGTAAATTCGTCATCAACTTACTCATTCGCTATTTCCAGTATCTAAGGGAAGCTTGGAGGTCACTAACAATGGCGGAGAAACGAGTAGAAAAAAGAACCACCACTTCAATGTACCTACTCTACTTTTCCATGTATCTAGCCACTATTTTAACGTACCTTCACATAGATACACAAAATTAGTTGATAGGTACATTAAAATTCGTTTGAGATACACAAATATTCACTCATTTTGCTTACCCACACCAGCCGGATCGCCCTGGTTTCTACTTCTTCTACCGTCGTCCCCAGGTGCTATCAAGCAACGACCACCACAGCTCAGCTCCTTGTCGTCGTCTAATTTTCACCGTCCCTCGCCGTCGCTTTCTGATTAGTTATATTGGATTAATGTCGTTGCTATTGAGAACCTGATGTACGATTCATGGCGACGGGAAGATGGATGTATTATTTATGTACGACTAATGGCGACGGGAAGGTGTTTGTGATGGTGGTTGGGGAAAAAAGTTTATTCGGATGTGTATTTGGGTTGTTTAGGGTGGTTCGTGGTCGCCGGCGTCGTACAAGGTGGCTGGTGGAGTGGTTGGTGACGTCGCCATCCTAGGTCGTGGCGGCTGCCGGCGACAGGTAGTTGTGCTTATGGGTGTTGGGTGGTGATATACGAAAGGGTTCAGTGAGTGAAAATGAAAGAGTGGGTGAGTTGCTATGTGATTTGAGCCTTTTATAGTTCGTTTCCACTTTTTGCACCGAGTGGTCGTTTCCACCGGATCTTGACTCTTATATCACTTTACTATTTCATTACACTCCGAGGTAAATTTTAGGATGGAAGAGATAGTTACGACTAGACCTAGCAAACGGGTCAACCAGGTTGGGTTTAGATTGGGTTAGTTCGGATTGGGTCACATTCAGGTTTGTAAGAATTAGGGCAAATGAGGTCGGATGGGTCTTTTCGGGTCCGAGACATTTGAGGGTCAGCTATTTTGAAGTTATTTAGGGGCAACGGATTGTGTGCAAGAGTAAATATTCGGGCCGGGTTTATCTAATCACGTCAATTCAAGTCATGGGTTAATTCGGGCCGAGTCATTTTTTGTCTATTTACAGCGGATGAAGATTCATTCTCTGTACCTAACAGCATGTAGGAAATCATTAGGCTCGTCTCCCTTGTAGTATAAAACAACGTCAAAGATGAACGTGGTAGGGGAAACATGGGAACGAAACTCCTGTCTGTCAGATATTCAATTAGCAAATCATTAATTGGAATCTTCACTAATATAAACATTTGATTAAAATAAACTTAATACAACTTTCTGTATACTAAGAGACAAGCTGGTCCAACATCATCCAATTAATCAAACAAATTTGTGCTACTTTAGCAAGTTACACCCTTCGTTGAAGTTATCATTAGTTATTAAATATTCTTCATCTAATCATGTTTATAATTGAGGATAAAAGGATTAGAATTGACCCATTTTAAAAGCAAGGTCATATTCCCATGGCCATCCCAATATTTCTTTTGTTCCGAATGTTTTGTTTCTTGTAGTATGTTCAACGTAATGTGTAGATAAGCTAGTTGGTAAAGTCACTACGCGAAGTTATTACAGAATTGTTCTCGTTTCAAGCCTTTGAGGTTAAGTCGTATGCTGTATGCTGTATGCTGTATGCTGTATGCTGTATGCTGTATGCTGTATGCTGTATGCTGTATGCTGTATGCTGTATGTTGTATGCTATATGTCGGCTTGTATAGAATCCGTGATTACAAGTGAATTAGTCGTTACTCCATATATGTTGGTATAGTTGGTCTCCCTTGAGACATTTGTATCTGTCTTAAATGTAAAGCCACCTTAGGCATTGTGTTTTCTTGCCCCATTTAACTATTTGACGTCTGTCTTGTTTAAGACGGATATCAAAATTGAATAACACAAAATTTAGTTTATCTATTGGCAAATATCTCGTACTGTATATTGACAGTGAAGCCATTAATAAAAATAAAAGAACAGATGAAATATCTCCATTTTCTTTGACTAAATTATGCATAATTGCATAAAACCTTATGTTTCACGTAACCTAACAACGTATGTGGAAAAGTACAAGTTATATAATGAGACCTTGGTTCATTATCACATATTTCGTATTCAAGAAAGACCTTGTCCATTTACAATGATATTATTGTACCAAAATGTAAGTGACTAAGCGTAAAATAATGCACCAAAGTACAGATTCTCATTTAAGATGAGTATACCGTTTTAAATTTAAGACGAGTCAAATAGTATGAATAAGACTAATAATTGATATTTATGGCATTTTATTTAGTTCATGCCAATAATAATTGATATTTATTACATTTTATTCCATTCCACAATCAACACACTTTCTCCAAACTAATTAATCGTTCCTTATTGAAGACAATTAACAATTATGGTCGTAAAGCATCTCATGATTAAACTAATCTTTTTTATTTTTTAATCATAATCATATGATTAAATCTATGATTATGCATGTGGTTTCAAATTCGAGCTTAATCTTCTGTTCTATAACCTACAAATAACTTAATACTTCATCCATTCAAAAATAATGGACGTAATACTCTTTATGAGATAAAAGATGAGACACAAAATAAAACGAGCGACAAAACTTTCATTATTATAACGACTCATAAATCATAACAAAATCATCGTCAACTAATCAAAATACACCAGCTAATAATAACTTGCTACTTGCTACCAAATTATAATATTGTTTGCTACGTTAATTGAATTGGATTGGAGTATATTGTTGATTAATTCAAGTCAACTAATTTATGTACATAATCGTGACAACTACTAAACCACTTTACCTGCTCTTTCCCACCTACCTTCATATTTCATATATAACCTTTACATTTCTAATTCCCTTTTTATTTAAACAAGTTTTGTTAATGTTCTAAACGTCACTTAATTGTTCTTCTTTTCAAATATCAAAATTAAAAAAAAAAAAAAAAAATGGGATGGCAAAAGAAGGATAAAAAGATGATAAATTCTGAAGTTAATAATTTTGGTTATCCAAATTTAGTTCGACCATTTTACATAATTTCTATAACTCTTCTTAGTCTTTTATTACCTCTATCATTTCTTCTATTAGCAAGATTATCAAGTGCACGTTATCTTATATCATTAATCTCAATTTCACCTCCTAAAACATTTCTTTACTCTCTTTTCCTACACACTAATCCAAATCTCCTACATGCTCTTCTACTAATTGTTAGCTTAGCGGCGTTAATCCATGGGTTAACAGGCAAGATTAGCCTCTTAACCGAGTTACCGGGTCCCATATTTCGTCCACGTATCCATGCAGCATGGATATTACTATGCACTTTGCAAGTATGGGTAGGGTTAGGAATCGAGGCGACAATAAATGCAGGGGTTGATGGTGCAGGGTTTGGTGATGGAAGGTCCATGATAAGTAAACTAGTTTTTTTTGTTGGATTACATGAGACCATGATTCATTGGTCTAGGACAATTGTAAGGCCTGTGGTCGACGACACGGTGTATGGTGGGCCTAGGGAGGAGAAATGGGTCGAGAAATGGGCCTTGGCCGGTTGTTTTGCCGTGTTGTCCTGGTTGAGGTTGCGAGACGAGGTGGAGTCATTGGTCGTCGTTGTTGAGGTTAAGAGGGATATGATGATGAAAGTTGGGTTGGGTGATTTTCTTGGCTTGTGGTTGTATTATTTGACCGTTGCGATCGGAATGACTAGGATTTTGAAGGGTGTTATGTGGTTCTGTATGAAATTCTTTTGTAGAGGTGTAGTTGATGAACAAGATTCTGATCTTGAGGTTGAAGATAAAGTTTAATGCACCTTCATTTAATCGTCTTAGGTTTTGCTCCAATCTCTATATTTTCTTTTCTATTCCATATATTCATCATTTTTTTCCTGCCAAATATTCAAATTTGTACAATCACACTTTTGAATAGTTATATAATTGTAATATGTGAATTTATACAAATAGTTAACTGACCGATGTCTGAGTTTTGACATTGTTGCATTCGCAGTGAATCAAATTTGCCGTTGATGTATGTAATTAGGCGTTGCTATAACGTCTTATAGAAACGGTCAGATTGTCGAAGGCTTGTATGAAATGTCATTGCCTGAATATGAGAAATGTGGTATATGGTAAATGCTAAGAGAAGTAGTTGTTGGTTTGGTAAGGAATGCAATTAGTTAGAGGCGTAAACAATAATCTGATGTTGTTGCTGCCGGCTGCTGAGTCTTGAATCTTGATAGGTGTAATCATAGAATGAGACTGCAACAAGTTCTAGTCAAGGATGATATGCCTTGCCAAATATCATGTCTCATCTACAATCTACATCCATTCATTCTCTTGCTTATGACTCGAGAGTAAAACTCTCGTCTCAAACAATAATTTGTGCATGTGATACGACGGGCTGAACCATTTTCTTGAAAAAATTTACGATTAAAGACGGCGAGTCGTTAAAAGTTTTATTTTTTTATTTAATAGTAATAGGGTTAATGAACTGATTGTATGCACTTTAAAATTTAATAGTTTTAACTCTTTGGGTAAGTCTCACTTTAAAATTTAATAACTCGGCCTACACTTTGATCTTCATCCGGTCTCCTATAAAACCGTCTTACTAATGTGCTTTAGACTCTTTTTAATCCAACTCTAGGTTCAAATGATTGAAGATGCTATGAATCATACTGACAAAGATTAAGTTAATCAAATCAAGCTAACCAATAAAAACGGAACACGAAGCAACCTAATCAATCATTCAAGCGAACCTTGTGTGCCCCTCTTAGCTCATACTCCCTCCGTCTCAATTATTTACTTAATATTGATTAAAATAATCCTCACGAATAATAAAAATGGCAAATAAATTAATGGGACGGAGTGAGGGAGTACATTGTACTGTATATTTGTATGTAATTGTCATGATGTCAACTAAATTAACACTGTGATTCATAATTTCCAATGAATTTAGTTCTTGAAATTGGCTTCCACAAGGACATGTTTTCTCTTAGGGTAGCCCAACCCAAACAAACTACTCAAGTACACCTTCCCATCCTTCACTGTCGCTGCTGTCGTAAGCCGATGCACAGGCCCCCAAAATTTGCCAATCACCGAAGCAGTCTCCCAACCATCCGAGCTTTCAACTAGCCGCCCTGAGGGGTTTCCAGCGACCACAAGCTTACTTGGGGACAAAAGCTCTAGACCATCTCCTAACACGAGTGACCCGGTTACTATTTTGACCAACTTAATCGACCCTTCCCCGTTCTTTAGGTCGATCTTGTACAATGTCCCAGAAGTCGTGTGCATTACGAGCAAATAACCGTCAGGGTGGTACACAATTCCATTAAGGGCTATCAAATTTTTGTACCATTCTTTGAAAATGAAAAGTGGACTTGTTATGGTTGACAACAGTTTCCCTTCAACACTCACCTTCCAAATCTTGCTTGTTTTTGCGTCGGTCACGTAAGCATTACCCTCGTCATCTACTGCTACATCATCTGCCAATGTTTTTTCCTCATCTGCGCGAAGTTTTACAATTGTTAGGAAATCGTTGTTTCTAGCATTAACCATTGCACATATTCTAGCACAGACGCAATATCGACGGAACACGAACTGAAAGCATACAACAGGTTGAGCAGTAGGCAAACTACCAAATGCTAAAAATGCAGGCAAATCATGCATGTCTCAACCACTTTACACAAGCAAATGAAAACAATCAAGAATTCATGCTCAATTAAGTGGTAATTGATCGATGGGCTAAATAGACATATTTTGATCTATATAAGAATATCATTTTGAAACAGAATGAGTTGAACAAGTTTAGACCAATTCTGTGTGATCAGTCCGATCACCTAATTCTCACAAAAAGGATTATACATCCAGATGTATATATAAGATCATTGTAAATCACATGTGTGGGTAATTGACGAACACAACTCGTATTGCATTCCTATTTATACGGTTAACACGATTTCGACTACTCCGTGTTAAGCACTTTAAGCATACGTATAGTGACGATATTAAATTTCACATTTTGGAGTAGCCAAAAATGAAATGTTGGGTAGCAGAAATCAGTAATTGTAACTTTTTTTTTTTGGATTTCGGGTACCGATTGCTGTTTCCCCTTGCTACTATGTAGCTCGCGGCTCGTCCTCTAAAGACCGGTATTTTCTCACAATCTATAATTACAAACTTTCAAATCTGAAATTTTAGACATTTTCAACACTACATATACAATGTGAAATATGTTGTCAAAACTGAACACCCGTAAAATAAACGTGTATTTCTTCAATAAATCATACAATACATACATTATGTCTCCACAAATATTCGACCAAAGGCAACTGTATCAATTAAAACAAACACAAATTCTTGTTTAAGACGTTGTTTAAGACGGACATATGGTACGATGATCGCAAAAACATACCAGGGCCACTGAGGTGAGCAATGAACAAGCGTTTCCAAGAAGAAAGGTCATACGCAGCAAGTCCACCATAACGATTCTGAATGAGATCCGCCACGACAACCAGCAGCCGGTTGCGAGGCCGGTCAATGACGATACCCACAGACGCATTGCCTGCCAAGTCAGCATCTTTAACGACCGTGATTTCGTCGAGTACAACATGATCAGTCGTAATGCCTTCCTGAATATTGTCATGAACATTGACAACACCTACGCCTCCTTCCATGTAAGAGACAATGAAGCGACGGTTGAGATAGTCCCACTTGACACATTCTCTAAGCCAGCTGTTGCTATGGTACTGGTATACGTGGGTTGACGGCGGGGCCGTCTCGAGACCGATTAGGATGCCTATGGGAATGGCTGAGAGTAGGAGGATTGAGAGGAGGAATTTTGTGGAGAACATGCAGGTTATGCATCCCATTTTTCTGTTCTTTTGGTGTTTTGATGGTGGTGACTATTATATGTTGCTTCTGTTTGGTTTTCTGTAGTAGTATTTGTAGGGGGAGAATTTGACTTATGTCTATGAAATTGGATTGTGGATGAGCACTATTCTTGTTTTTCACGTTTTAGTTTAGAGGTTAAGATAAAGGTATTTTGGACATTAAGTCTAGACGCGAATCTCCCTTTTTCTCTATTATACCAAGACTTAGTGCGCGCTTCGTTTGAGAAAAAGAAAGTATTTTCATAATTTTTGGAATTGTTATATTTTTTAAGCACAAAATATTGAGGCGATAATTATTTGGTGATTATATCATCACTATTTGTGATTATTATTTGCCGATAAATTAAGAAATTAAAATATAACTAAGTCGGTGATGTGTTATATGCAGTACTCCGTAGTTAGTCTGTTTTTATGGTACTGGTGAAATCAAGGAAATTTTAGAGTGACATAACACAAGACTTTCTTATCGATAAGTGGATTGTACATCTGATGTACTACCACAGATAATGTAATTTTTGAGCTTTACAATAAAGTTTTTGAGTGTAGTATTAAAATTTATGAATTTAAAATTTGAACATTAAACTCAAAAAAATTACAATGAAACTCAA
Organism: Heliosperma pusillum; assembly: GCA_022085475.1. Classification (NCBI taxonomy): domain Eukaryota; kingdom Viridiplantae; phylum Streptophyta; class Magnoliopsida; order Caryophyllales; family Caryophyllaceae; genus Heliosperma; species Heliosperma pusillum. The sequence goes on from JAIUZE010066095.1 coordinate 222,483, forward strand.
AATAAATCATATATAAGATTTAAAATTTAATTTATAAACTTTAAAAAGCTCAAAAAAAAGCCATAAAAACTCAAATTCATACTAGTCTGAGGTAGTATATCCGATGTATAATCTTTTTTCTCATGTTATTGATGAGGGTATGACTTAAACTGTTCATTTTTTGTAAGAGGTTAACGAGGAAATTTATCAATGAATATTAGTTTTAAGTTTGATTTTATCTCAATCCATTATTAATGTATTGGCATTTACACATCACATTGAATTTAAAAAATTATGTGAAAAATGACGTTAAAACACAATGCTACATAACTACATTTTCCCTATATCGACCGAATACATATTTACATAATGATTTGTTGCAAAAGAAACAGATTACTTTCTATATTCGCAAATCAAATATACACTTAATTTAGCAATCAGATGAGAGATGTAATGATATCTTTCTTTAATTTCTTAAAAAAAAGTTGTTGTAGATAGGTGAGGGATTATTTAAATGTTAAATGTTAAATTCACAACTTTGTTTTCAAAGAGTTAGTTTTACACTTTTACGTGGTTTACTCACCAATATAAGTTAAGTGAGGTTTGATGGGCGTACAACCAACAAATAAATACAAGTATAAAAATATACAAAATGCTTTGATAAATTGGTAAAGTTTGGTGCATGTTGGAAGGAAATGGAAATGAATATGCAAAGGACCATAATATAAGGATGGGAATTGTGTGGATTGTTTTCCTCAATTAGGTTGATTTTATGACAAATGTGTAATTTGAGGCCAAACAAGCTAAGGTCTCACATAAGTCAAGAAATATTGTGCATTGCATTCTAATAGATTTTGATTTTGGTATTTGATATGACAATGTATTTCCGTAAATTTAAATGTGACCGACACGAACGGGTGTTGTTTTGGAAAAAAGAAAAAAGGAACACGCGTCTTGTGTATTGCACTAGACCCATTTAGTAATTGAGCTTGCACAAATAGTTTTACTGCATCTAATGTACGGAGTACAATCTATGAATTGTGCTATTTCAACCCCTTTATTTTTTTTTCACATTATTTATATTAAGTATGAGTCGTCAAAAGTTTGTGACCGTCACGTTATTGTTCACATTATTTTTTTTCAACGATTTTATATAATTCATTAATTTTCTTGTTTATTTCATAATAAAATCGTTGTAAGGTCTTTAGCCAAATGGTTAATTTCCGATTCGAACTTAGGGGGTGGTTTTTTCTTCACCATGGCTCCATGACTACTTAATAAAACAAGACATTGATCAAATCCATCTTCCACATTTTGACTTAAGTATAAAAATTAGGTACAGTAATTAAGATCATTCATTCACAATTCAAATTAGGTACAACATGTATTTAACCCGGTTTACTTTTAAGACGGATATGTGACTTATTGAGCAAAGACATACATTATTACGACTTACGAGTACATTGTACTCTGTAAACTGTAATTGTCATAATTTTATCTAACTGTCTAGGCTAAAACATTGTGATTCACTGTATTTTTCAAGTGAGTTTAATTCTTGAAATTAGCTTCAACAAGGACATGTTTTCTCTTGGGGTAACCCAACCCAAACAAAAAACTCAAGTACACCTTTCCATCCTTCACCGTCGCTGATGTGGCAAGCCGATGCACGGGTCCCCAAAACGTACCAGTCACCGAAGCAGTCTCCCAGCCATCTGTGCTTTCAAGCAACCGTCCTGAAGGGTTCCCAGCAACCACAAGCTTACTCGGAGACAAAAGCTCTAGACCGTCTGCTAACACGAGTGACCCTGCCCCTATCTTAACAAACTTAATCGACGCAGACCCGTTTTTTGGGTCAATCTTGTACAGGGCCCCTGAAGTCGTGTGAACGACAAGCAAATAACCGTCAGGGTTGTACACAATTCCATTAAGGGCTATCAAATTTTTGTACCATTCTTTGAATGTGAAAAGTGGACTTGTTATTGGTGATAACACTTTCCCATCAACATTCACCTTCCAAATCTTTCTTGCTTTTGCATCGCTCACGTAAGCATTCCCTTCATCGTCTACTGCTACATTGTCTGCCAATGTTTTTTCGTCATCTGCACGATTTTTTACAAATATAAGGACACCAATTACGTTGGAGTCATGCTTACATAATCTGCAGGAAAATCAATACCTTCCTGGAGGTTATAAAAAACATCAAAAGTTGAACAAATGCTAGTACATAAACAAAATCAACACAACATAGATGCACTGAATGCAGAATGTTGTTGAAATAATGCTCCAGAATACAATTAATGATCATGAAAACAAGCAAGTATATATCTTCAATATAATGCTAATTGAATAAGAGCTTAATACACATGTTTTCTTAAAAATTAGACTGTCATTTTGAAACAGAATGAATTGAACAAGTTTGAACCAACTATGTGTGATCATCCAATAGTGACTCTCAAACATCTCATATCTAAGTAACGAATACATAGCACGTGTGGTAAGGCACTCGGTATTACTTCCTCCATGCCAATTTTATTGTCCTCCTTTCCATTTAGGGAGACATGATGAAATACCAATCACGCCCCTTAGATTAGAGGGTATAGTATAACGGTCTCCTCCCGTGTGCGTGTTTTTCAGTTAAGACATTGTCCTATATAACTAGAATTAGAGTGAGGAGACTAGGTTATAATTTAGTGAGTTACTACTTTTGCACATGTACCCGCACCGCAAAGTGTTATGTGGTGATGTTCGAGATAATGCAAAGTAGCATCGTGGTTGTGGAGTAGCACTACCGCTGCAAAAAAAACAAGGGGGCAATAAGGCCTCATTCTTTTCGACTTAATTTCAGCTATCATTCAGCCCATTTCAGCTCACTTCGGTTCGGATCATTCAATTTAGCTCGCTCATTTAATTTTAGCTATATTCATCTAAATAAATTTCAATTTTCCCTTCGGATCGATTCGGTTTTTAGGCTGACATACATCCATAAATTATATCTTTACCTATATATATATTTAAAGATTGATCATGAAAGTTAATGAACCTACTAAACCAAAAAAAAAGTAGCTGTGATGAAAAAAAGAAAAACATACGAGGGCCACTAAGATGAGCAAGGAATAAGCGTTGCCAAGACGAAAGATCATACGCAGCGAGGCCACTGTAACGATTCCAAATGACATCCACCACGACAACCAGCAGCCGGTTACGAGGCCGGTCAATGACGATACCCACAGACGCATTGCCTGCCAAGTCAGCATCTTTAACGACCGTGATTTCGTCAAGTATAACATGATCAGTCGTAGTGCCTTCCTGAATACTGTCATGAACATTGACAACACCTACGCCTCCTTCCATGTAAGAGACAATGAAGCGATGGTTGGGATGGTCCCACTTGACACATTCTCTAAGCCAGTTGTTGCTATGGTATTGGTACACGTGGGTTGAAGGCCGGGCCGTCTCGAGACCGATTAGGATGCCTATGGGAATGGCTGAGAGTAGGAGGATTGAGAGTAGGAATTTTGTGGAGAATATGCAGGATATGTATCCCATTTTATTTTTGGCTTTTGGTGGTGACCGTTGACTGTTAGTTACTTCGTTTTGTTTAGTTTTTTTGTCGGTGTATATGTAAGAGAGCAACTAGAGGTGGCAACCGAGTCACTCGAGTCGATTTTAAGTCATATGACTCATACCAGGCTGGATCGAATTATATATGTTACTTATAAGATGTAGTCGGATCGGATATTAGGCGTGTTGGAACGAATTGGCTCGGTTTCACGTGTTATGATTTTATTATATTCTAAGGTTTCAGGATGGTCGTTGACTCGTTGGTCTAGCGCGTCGTATCAATTTACTTGAGTCGGGTTAAGTCTTGCTAAGTTTAGAGACAACATGAGAGAAATTTAAATCGGGTTGCGGTCGATAGAAAATTTTCTTTATTAATATGGTATTAGAACTAGCGTGATTAAAAGGTCACATCTTCAAATGACCCGAATGTGACCCGATATTTTCAAAAAATAGAAGATTTGAAAATATTTCTTGACCCGAACTACAACACCCGAATGTGACCCGAAACCCGATTGGACCCGACCCGACCCGAACATGACCCGATATTTCTTGACCCGCAACTGACCCGACCCGAAAATAACCCGATTCAAAATCACTCAACCCGAAAATAACCCGACAAAACATAGCTTTAATTGAACCAAAAAGACATAAAATGGCCCTTTGTATCTTATTCTTAGACCCGAAAATGACCCGACCCGAAATAACCCGACCCGGTTGACCCGAAACGGACCCGACAACAAACCCGAAACAAACCCGAAATCCGAAATAACCCGACCTGACCCGAAATAACCCGAAATCAACGATAGACCCGAACTGATCCGACCCGAACCCGATCCGATTGACCCGTTTGCCAGGTCTATTTTCAACGATATTCGGAAACCAAAAATATTTTTTCCCTAAAGGTATTTATAGACTCGTTACGTCTATAAATAACAGTTAGATGTTAGTATTCCTCTTTAAACAACTAAAAACAAAGAATACTTCTTGTTTCCTCTGATACAGACAAGGTTTGAAAAGTGGTCATAATGTCTTCAAAATATCCGTATTTCAAATCAGATGGCAAATTCGTTATCTTGAGTTATTATTATATGTCTTATAGATATTACAGTGCGAATTTAGATACATTTTATTTCAAGGCCCAGTTGTCCCGAAAAACGTAGATAATAACCTTGAAAATTAGTGGTTTTCAGCGATATTCGGAAACCAAAAATATTATTTTCCTAAAGGTATTTAGAGACCCATTACCTCTATAAATAACAATTGGATGTTAGTATTCCTCTTTAAACAACGTAAAAACAAAGAATACTTCTTGTTTCCTCTGATACAGACAAGGTCTGAAAAGTGGTCTTAATGTCTCCAAAATATCTGTATTTCAAATCAGATGCCAATTTTGTTATCCTGAGTCATTATTATATGACTTAGAGATATTACATTGCGAATTTAGAGACATTTTATTTCCAGGCCCAGTTGTCCCGAAAAACGTGGATAATAACCTTGAAAATTAGTGGTTTTCAGCGATATTCGGAAACCAAAAATATTTTTTTCCTAAAGGTATTTATAGACCCGTTACGTCTATAAATAGCAGTTGGATGTTAGTATTCCTCTTTAAACAACGTAAAAACAAAGAATACTTCTTGTTTCCTCTGATACAGACAAGATCTGAAAAGTGGTCTTAATGTCTCCAAAATATCTGTATTTCAAATCATATGCCAATTTCGTTATCCTGAGTCATTATTATATGTCTTAGAGATATTACAGTGCGAATTTAGAGACATTTTATTTCAAAGCCCAGTTGTCCCGAAAACCGTGGATAATAACCTTCAAAATTAGCGGTTTTCAGGGATATTCGGAAACAAAAATTATTATTTCCCTAAAGGTGTTTATAGACCCGTTACGTGTATAAATATCAATTGATTTTTAGTATCCCTTTTTAAACAACGTAAAAGCGGAGATTACTACTTGTTTCCTCTAATATAAACAAGGTCTGAAAAGTGGTCACAAGGTCTCCAAACTATCTTTATTTCAAATCAGATGTCAATTTCGTTATTCTGAGTCATTATTATATGTCTTAAAGATATTACAGTGCGAATTTAGAGACATTTTATTTCAAGGCCCAGTTGTCCTGAAAAACGTGGATAATAACCTTGAAAATTAGTGGTTTTCAGCGATATTCGGAAACCAACAATATTATTTTCCTAAAGGTATTTAGAGACCCGTGACGTCTATAAATAGCAATTAATTTTTAGTATTCCTCTTTAAACAACGTAAAAATAAAGAATACTTCTTGTTTCCTCTGATACAGACAAGGTCTGAAAAGTAGTTTTAAGGACTCCAAAATATCTGTATTTCAAATCAGATGCCAATTTCGTTATCCTGAATCATTATTATATGACTTAGAGATATTACAATGCCAATTTAGAGACATTTTATTTCCAGGCCCAGTTGTCCCGAAAAACGAGGATAATAACCTTGAAAATTAGTGGTTTTCAGCGATATTCGGAAATCAAAAATATTTTTTCCGTAAATTTATTTATAAACCCGTTACGTCTATAAATAGCAGTTGGATGTTAGTATTCCTCTTTAAACAACGTAAAAACAAAGAATATTTCTTGTTTCCTCTGATACAGAAAAGGTCTGAAAAGTGGTCTTAATGTCTTCAAAATATCTGTATTTCAAATCATATGCCAATTTCGTTATCCTGAGTTATTATTATATGTTTTAGAGATATTACAGTGCGAATTTAGAGACATTTTATTTCAAGACCCAGTTGTCCCGAAAAACGTGGATAATAACATTGAAAATTAGTGGTTTTCAACGATATTCAAAAACCAAAAATATTATTTTCCTAAAGGTATTTAGAGACCCGTTACCTCTATAAATAGCAATTGGATGTTAGTATTTCTCTTTAAACAACGTAAAAACGAAGAATACTTCTTGTTTCTTCTGATATAGACAAGGTCTGAAAAGTGGTCTTAATGTCTCCAAAATATCTGTATTTCAAATCAGATGCCAATTTCGTTATCCTAAGTCATTATTATATGACTTAGAGATATTACTAGACCTGACAAAAGCAACCCGACCCGATAAACCCGATCCGAATGACCCGACCCGTGACCCGAAATTAACCCGAACTACAACACCCGAATGTGATCCGATACCCGATTTTACCCGACCAGACCCGAACTTGACCCGATCTTTCTTGACCCGTAATTGACCCGACCCGAAAATAACATGATTCAAAATCACTCAACCTGAAAATGACCCGACAAAACATAGCTTTAATTGAACCAAAAAGACTTAAAATGGCCTTTTGTATCTCATTCTTTGACCCGATAATGACCCGACCCTAAATAACCCGACCCGGTTGAGCCGAAATGAACCCGACAACAAACCTGAAACAAACCCGAAACCCGAAATAACCCGACCCGACCCGAATTAACCCGAAATCAACTAGAGACCCGAACTGACCCGACCATAATTAGCCCGACCCGAACCCGATCCGATTGACCCGTTTGCCAGGTCTAGATATTACAGTGCGAATTTAGAGACATTTTATTTTCCAGGCCAAGTTGTCCCGAAAAACGTGGATAATAACCTTGAAAATTAATGGTTTTCAGCGATATTCGGAAACCAAAAATATTTTTTCCATAATGTATTTATAGACCCGTTACGTCTATAAATAACAATTGGATGTTATTATTCATCTTTAAACAACGTAAAAACAGAGAATACTTCTTGTTTCCCCTGATACAAACAAGGTCTGAAAAGTGGTCTTAAGGACTCCAAAATATCTGTATTTCAAATCAGATACCAATCTCGTTATTCTGACTCATTATTATATGACTTAGAGATATTACAGTGCGAATTTAGAGACATTTTATTTTAAGGCCCAGTTGTCTCGAAAAACGTGGATAATAACCTTGAAAATTAGTGGTTTTCAGCGATATTCGGAAACAAAAAATATTTTTTTCCTAAAGGTATTTATAGACCTGTTACGTCTATAAATAGCAATTTGATGTTAGTACTCCTCTTAAAACATCGTAAAAACAGAGAATACTTCTTGTTTTCTCTGATACACACAAGGTCTGAAAAGAGATCTTAATGTCTTCAAAATATCTGTATTTCAAATCAGATACCAATCTCGTTATCCTGACTCAATATTATATGACTTAGAGATATTACAGTGCGAATTTAGAGACATTTTATTTCAAGGCCCAGTTGTCCCGAAAAACGTGGATAATAATCTTGAAAATTAGTGGTTTTCAGCGATATTCGGAAACCAAAAATATTATTTTCCTAAAGGTATTTAGAGACCCGTTACCTCTATAAAGAACAATTGGATGTTAGTATTCCTCTTTAAACAACGTAAAAACAAAGAATACTTCTTGTTTCCTCTGATACAGACAAGGTCTGAAAAGTGGTCATAATGTCTCCAAAATATCTGTATTTCAAATCAAATGCCAATTTTGTTATCCTGAGTCATTATTATATGACTTAGAGATATTACATTGCGAATTTAGAGACATTTTATTTCCAGGCCCAGTTGACCCGAAAAACGTGGATAATAACCTTGAAAATTAGTGGTTTTCAGCGATATTCGGAAACCAAAAATATTTTTTCCCTAAAGGTATTTATAGACCCGTTACGTCTATAAATAACAGTTGGAAGTTAGTATTCCTCTTTAAACAACGTAAAAACAAAGAATACTTCTTGTTTCCTCTGATACAGACAAGGTCTGAAAAATGTTTTTAATGTCTCCAAAATATCTGTATTTCAAATCATATGACAATTTCGTTATCCTGAGTCATTATTATATGTCTTAGAGATATTACAATGCGAATTTAGAGACATTTTATTTCAAGGCCCAGTTGTCCCGAAAACCGTGGATAATAACTTTCAAAATTAGCGGTTTTCAGGGATATTCGGAAACGAAAAATATTATTTCCCTAAAGGTGTTTATAGACCCGTTACGTCTATAAAAATCAATTGATTTGTAATATCCCTTTTTAAACAACGTAAAAACGGAGATTACTACTTGTTTTCTCTAATACAAACAAGGTCAGAAAAGTGGTCTTAAGGTCTCCAAACGATCCTTATTTCAAATTAGATGTTAGTTTCGTTATTCTGAGTCATTATTATATGTCTTAGAGATATTACAGTGCGAATTTAGAGACATTTTATTTCAAGGCCCAGTTGTCCCGAAAAACGTGGATAATAACCTTGAAAATTAGTGGTTTTCAGCGATATTCGGAAACCAACAATATTATTTTCCTAAAGGTATTTAGAGACCCGTTACCTCTATAAATAGCATTTGGATGTTAGTATTCCTCTTTAAACAACGTAAAAACAAAAAATACTTCTTGTTTTCTCTAATACAGACAAGGTCTGAAAAGTGGTTTTAAGGACTCCAAAATATCTGTATTTCAAATCAGATGTCAATTTCGTTATCCTGAGTCATTATTATATGACTTAGAGGTATTACAGTGCCAAATTAGAGACATTTTATTTCTAGGGCCAGTTGTGTAATACCCGTAAAATCATCAAATAAAATAAAAAGGGAATTTTAAAAATAATAATAATAAAGTATTATAAAGATCAAAATAATAAGAACTAAAATGGGAAATTAGTAGCGGTACAACTGTCACGTAACCTAGAATTTAATCCGACTTTGAGACGATAATCTAAAAACGCTTTCTTCGTCAAACGGTAAAAGAATTTATAATAAAATATATTCCTCAAATTTATTTTAATAAGAGAAGAGCATTATATATATATATATATATACATATATATACATACATTTAACCATAGTGTCGATATTATGAGTCTCAAAATATATCGTCACGCTTCGTTTTCCGTGTCGCGGAAACCCGACACAACACTAAACGAAATCCTAACCACATCTAGCCTAGATACCTAATAACCACCCTACATGCCAAGGAACCAATGCATGTTGAAGCATGCCCCTCTCTTGTCTACTTGGGAGTCGTTTATTCCCTTCCCCATATCCCTCTTTTTGTCTTTCCAAAACTTCACTCCAACACTCAATAAACCCTATAACTCAAGCTCCCACCAGAATTATTAGCTCACTAAAACACTATCAACACAAAAAAAAAAGAGTAGAGAGATAGAGAAGAAGAAGAAGATGAAGAAGAAGAGGAAGAAGAAGAAGAAGAAGAAGAAGAAGAAGAAGAAGAAGAAGAAGAAGAAGGAGAAGCTAGGAGGAGGATCTTGCCTTTACACTAAGATCTTCACCTTGTAAGGACTAAAATACTAAACTCTTAGCATTTTATTCTCATTCAACACTTAATCTTGAGTAAAACAAATCTGATGAGAGATTTGTCGCGTACCGCTCAAGCAAAACAATTTATGAAACCCAACTAATGCGATAGCGGAAGTCGGGGTCGAACCACAAGGATGGTGGGGTCAACTACTAGTTCGATTGAATCCTATTCTAGCCTAAAATATGACGGATTGGAAAGTTAACTAAAAATTAGGAAAAACAAGTAATCGGTAAGTAATAAAGACGAAAACAATTAAGGGAAAGACTAGGGTGAAGGGTTCACCTTAGGGGGATTAATGGGTTAGTCGGGTAACTAGCAAAGGGGTAAATAATTCGAGTAAAATCGATTGCTAATGTCTCAACAATCGATAATCATCAACAAAGACATCGCATTTGTCTCAAATCACCCATATAAACACTTAGTCTAATCGTCTCTACCACCGTCGCTTAAGAGAAAATCAAACCATGTTTGATAAAATGGCAACTCTCGTTCACCCATTTCATCAAACACTTGGTGTTCATATGGGCAATACCCAAATCATTTACCACAAACTTACTAATTAACCAACCTAATATCCCATATGATCCTCCCTTAGGCTCCCCCTAAACCCTAGAGGAGAATCTACTCACACATGGTAAAGGGAATCAAAGCACTAAAGGGAAGGGGGAGTTCAATCAACATTATGCTATGAGAAGAATAATGATAATAATCAAAAGATGAACTATAAACTAGAAATGGAAATTAATTGCATAAACAATAAAAAAGATGAGAGATTTTATACCAAACAAAACTTATATTGATGAGTAGGGGGAATGTCTTCACCCAAGTCTTCAATACAAACCCCAAAAAATGAAATGAAAGACTAGATTCAACAACTTGAAATGAGAAACTAAACTAGATTAGGGAAATATTAGGAGAGTAATTAGGGATTAATTTAGGTTACAAACTTCTAGGGTTTTGTGCTAAGAGGAATGTCAAAGAGAGTGCTTACAAAATAATAGGGGGGGGTATATATAGGTATCTCGAAATTAAGGAAGAAATTAGAAGAAGAGGCGGATTTTGCGATGTTGCGTTCCCGGCCGGTCGACCGGCCGCCGGGCCTTTGACTGGCCTGGGGCACATCAGTGATTTCAGGAACTCCGTCTTCAAAATCCTCAAAATTTCACTAAGTATGGAAAAATGGGGGTCTGGGCCGGTCGACCGGCCGCCGGTCCCCCACCGGCCTGGAGCACCATTTGACTCTCAATGGCTTTCTGATGTAGGTGTAGGCCGGGTAGTCGACCGGCCGCCGGTAGGCCGGCCGGCGCTACCTGGGCCTTTTCTTCACTTTTCAGCTTCTTTCATTTGTAGAGTGGTGGTCTGGGCCGGTGGGCCGGCCGCCGGTCTGGAGACCGGCCTGGACCACCTGATGACTCAATTCTTCACTTCTTCATCTCATCTTCGAATCCCGACTCATGCAAGACCCTATTGCTCCGATTTCTTCATTTCCGCCTTAATTCCTACAAATTAAGACCGACATTTATAGTACGGGAAATCGGGAAGCAACTGCAATCAAGGGCACGCAAATCCGTGTAAACGGACCAAAATGGGGACGAAAATGAGGGAAAAATGTGACTAATTAAATGCTTATCAAAATCCTTAAACGAACTATAAGAGTCTTCATACATGCATGCAAGAACCTATACACAAACAATCATCAAAGTGTCAAATCCGGAGGTTGATAATTAACAGAATAAAAATCCGACTTAGAATTGTGTTATTGCTATGAAAAAAATATATGTTGTAGATCTTTCTGTCTTTGATAAGTGTAAAATTTTTTGTCATAATCCGTTGAGTATTTTGCAAATGAAAAATCATACAATAAGAACATGATTCTGGACAAACGAATCTGCTAGGCTCAATGTTTGTATCTTAAAAAGTAACTTAAAAGCTTAATAAGGACAAACCCTTTAACCACAATGAACTTAAATGAATATAAAGTATATTAGGCCCTGGAATAAACTCATTTGGATTTGTAATCTTTGTAATATACTTAAAAACATTTTGTGACTCATATTCTGACCACTAGTTAAAGATCCGACCAATAGTACATCTTAAACCTATTTTTGGCTAACATTGTATAAACATAAAAGTTGGTAGACTAAATAATAGACCTATTGGAGTTGGTTTCGTCCAAGAATATTGAGTATTTGATTTTATATGATTTTTTGCAACACAAAATGACAATCTGGAAATCTGATAAAATATTGTTCTTTAGATTGATAGTTGAGAATCTACCATTTTGGAATAGACCACTAGTAAATAAAGTTATACTAAAAATAAATTCTTGATATTTGACTATGATAAACTTTAATGAGAGACATGCATGTTGGCCTTTTGAAAACCGATATTTCGACTATTTAAACACCCGAACCAGCCCAAAACTTTCTGTGACTCGGAAACCGTCACGTTTTACTAAACAGAAATTTTAGAGGCCTTAGAATCGTTTTTTTACTGTTAATATTTGACACTTAAAGTTGTAGGACATCTTAAGGAATCCAACCTCACTGGTCTTACCCCAAAAAGTTAATTAATGAAGGAGTTATGACGTTTTTAAGTCACTGTTCAGAATCTGTAAAACCGTAAAGTATGTATGAGATAATGAACTTGTATAAACCAAGTGTATAAGCTATAACTTGTTAAACTAAAAGCACCAACTTGATAAAATACTCTTAAATATTCTGACCATGAACTTAGTTTGATTTCTTAAGAATAAAACTTGGAACAAAACGTTCAAAATGGAAACATAACAAAAACCGAGTAAAATGCATAAAACCAATTGAACTAGTTAAGGACCGTCTGGAATAATTTAGTAACGAGTACTTTATCTATATTTTAGACTCGGGATTTGTAGAAGAGGAACTTTAAATCTAGACCAGCTCATAAGGTAAAGGAAACGCTTGTCCATACACTTTTCTTGAACTATTGAGTTTTGTTTCAAATGTTATATTGTGTATAATGTTTATAATGGTTGTTATTATAAGTTTGGATTATTGTGATGAAATATTGAAAAATGATTGATGTTATTCCATCCCTTGAAATGTTGAAATATAATAAAGGACTCATAACTTTTAAGAGTTTGAGAACCAAAACCGTTTGATCTTTTGTACAAGTTATGGAGATGGTTAATCTCAAGAAATGGATTTAATTGTGTGGAAATGGTTTTGATTTTTGGTTTGAACGGTTTTGGTAGAGGGGTAGGTTGTTCCCAAATAATAAAAGGGGACCTCCTATACAGAGCTTCTGGTGGGGGTTAGTTGATCGAGACCCCGTCCTCTTATCTTCCTCCTTGGGGTTGGCCCTTGGAGGGGTGTGCACCCTCGGGATTTTTGGACAGTTATTGTACATGGTTTGGTGAACCCCGTCTTATCCGGACTAGGGCGAGGGAATCCTCTCCATACGGCCTCTATCCATTACTTACTAAAGAAAGTGAAGAAATGTTTTCTTCGAAGGAAAGTGTTTTAAGGTTTGGAAGGACTAACTATTTTGGATCGGATTTCCTTATTTAGAAACTTGAACTTCTCAATGATATTCTACTTTCTTATGAATTCTAAATTTTAAGTAAAACTCTTATTTATTTATTTTTGGATTGTTTACCTTACTCAACATTATTGTTGACCCTCTTTTGTTTTTGTCCTTAATTGGAACTGCTATGACCACTATTGTGAGAGCAGATCGTGTGACAGGTAATCCAAGGAACTAGGACGTGGGAACCACGGGAGAGCGCGCGCGTTATTGTTTTTATTGGAAACCAATGTTTAGACAATTATCTTTATTTTGCATCATCAAACTTATTCGCTTCCGCAAACATTTGGATTTGGTTGTAATCGGATTTTACTCTTTGGTTTTTAATTCACATGGACATTTACCCCTTTGAATTACTTGATTTAAATACTTCTACTACAATTGGTTCAAATGTGACACATCCATATTCCGAATTTTACATGAAAACTCTATTTTTAAATATAACGGATTATGGGGGTGTTACAAGTTGTCCCGAAAAACGTGGATAATAACCTTGAAAATTAGTGGTTTTCAGAGATATTCGGAAACCAAAAATATTATTTTCCTAAAGGTATTTAGAGACCCGTTACCTCTATAAATAGCAATTGGATGTTAGTATTCCTCTTTAAACAACGTAAAAACAAAGAATACTTCTTGTTTCCTCTGATACAGATAAGGTCTGAAAAGTGGTCTTAATGTCTCCAAAATTTCTGTATTTCAAATCAGATGCCAATTTCGTTATCCTGAGTCACTATTATATGACTTAGAGATATTACATTACGAATTTAGAGACATTTTATTTCCAGGCCCAGTTGACCCGAAAAACGTGGATAATAACCTTGAAAATTAGTGGTTTTCAGCGATATTCGGAAACCAAAAATAATTTTTCCCTAAACGTATTTATAAACCCGTTACGTCTATAAATAGCAGTTGGAGGTTAGTATTCCTCTTTAAACAACGTAAAAACAAAGAATACTTCTTGTTTCCTCTGATACAGACAAGGTCTGAAAAGTGTTCTTAATGTCTCCAAAATATCTGTATTTCAAATCATATGCCAATTTCGTTATCCTGAGTCATTATTATATGTCTTAGAGATATTACAGTGCGAATTTAGAGACATTTTATTTCAAGGCCCAGTTGTCCCGAAAACCGTGGATAATAACTTTAAAAATTAGCGGTTTTCAGGGATATTCGGAAACGAAAAATATTATTTCCCTAAAGGTGTTGATAGACCCGTTACGTCTATAAATATCAATTGATTTGTAATATCCCTTTTTAAACAACGTAAAAACGGAGATTACTACTTGTTTCCTCTAATACAAACAAGGTTATAAAAGTGGTCTTAAGGTCTCCAAACGATCCTTATTTCAAATTTGATGTTAATTTCGTTATTCTGAGTCATTATTATATGTCTTAGAGATATTACAGTGCGAATTTAGAGACATTTTATTTCAAGGCCCAGTTGTCCCGAAAACCGTGGATAATAACCTTCAAAATTAGCGGTTTTCAGGGATATCCGGAAACGAAAAATATTATTTCCCTAAAGGTGTTTATAGACCCGTGACGTCTATAAATATCAATTGATTTTTAGTATTCCTCTATAAACAACGTAAAAATAAAAAATACTTCTTGTTTCCCTGATACAGACAAGGTCTGAAAAGTGGTTTTAAGGACTCCAAAATATCTGTATTTCAAATGAGATGCCAATTTCGTTATCCTGAGTCATTATTATATGACTTAGAGGTATTACAGTGCCAATTTAGAGACATTTTATTTCTAGGGCCAGTTGTCCCGAAAAACGTGGATAATAACCTTGAAAATTAGTAGTTTTCAGCGATATTCGGAAACCAAAAATATTATTTTGCTAAAGGTATTTAGAGACCCGTTACCTCTATAAATAGCAATTGGATGTTAGTATTCCTCTTTAAACAACGTAAAAACAAAGAATACTTCTTGTTTCCTCTGATACAGATAAGGTCTGAAAAGTGGTCTTAATGTCTCCAAAATTTCTGTATTTCAAATCAGATGCCAATTTCGTTATCCTGAGTCACTATTATATGACTTAGAGATATTACATTGCGAATTTAGAGACATTTTATTTCCAGGCCCAGTTGACCCGAAAAACGTGGATAATAACCTTGAAAATTAGTGGTTTTCAGCGATATTCGGAAACCAAAAATAATTTTTCCCTAAACATATTTATAGACCCGTTACGTCTATAAATAGCAGTTGGAGGTTATTATTCCTCTTTAAACAACGTAAAAACAAAGAATACTTCTTGTTTCCTCTGATACAGACAAGGTCTGAAAAGTGTTCTTAATATCTCCAAAATATCTGTATTTCAAATCATATGCCAATTTCGTTATCCTAAGTCGTTATTATATGTCTTAGAGATTTTACAGTGCGAATTTAGAGACATTGTTTTTCAAGCCCCAATTGTCCTGAAAACCGTGGATAATAACTTTCAAAATTAGCGGTTTTCAGGGATATTCGGAAACGAAAAATATTATTTCCCTAAAGGTGTTTATAGACCCGTTACGTCTATAAATATCAATTGATTTGTAATATCCCTTTTTAAACAACGTAAAAACGGAGATTACTACTTGTTTCCTCTAATACAAACAAGGTCAGAAAAATGGTCTTAAGATCTCCAAACGATCCTTATTTCAAATTAGATGTTAATTTTGTTATCCTGAGTTATTATTATATGTCTTAGAGATATTACAGTTCGAATTTATAGACATTTTATTTCAAGGCTCAATTGTCCCGAAAAACGTGGATAATAACCATGAAAATAAGTGGTTTTTCAGCGATATTCGGAATCCAAAAATATTTTTTCCCTAAAGGTATTTATATATAGATCCTTTATGTATATAAATAGCAATTGGATGTTAGTATTTCTCTTTAAACAACGTAAAAACAGATATTCGAAAACCAAAAATAACGTAAAAACAGATAATATTTCTAGTTTCATCTGATATAGACAATGTCTGAAAAAGTGTTCTTAAGGTCTTCAAAAACGAAGAATACTACTTGTTTCCTCTAATACACTTAATGTCTAAAAATTGGTCCTAAAGTCTACAAACTATCTTTATTTCAAATCAGATGCAAATTTCGTTATCCTGAGTCATTATTATCTGTCTTAGAGATATTACAGTGCGAATTTAGAGACATTTTATTTCAAGGCCCACTTGTCTAGAAAATCGTGGATTATAATAACCTTCAAAATTAACGATTTTCAGTGATATTCAAAACCAAAAATATTTTTTATTAAAGATATTTATAGACCCGTTATGTTTATAAATAGCAATTGGATGTTAGTTTCCCTTTTTAAACTTTGTAAAAACGGAGAATATTACTTGTTTCTTCAAATATATACAAGGTCTGAAAAGTAAACTTAAGATCTCCAAATTATCTTTATTTCAAGTGAGATGCCAATTTCGTTATCCTGAGTCATTATTATATGTCTTATAGATATTACATGTCGAATTTAGAGACATTTTATTTTAAGGCCCAGTTGTCCCGAAACCGTGGATAATAACCTTGAAAATCAGCGGTTTTCAGCGATTTTCGGAAACCAAATATATTTTTTCCTTAAAGGTATATATAGACCTGGTACGTCTATAAATAGCAATTTGATATTACTATCCCTCTTTAAACAACGTAAACACGGAGATTACTACTTGTTTTCTCTAATATTTACAACTTACAAGGTCTGAAAATTGGTCTTAAGGTCTTCAAAATATCTCTATTTCAAATCAGATGCCAATTTTGTTATTCTGAATCATTATTATATGTCTTAAAGATATTATAGTGCGAATTATAGACATTTTATTTCAAGGCTCAGTTGTCCCGAAAACCGTGGATAATAACCTTCAAAATTAGCGGTTTTCAGCGATATTCGGAAACAAAAAATATTTTTCCCTAAAGGTGTTTATAGACCCGTTACGTCTATAAATAACAATTGATTTTTAGTATCCCTCTTTAAAAAGGTAAAAATGGAGATTACTACTTGTTTCCTCTAATATAGAGAAGGTCTGAAAAGTGGTCTTAAGGTCTCCAAACTATCTTTATTTCAAATCAGATGCCAATTTCGTTATCCTGAGTCATTATTATATGTTTTAGAGATATTAAAATGCGAATTTAGAGACATTTAATTTCGAGGCCCAGTTGTCACGAAAAACGTGGATAATAACCTTGAAAATTAGTGGTTTTCAGCGATATTCGAAAACCAAAAATATTTTTTTCCTAAAGGTATTTTTAAAGCCATTACGTCTATAAATAGCAGTTGGATGTTAATATTCCTCTTTAAACAACGTAAAAACAGAGAATACTTCTTGTTTCCTCTGATACAGACAAGGTTTGAAAAGTGGTCATAATATCTTCT
Source organism: Heliosperma pusillum (assembly GCA_022085475.1). Lineage (NCBI taxonomy): Eukaryota > Viridiplantae > Streptophyta > Magnoliopsida > Caryophyllales > Caryophyllaceae > Heliosperma > Heliosperma pusillum. Next base: position 240,237 of record JAIUZE010066095.1, read on the forward strand.
AAATATCCGTATTTCAAATCAGAAGTCAATTTCGTTATCCTGAGTCATTATTATATGTCTTAGAGATATTACAGTGCGAATTTAGAGACATTTTATTTCCAGGCCCAGTTGTCCCGAAAAACGTGGATAATTACCTTGAAAATTAGTGGTTTTAAGCGATATTCAGAAATCAAAAATATTTTTCCCTAAAGATATTTATAGACCCGATACGTTTATAAATAGCAGTTGGATCTTAGTAATCATCTTTAAACAACGTAAAAACAGAGAATACTTTTTGTTTCCTCTGATACAGACAAGGTTTGAAAAGTGGTCATAATGTCTCCAAAATATCTGTATTTCAAATCAGATGTCAATTTCGTTATCCTGAGTCATTATTATATGTCTTAGAGATAATATAGTGCGAATTTAGAGACATTTTATTTCAAGGCCCAGTTGTCCCGAAAAACGTGGATAATAACCTTGAAAATTAGTGGTTTTTCAGCGATATTCGGAAAACCAAAAATATTTTTTCCCTAAATGTATTTATAGATTCGATACGTCTATAAATAGCAATTGGGTGTTATTATTTCTCTTTAAACAACGTAAAAATAGAAAATACTTCTTGTTTCCCCTGATACATACAAGGTCTGAAAAGTGGTCTTAAAGACTCCAAAATATCTGTATTTCAAATAAGATGACAATTTCGTTATTCTGAGTCATTATTATATGTCTTACTGATATTAAAGTGTGAATTTAGAGACATTTTATTTCAAGGCTCAGTTGTCCCGAAAAACGTGAATATTACCTTGAAAATTAGTGGTTTTCAGCGATATTCGGAAACCAAAAATATTTTTTCCATAAATGTATTTATAGACCCGTTACGTCCATAAATAACAATTGGATGTTATTATTTCTCTTTAAACAACGTAAAAACAGAGAATACTTCTTGTTTCCCCTGATACAAACAAGGTCTGAAAAGTGGTCTTAAGGACTCCAAAATATCTGTATTTCAAATCAGATACCAATCTCGTTATCCTGACTAATTTTTATATGACTTAGAGATATTACAGTGCGAATTTAGAGACATTTTATTTCAAGGCCCAGTTGTCCCGAAAAACGTGGATAATAACCTTGAAAATTAGTGGTTTTCAGCGATATTCGGAAACAAAAAATATTTTTTTCCTAAAGGTATTTATAGACCTGTTACGTCTATAAATAGCAATTTGATGTTAGTACTCCTCTTAAAACATCGTAAAAACAGAGAATACTTCTTGTTTTCTCTGATACAGACAAGGTCTGAAAAGTGATCTTAATGTCTCCAAAATTTCTGTATTTCAAATCAGATACCAATCTCGTTATCCTGACTCATTATTATATGACTTAGAGATATTACAGTGCGAATTTAGAGACATTTTATTTCAAGGCCCAGTTGTCACGAAAAACGTGGATAATAACCATGAAAATTAGTGGTTTTCAGCGATATTCGGAAACCAAAAATATTTTTTCACTAAATGTATTTATAGACCCGTTACGTCTATAAATAGCAATTGGATGTTATTATTCCTCTTTAAACAACGTAAAAAAAAAAAAATACTTCTTGTTTCCCCTGATACAGAAAGGTCTGAAAAGTGGTCTTAAGGACTCCAAAATATCTTTATTTCAAATCAGATGCCAATTTTGTTATCCTGAGTCATTATTATATGTCTTAGAGATAATACAGTGCGAATTTAGAGACATTTTATTTCAAGTCCCAGTTATCCCGAAAAACGTGAATAATAACCTTGAAAATTAGAGGTTTTCAGGGATATTCGGAAACGAAAAATATTATTTCACTAAAGGTGTTTATAGACCCGTTACGTCTATAAATATCAATTGATTTTTAGTATCCCTTTTTAAACAACGTAAAAACGGAGATTGCTACTTGTTTCCTCTAATATAAACAAGGTCTGAAAAGTGATATTAAGGTCTCCAAACTATCTTTATTTCAAATCAGATATCAATTTCGTTATTCTGAGTCATTATTATATATCTTAGAGATATTACAGTGCGAATTTAAAGACATTTTATTTCAAGGCCCAGTTGTCCTGAAAAACAAGGATAATAACCTTGAAAATTAGTGGTTTTCAGCGATATTCGGAAACCAAAAATATTATTTTCCTAAAGGTATTTAGAGACCCGTTACCTCTATAAATAGCAATTGGATGTTAGTTTTCCTCTTTAAACAACGTAAAAACAAAGAATACTTCTTGTTTCCTCTGATACAGACAAGGTCTGAAAAGTGGTCTTAATGTCTCCAAAATATCTGTATTTCAAATCAGGTGCTAATTTCGTTATTCTGAGTCATTATTATATGTCTTAGAGATATTACAGTGCGAATTTAGAGACAATTTATTTCCAGGCCCAGTTGTTCCAAAAAAACGTGGATAATAACCTTGAAAATTAGTGGTTTTCAGCGATATTCGAAACCAAAAATAGTTTTTCCATTAAGGTATTTATAGACCTGTTACGTCTATAAATAACAGTTGGATGTTAGTATATCTCTTTAAACAACGTAAAAACAAAGAATACTTCTTGTTTTCTCTGATACAGACAAGGTCTGAAAAGTGTTCTTAATGTCTCCAAAATATCTGTATTTCAAATCAGATACCAATTTCGTTATTCTGAGTCATTATTATATGACTTAGAAATATAACAGTGCGATTTTAGAGACATTTTATTTCCAGGCCCAGTTGCCCCGAAAAACGTGGATAAATAACCTTGAAAATTAGTGGTTTTCAGCGATATTCGGAAACCTAAATATTATTTTCCTAAAGGTATTGATAGACCCATTACCTCTATAAATAACAATTGGATGTTAGTATTCCTCTTTAAACAACGTTAAAACAAAGAATACTTCTTGTTTCCTCTGATACAGACAAGGACTGAAAAGTGGTCTTAATGTCTCCAAAATATCTGTATTTCAAATCAGATGCCAATTTCGTTATCATGAGTCATTATTATATGACTTAGAAATATTAAAGTGCGAATTTAGAGACATTTTATTTCTAGGCCCAGTTGTCCCGAAAAACGTGGATAATAACCTTGAAAATTAGTGGTTTTCAGCGATATTCGGAAACCAAAAATATTTTTTCCCTAAAGGTATTTATAGACCCGTTACGTCTATAAATAGCAGTTGGATGTTAGTATTCCTCTTTAAACAACGTAAAAACAAAGAATACTTCTTGTTTCCTCTGATACAGACAAGGTCTGAAAAGTGGTCTTAATGTCTCCAAAATATATGTATTTCAAATCAGATGCCAATTTCGTTATCCTAAGTCATTATTATATGACTTAAAGATATTACATTGCGAAATTAGAGACATTTTATTTCCAGGCCCGGTTCTCCTGAAAAACGTGGATAATAACCTTGAAAATTAGTGGTTTTCAGCGATATTCGGAAATCAAAAATATTTTTTCCCTAAAGGTATTTATAGACCCTTTACGTCTATAAATAGCAGTTGGATGTTAGTATTCCTCTTTAAACAACGTAAAAACAAAGAATACTTCTTGTTTCCTTTGATACAGACAAGGTCTGAAAATGGTCTTAAGTAGACCTGGCAAAAGCAACCCGACACGATTGACCCGACCCGATTGACCCGACCCGTTACCCGTAATTGACCCGAACTACAACACCCGAATGTGACCCGAAACCCGATTAGACCCGACCCGACTCGAACATGACCCGATCTTTCTTGAACCGTAACTGACCTGACCCTAAAATAACCCGATCCAAACCACTCAATTCGAAAATGACCCGACAAAACATAACTTTAACTGAACCGAAAAGACTTAAAATGGCCTTTTGTCTCTTATTCTTTGACCCGAAAATGACCCGACCCGAAATAACCCGACCTGGTTGACCCGAAACGGACCCGACAACTAACCCGAAACAAACCCGAAACCCGAAATGATTCGAGCCGACCCGAATTAACCCGAAATCAACGTAAGACCCGAACTGACCCGACCCGAACCCGACCCGGTTGACCTGTTTGCCAGGTCTAGTCTTAAGGACTCTAAAATATCTTTATTTCAAATCAGATGCCAATTTCGTTATCCTGAGTCATTATTATATGTCTTAGAGATATTACAGTGCGAATTTAGAGACATTTAATTTCATGGCCCAGTTATCCCGAAAAACGTGAATAATAACCTTGAAAATTAGCGGTTTTCAGGGATATTCGGAAACGAAAAATATTATTTCCCTAAAGGTGTTTATAGACCCGTTACGTTTATAAATATCAATTGATTTTTAGTATCCCTTTTTAAACAACGTAAAAACATAGATTACTACTTGTTTCCTCTAATATAAACAAGGTCTGAAAAGTGGTCTTAAGGTCTCCAAACTATCTTTATTTCAAATCAGATGTCAATTTCGTTATTTTGAGTCATTATTATATGTCTTAGAGATATTACAGTGCGAATTTAGAGACATTTTATTTTAAGGCTCAGTTGTCCCGAAAAACGTGGATAATAACCTTGAAAATTAGTGGTTTTCAGCGATATTCTGAAACAAAAATATTATTTTCCTAAAGATATTTAGAGACCCGTTACCTCTATAAATTGCAATTGGATGTTAGTATTCCTCTTTAAACAACGTAAAACAAAGAATACTTCTTGTTTCCTCTGATACAGACAAGGTCTGAAAAGTGTTCTTAATGTCTCCAAAATATCTGTATTTCAAATCAGATACCAATTTCGTTATTCTGAGTCATTATTATATGACTTAGAAATATTACAGTGCGAATTTAGAGACATTTTATTTCCAGACCCAGTTGTCCCGAAAAACGTGGATAAATAACCTTGAAAATTAGTGGTTTTCAGCGATATTCGGAAACCTAAAATATTATTTTCCTAAAGGTATTGATAGACCCGTTACCTCTATAAATAACAATTGGATGTTAGTATTCCTCTTTAAACAACGTTAAAACAAAGAATACTTCTTGTTTCCTCTGATACAGACAAGGACTGAAAAGTGGTCTTAATGTCTCCAAAATATCTGTATTTCAAATCAGATGCCAATTTCGTTATCATGAGTCATTATTATATGACTTAGAAATATTAAAGTGCGAATTTAGAGACATTTTATTTCTAGGCCCAGTTGTCCCGAAAAACGTGGATAATAACCTTGAAAATTAGTGGTTTTCAGCGATATTCGGAAACCAAAAATATTTTTTCCCTAAAGGTATTTATAGACCCGTTACGTCTATAAATAGCAGTTGGATGTTAGTATTCCTCTTTAAACAACGTAAAAACAAAGAATACTTCTTGTTTCCTCTGATACAGACAAGGTCTGAAAAGTGGTATTAATGTCTCCAAAATATATGTATTTCAAATCAGATGCCAATTTCGTTATCCTAAGTCATTATTATATGACTTAGAGATATTACATTGCGAATTTAGAGACATTTTATTTCCAGGCCCGGTTCTCCTGAAAAACGTGGATAATAACCTTGAAAATTAGTGGTTTTCAGCGATATTCGGAAACCAAAAATATTTTTTCCCTAAAGGTATTTATAGACCCTTTACGTCTATAAATAGCAGTTGGATGTTAGTATTCCTCTTTAAACAACGTAAATACAAAGAATACTTCTTGTTTCCTTTGATACAGACAAGGTCTGAAAAGTGGTCTTAAGTAGACCTGGCAAAAGCAACCCGACACGATTGACCCGATTCGATTGACCCGACCCGTTACCCGTAATTGACCCGAACTACAACACCCGAATGTGACCTGAAACCCGATTAGACCCGACCCGACCCGAACATGACACGATCTTTCTTGAACCGTAACTGACCCGACCCGAAAATAACCCGATCCAAAACCACTCAACCCGAAAATGACCCGACAAAACATAACTTTAACTGAACCGAAAAGACTTAAAATGGCCTTTTGTCTCTTATTCTTTGACCCGAAAATGACCCGACCCGAAATAACCCGACCTGGTTGGCCCGAAACGGACCCGACAACTAACCTGAAACAAACCCGAAACCCGAAATGACCCGAGCCGACCCTAATTAACCTGAAATCAACGTAAGACCCGAACTGACCCGACCCGAACTGGCCCGACCCGAACCCGACCCGGTTGACCTGTTTGCCAGGTCTAGCCTTAAGGACTCTAAAATATCTTTATTTCAAATCAGATGCCAATTTCGTTATCCTGAGTCATTATTATATGTCTTAGAGATATTACAGTGCGAATTTAGAGGCATTTAATTTCATGGCCCAGTTATCCCGAAAAACGTGAATAATAACCTTGAAAATTAGCGGTTTTCAGGGATATTCGGAAACGAAAAATATTATTTCCCTAAAGGTGTTTATAGACCTGTTACGTCTATAAATATCAATTGATTTTTAGTATCCCTTTTTAAACAACGTAAAAACAGAGATTACTACTTGTTTCCTCTAATATAAACAAGGTCTGAAAAGTGGTCTTAAGGTCTCCAAACTATCTTTATTTCAAATCAGATGTCAATTTCGTTATTCTGAGTCATTATTATATGTCTTAGAGATATTACAGTGCGAATTTAGAGACATTTTATTTCCAGGCCCAGTTGTCCCGAAAAACGTGGATAAATAACCTTGAAAATTAGTGGTTTTCAGCGATATTCGGAAACCAAAAATATTTTTACCCTAAAGGTATTTATAGACCCGTTACGTGTATATATAGCAGTTGGATGTTAGTATATCTCTTTAAACAACGTAAAAACAAAGAATACTTCTTGTTTCCTCTTATACGGACAAGGTCTGAAAAGTGGTCTTAATGTCTCCAAAATATTAGTATTTCAAATCATATGCCAATTTCGTTATCCTGACTAATTATTATATGTCTAAGAGATATTACAGTGAGAATTTAGAGACATTTTATTTCAAGGCCCAGTTGTCCCGAAAACCGTGGATAATATAATAACCTTCAAAATTAGCGGTTTTCAGGGATATTCGGAAACGAAAATTATTATATCTCTAAAGGTGTTTATAGACCCGTTACGTCTATAAATATCAATTTATTTTTAGTATCCCTTTTTAAACAACGTAAAACCGGATATTACTACTTGTTTTTCTCTAATACAAACAAGGTCTGGAAAGTGGTCTTAAGAACTCCAAAATATCTTTATTTCAAATCAGATGCCAATTTCGTTATCCTGAGACATTATTATATGTCTTAGAGATATTACAGTGCGAGTTTAGAGACATTTTATTGCAAGGCCCAGTTATCCCGAAAAACGTGAATAATAACCTTGAAAATTAGTGGTTTTCAGCGATATTCAGAAACCAAAAATATTTTTTCCCTAATGGTATATATAGACCCGTTACCTCTATAAATAGCAATTGGATGTTAGTATTCCTCTTTAAAAGACGTAAAAACAGAGAATATTTCTTGTTTCCTCTCATACAGACAAGGTCTGGAAAATGGTCTTAATGTCTCCAAAATATCTGTATTTCAAATCATATGTCAATTTCGTTATCCTGAGTCATTATTATATGTCTTACAGATATTACAATGCAAATTTAGAGACATTTTATTTCAAGGCCCAGTTGTCCCGAAAACCGTGGATAATAACCTTCAAAATTAGCGGTTTTCAGGGATATTTGGAAACGAAAAATATTATTTCCTTAAAGGTGTTTATAGACCCGGTACGTCTATAAATATCAATTGATTTTTAATATCCCTTTTTAAACAACGTAAAAACGGAGAATAATTCTTGTTTCCTCTAATACAGAAAAGGTCTGAAAACTGGTCTTAATGTCTCCAAAATATCTGTATTTCAAATCAGATGCCAATTTCGTTATCTTAAGTCATTATTATATGACTTCGAGATATTAAAATGCGAATTTAGAGACATTTTATTACAAGGCCCAGTTGTCCCGAAAAACGTGGATAATAATCTTGAAAATTAGTGGTTTTCAACGATATTCGGAAACCAAAAATATTTTTTCCCTAAAGGTATTTATAGACCCGTTACGTTTATAAATAGCAGTTGGATGTTAGTATTCATCTTTAAACAACGTAAAAACAAAGAATACTTCTTGTTTCCTTTTATACAGACAAGGTTTGAAAAGTGGTCATAATGTCTTCAAAATATCCGTATTTCAAATCAGATGGCAATTTCGTTATCCTGAGTTATTATTATATGTCTTAGAGATATTACAGTTCGAATTTATAGACATTTTATTTCAAGGCTCAGTTGTCCCGAAAAACGTGGATAATAACCTTGAAAATTAGTGGTTTTCAGCGATATTCGGAAACCAAAAATTTTATTTTCCTAAAGGTATTTAGAGACCCGTTACCTCTATAAATAGCAATTGGATGTTAGTATTCCTCTTTAAACAACGTAAAAACAAAGAATACTTCTTGTTTCCTCTGATACAGACATGGTCTGAAAAGTGGTCTTAATGTCTCCAAAATATATGTATTTCAAATCAGATGCCAATTTCGTTATCCTAAGTCATTATTATATGACTTAGAGATATTACATTTCGAATTTAGAGACATTTTATTTCCAGGCCCGGTTCTCCTGAAAAACGTGGATAATAACTTTGAAAATTAATGGTTTTCAGCGATATTCGGAAACCAAAAATATTTTTTCCCTAAAGGTATTTATAGACCCTTTACGTCTATAAATAGCAGTTGGATGTTAGTATTCCTCTTTAAACAACGTAAAAACAAAGAATACTTCTTGTTTCCTTTGATACAGACAAGGTCTGAAAAGTGGTCTTAAGGACTCTAAAATATCTTTATTTCAAATCAGATGCCAATTTCGTTATCCTGAGTCATTATTATATGTCTTAGAGATATTACAGTGCGAATTTAGAGACATTTAATTTCATGGCCCAGTTATCCCGAAAAACGTGAATAATAACCTTGAAAATTAGCGGTTTTCAGGGATATTCGGAAACGAAAAATATTATTTCCCTAAAGGTGTTTATCGACCCGTTACGTCTATAAATATCAATTGATTTTTAGTATCCCTTTTTAAACAACGTAAAAACAGAGATTACTCCTTGTTTCCTCTAATATAAACAAGGTCTGAAAAGTGGTCTTAAGGTCTCCAAACTATCTTTATTTCAAATCAGATGTCAATTTCGTTCTTCTGAGTCATTATTATATGTCTTAGAGATATTACAGTGCGAATTTAGAGACATTTTATTTCAAGGCTCAGTTGTCCCGAAAAACGTGGATAATAACCTTGAAAATTAGTGGTTTTCAGCGATATTCTGAAACAAAAATATTATTTTCCTAAAGATATTTAGAGACCCGTTACCTCTATAAATTGCAATTGGATGTTAGTATTCCTCTTTAAACAACGTAAAAACAAAGAATACTTCTTGTTTCCTCTGATACAGACAAGGTCTGAAAAGTGGTCTTAATGTCTCCAAAATATCTGTATTTCAAATCAGATGTCAATTTCGTTATTCTGAGTCGTTATTATATGTCTTAGAGATATTACAGTGCGAATTTAGAGACATTTTATTTTCAGGCCCAGTTGTCCCGAAAAACGTGGATAAATAACCTTGAAAATTAGTGGTTTTCAGCGATATTCGGAAACCTAAAATATTATTTTCCTAAAGGTATTTATAGACCTGTTACCTCTATAAATAGCAATTGGATGTTAGTATTTTTCTTTAAACAACGTAAAAACAAAGAATACTTCTTGTTTCCTCTGATTTAGAGGCTACGAGCCTCCGTGTGAAACATTATCCATGCGTTGATGTTTACGAGCCTCCGCTTGAGCGGGCATGTGAAGGAGTATAAAATTATTTAGGCCTCCATCATTATCTTAACATTTTGGTTGAGATAATCATTTAAAAGGTAAATCAACATAATAATTTACATAAACCAACTTGTAAACGCAAAAAGAAAAAAAAAGTTGGAAAATCACTTCAATTAAAGACTACCACACCTAAATCATCCCAAGCCAATGCAGCAAAAAAAGAAAAAAAAAATCAACACTACATCCAGAAAAATGAAAAATATCAATTGAAAATTAAATATTTAAACCACTCATTTGGAAAAAAATCCATTGGACATAACATTAAAAGAAGAGATATCCACCCATTTCACTCCCATATCTCACATAAATTACCAAAACTTATATCCTTTCATGCCTTACTCATATTTCGGCCTTGTGTTTGTAATATAATCTCATAACAAAATCTCAACCAAAACAATAAAAAAAAAAAATGAGTAGCATGAGCATTATTGCAATGAACCCAAAGGTATTGCTAGCAAGCAAACCAGCTTACACAAGTGTTGAAGCACCAACAAGGTTAGCTAACATGGTTACGTACTCTAGGAAGGTCCGGTTGGTCGCGGTTCAAGCCACACCGGATAAGCTTTCAGATAGCATTCAGCAAAGCATTAAGACGGCTCAGGAGACGTGCTCAGAGAATCCTGAGAGTGGCGAGTGTGCTGCAGCTTGGGATGAGGTTGAGGAGGTCAGTGCCGCGGCTAGTCATGCTAGGGCTAACACCAAGCCTAATGACCCTCTTGAGACTTACTGTCAAGATAATCCTGAGACTGCTGAATGCAGGACCTATGATAATTAATTTCGTGCATTTATCCTGTTTTATTATATCAGTATATCATATCGTTACGCATATTGTATACTTTTATGTGTTTTACGTACAACACGTTAAATTGCGACTGCTAAAAACAGTCATATATTTACAAAAGCGGTTGGAATTCACTATAAAAAAAACGCTTCTCCGATTATATGATACACATTATACATACTCTGTATCATTTTTGTTATGGCAGCTTGTTTAGTTTATTATGCTGTTCTTGCTCTAGCTTAATGCTTATAAGATGGTTTTGGATTCGTAAAACAGACTAACAGCTAGCAGTTTTGAAAAATGCAACCCAAAGGTAAGGTTATCGACACAAGGACACAAGGTTAAACAATATCTTGAGGAGTAATACGCATGACTTGTAACTCGCTAACAACAGAGTTCCTCCTGTGGTCGTGTTTACTGAATTCAATACAAGTAAACAATATATTTGCTAATGAGAGGCGAGTATTTTCTATGACGATTAACACTCGTATTAGTATACTACAGTGTGAAACTATAAGCTTTGGCAATCCACCTGTTTACAATCAATGGCCTTGAATCGATAATTGTAGGAGAATTTTCATAAAAAAAGATCAGAATAAAACTAAATATCTACAGTAACACTCAAAAGACTTAGTGAACAATGATCAGTCCCTTATTAACACACTTGACCTTCTGTCTTTCCGGGTATCTGTTACTGTGAAATGTGGATCACGTCTTCCATGGCGTTAGCAAAAATCAGAAGTCTCAAGAGGCGTCAACAGGAACGCCGTGATTGTCCTCTTCCACAGGTGGTGCCACCATATGATCAGGGACGTCCATAGGCGTTAGACAAACATCCGTCAACAGCTCATCGTGAAGATCGTACTCAGGAATGTAATTTGGGAATTCAATGGAGATTCCTGGAATTAGGCATCTTAGACCTAATCACACATACTGATCCATGGATGTTTTACTGTAAAGCACTGATTATGAATGCGCCTTCCTCGCCTCACTCTCGACACCCTAAATGTTCGCCTCACTCTCCCTCACCATTTTGCTTGATTTTCGCTTGGATATTCTGCATCTCATCGGCTTTTCTTGCTACTGTTATTTCATCATCATTGGCTCTAGGATATGGTTATAGTTGATAGTTGTGTTAATGGGTATAACAAGTACAAACAATGAAGGGAATTGATCTGTAGTTGCGATTATGGTTTAAAATTTTGACAACGAAATGTAGTAACTATTGCTTATTGTATAGTTCCTAAAGACCGAGGATCGGAACCTATCAACCTAACAACAGTAGAACAAGGGACAGTCGGTTTATATGATTGACCCGCAACAATGGTGTGACACCTCGACATGTTCCACAATATTTGTGATTACAATCACCAAAGAACACCAAAAACTAAATTGCATAACATTAAATCAAGTCCAACAAAAACATTCAAATCTAATACTTAATCCATTCCCTCTAATTGTAGACATTTTTCAAAATAAACGATAAGTTTAAGAAACGTATACAATTCAATAGAACGAGAAAATACTAACAGCAAACATTAACTTAAATTCCACAAAGAAAAAAAAAACTTAAATTACACAATAATAAGCTACCGCTAATACCAGAATCCAATTCTGCACAAATTCTAAAATAAGACGATCTTTTCTAGAAAAAGATCATTCATTTATTGCTATCAATAAAAAAAAGACCGTCTCACACAATAATTACTCCCAACTCCGCCATTAAAATGCATTAGGAACAGGCTGAACAGGGAAAGGCAGCTGCCAGGGTTCGAGCAAAGCGTCAGGAATCTCCGGAATCTCCATACTTAATCCGCTAACTTCTTCAACAATCTGCAGTACGGAATTCAAAGAGCATAATCTATCAGTCAGCTCCATAATCTGAGCTCTCAACACATTATTTTCCGACTCGAAACCTGCATAAACCTGCGAAACCGCATCAATTCTCTTCAACAGCATATCGTTTTCAACTTTCAGATTGTTCGTTTGCTCGATTAACTCCTCCATATGTTGCTGCTTCCTCATCCTCGATCGACGCGCTGATTCGCGATTCGATGTCATCCGCTTTCGCTTTCGATCGTCGTCCATGTCGTAAATCGTAATTGATCAGATCGTTAAATTAATTGATTTCTTCGTAAGATTGAGTAAAACCTAGAAATATTGATTATGCCTAAATCGATTGAAACAAAAAAATAAAGATTAATTCATGAGAAAACGTAGAAATAATGGAGAAAAACGACGGAGAAAGAATGAAGGATTCGAATCCGACGCATCTGGATTTGGTAACTCATGAAGGCTGATTAATAAACATGAAGATTGAAATTGTAATTAAATTGAATTGATTGAATTAGGGATTTTTGATCGAAAAAATTGATGAATGAAGAAGAAAAAGAAGGAAGCTTATCTTTTAAAGAGGAGAATATTCGGAAATGAGGAAAGCAAGTTGATAATTTGGGGAAGAAAATAAAGAGTGGGTTTGATACGTGGTTTTATAAAAACGGTGATTTGTGAATAACGAGTGGTTTGTGCATCTTTTTCTTTAGAAAGTGCCAAGAAGCTCATATTAGTGATTAGTTGGGCTAACGTTATCTTCACTTTAAAGTAACCACGTTATCTTTTTGTGTTACCAACTATTATTAGGTCGACTTGGGTTCAGGGATACGATATATTAGAATATACCAGAATATACCGTATAGAATAATTAAGATAATATTATATTATGAAAATAAGATAATGTCATAATGACATAATTAAACATGAAATTTGATCAGTCACAAGCTTGCGACAGTACACCCCATCACAAACGAGAATTAAAAGACAATCTTAAGTTCTTAACTACGAATAATCATAGATTAACAAAGGTTGTATCTCATGACGTGATAACGGTGATACCTAAAGGCAAAAAGGTAAGAATTAAGATAGGTGGTGGAACACGTCGGCGAGAAATGGTAGGTGAGGAAAACATGGACATGTATTGTGTGGCGTGTTGTAGGACATCAAATTTGTATACAAAGTAACTAAGTAAGTGATCATGCCTCATGTTGTGTTGTACCAAGTCAATGTTGCCCAACATCCAATGGACTAAAGTACTAAACCATTGGGAAGATTGTTTTCGAAATACTTCTTTCAAGTTTCAATATGTTCCTATATAACCAAGTCTCACTTAAAACCGTTTAATAATAACTATGTGCAATGTATAACGGTCTTATCTGATAGTTAGGTAATCATATGATCAGTCATGTTAGATCAAACAAATGTTTACGCGGCATAAGAGAAAAGATACACAAAAGAAATTGTACAACTAATCACTACTAGTATAATTTTATAAAAATGTGCATGTAGTTATGTACACTTGTATACGAAATCTATATATACGAATCATCATCGTTTTTGATAGTTGAAAACCTTAATGGATAGAGCGAAAGTAAGCACAAATAAGACAGCAAAACCAGCAATTACAGCTGCTACTACACCCAACAAGTCATGCTTGAAACCGAAGTAATCTTCAAGGTATTCTTCGACTGTTTGCCCATTTTGATCCGACAGCTTATTCGTCAAATCTCCAAATTGTGATGCGACAAGCCCGTATAATGTCCACGCTAAGGGAGATGTCCAGTAATACCATCTCCACCAGATGGGTATTCTCTTTTATAAGCAAATTAAGAACAGAGATGTTATGAGAAATATAAGCACTACCTAAAAAATAATGGTGCATACTAATAGAATATAACTATAATATATGGGCTTCAACCATAACCTTAAGGTTTTGGTTGAGATGGTTCATCTATCATGGTATCAGAGCCAGAGTGACCGAAGGTCACGTGTTCAAACCCTGGCAGCCCCCAAAAATCTCGAAAATCACCAAGTGGAAAAACCCGCACATGGTATGGGGGGCCTGTGCACTAATCATCCACTCTTCAAGCCCAATGGGCATTCGAGTGAGGGGGCATAATAGAATATAACTATAATATATGGGCTTCAACCATAACCTTAAGGTTTTGGTTGAGATGGTTCATCTATCACATACATGTGTATATGGTATTAAATCTCGGCTGTGACAGTGCATTGTGATCAAGTTATAAAAAAGGTTAAATTTTATGGCAATCGCAAATGGAGGTTATATTGGTTGCTTTGTAGTTGCAACATTGATAGCGGCGACCAATTTAGAGATCAAGTCTCAAACCAAGATTTAGTCCATGTATATATTAAAGGCAAAAATATCGGGTAAAATGATCCATACAATAGGGTCATTAGTAATTCAAGGTTATTTGGGGTGAGTTTATAACGTTTTGGAAGGTTAAAAAGTATCCTTAAAATCTGAAATACTCGCCTCATCCAATCGCAGGATCATCTTACCCAAAAGTGTTATAAGGCTAACAAAGAATAGGAGGACATACTGTTATAGGGATGATGAAACCGGAGAAGATGTTCCATAAGGCGTAAAAAGCGGAAGCAACAATGTTGGCAATGTGATGGTTTGGTGTGACTGCCACAGTCATCATCCCATAGTAGGTGAAGTACAGGAAGGTGAAGAACATGAAGTATATGTACCATAAGAATTTCACAATGCTCCACTCAAATCCTATCATTGCGTAAACTATTACACCATAAACTACTGCTTGAATCAGCACATATGGTATCTCAATAAAAGCCTGAAACAAACAGATAAGAAATAAACATCATTAGTGAACTGATCACCAGGAATCGAACTGTCAAACAGGTATCTTAGGTTTAAGACAACCAAAAGCGGTATCCCAGGCCTCAAAGGCTCTCCAATCGATATTATGATAAGAGGGATCGAATATAAGCAGCTTTAATTGCATAGATCAGCTAAGCTAGCTGATGAAGTCATTGAGGGATGGTACTCGTAATCTAGATTTGTGACCTATCAGTATCAATCTTGCTTGCACTTTTATAGCCATTTATACCTAATGAAATATATGTGTCCTTAACCGTCATCCAAAATTCTTGAGCTAGGTAGATTTAATTTGGTAGTTAGTAGTGCTTTGTAGTTTTGTAGAAGTCAGCTATAGTCTATCTTCATTTGCTCTGTGATTGATATCTAAAAGAAAACCGAGAAAATTACAAAATGTGTACCTGTGCCAGTGCATATGGCAAAGCCGAGTACAATCCTGCTGCTTTTTCTCTATAAAAGACTGTTCTTTCAACACCAATTACTGGCCGGATCGAAGATGCGTTTTCTACCCCAAGAAATAAACAGGCAGCATACATAGAACCCATGGCATTAAGCAAATCTTGTGAGTCACTCCTGCAGTAAGATAACAAGAGAATCCGTAAGTACAGTGTAAAGTGATTTGAATTTGAATATAAAAACATTTTACACAATCTTTATTCTTTTTATTACGAGAATCTTACGTGTTCTTTCCAAGGTCCCAAAACATTGAGCCAAACATAACAGCAATCCCTGTTGTGAACAAAAGTCTCACTGCATTGTAATGAGGATTGCGCCAGTACGAACAATGTTGTTTCCATAAGCAAGCCTTGACCTGAGTTTTAAAAGGTTTTGCATATTGGGTGGCAAAGGACAGCTCTTGTGAACCAGCTCGAGGTGTTGCCAATTCTCGAATTAGCGTCTTGTTACTCCTACAAAAATGCAAAGTTACAATATCATCACTATTATACATTTATGGATAACCATAACACTTTACTTTTCAAGATGCTTGACTCACTCAAATAACGTGGACTTTCTGTAAATTTCAGTAAAATCAACTCCTAAGGCCATTTCTTGCGCATTTGTTGAAATTTCCAGCATCCAAGTTGCCGGATTGCATCCGTCTTTGATTTTTTTTACACCTGGAATAGCCTATAAGACACGAAAACAACAGTTCGGAGCTAAACACCAAATAGGTCAAAATCTGATGTTGGTTTAACCAAGTCAGGTAGAATCTTTCACCTCAAAGTACTGAATAAGATGACAGGAGAATTGTCCGAGGGGACCAACATATATTTCTTCTCCTCCTCGTTTTAGCAAGAGCAGCTGCAATCCAATTAAATTTGTATTAGCTCATTGAAAGTGTATACCTTGTTTGGTTCATCTATTTAACAGTTTTACCTCATCAAATGCTTCAAAAATATCGATGCTGGGCTGGTGAATGGTGCACACGACTGTTCGCCCAGTGTCAACTGTATTCCTAACTGTTCTCATCACTATAGCAGCAGCTCTTGCATCAAGCCCTGAGGTTGGCTCATCCATGAATATGATTGAGGGGTTTGCCACTAGCTCCACCGCAATGGTTAGTCTTTTACGTTGCTCAGTAGATAAGCCGCTCACACCTGGAAGCCCCACGAGTGCTTCTCTTAAAGAGGTTAACTCAACAAGCTCCATTACCTCCTCAACAAACATCTGAAATGATACATTCCAGGAGATAACAGCTACACTTCAGAATCATGCATGCCAGGTTGAGTTGCCACCGAAGTTTATAGTTATTTCTATGTATATTAACCTTTGAATTCCACAACCTCTCAAACAGGCAGACTCCATTTACCCACGAATATATGGAGTATTAAAATTAAACTTTATTAATATTATGTTTCAAGGTTTCCTGAGAGACTTATCTATTGAACTTGATGCAAACATAAAGTAAGTAAGAATTCCAAACCTGCCTAGTCTTGGTGTCAATATCTGGTGATAACCGAAGCCAGGCCGAGAAAATCAATGATTCATAGACGGAAACATATGGAGAGTGAATATCATCTTGCTCACAGTATCCACAAATACGAGCAAAAGTTGCGCGTTTCTTTGGGTAGCCTGATATTCGAATGTCTCCTTCTATGTAACCAATAGTTTTTCTCCCAGCTAAAACATCCATCATGGTGGTTTTACCAGCCCCACTGACACCCATAAGAGCAGTAAGAACACCAGGCCTGAAAGCTCCACTTATTCCTTTAAGAAGTGTTAACCTATCATCAACAGCACCTTGGTTTTTCATTTCCTGCAGGTTTAACCTTAGATCATTACTTGACTAACACATCTCGATCAGAATATAAATCGAGTTGTAGGTTTTGTACCGCATCTCCATCAAAATTTAGTAAATATCTAAACCACATGTAAAACTTTTCATAACAGCTTTTTAAAACTTTTATACTGTCAACTGCTATACCTGTGGCATGTCAACAGAATATACGATGTCCTCAAAAGTAATGCAGTGTGGTTCAAAAGGAAGAACCATCCCTCTACGATACTGAGGTGGAGCTTCAAAGCCTGCAACAATACTCTCTCCTTGTTTTGCATCTGTTTAATGACACCAACAAACACTTCAGTTAATCTCCCAAGAGGATCTCAGTCTCTCACGTACAAAAAGTTTTTGTACTAGACCGCCTGGCGCCTTGTGTATACATTTTTGCATCACCTATGGATTAGATTGTGCAAAATAGCATATGAGAAAAGTTTTAAAATGAGAAACACTTACCATCCAGGGGAATCCCTTGGTTAGTTAACTCCTTTTTGTTACCTGTATCACCTCCATCAAGAATTACTGCTCGAGTTCTATCGAATGCTGCAAAACAGTTTACAGTGTCAGCACAATTGAAGTTTGAACACACTATAGTATTCAAGTATAGGAAATGAGGTACTAACGGCTTAGGAATGTGAGAGATAAAATGTATAGAATGTTGAATAGTAGCACGAATCCGAGTAACGCCCCTACTCCAATCCAATACCAGTAAGAATGTGGAAAGAATGATCGCTGCTTCATGATCTGTACTCCTATTGTTTCATTATAACCTGGCGGAATCTGTGTGGTGGCCGAACAATTTTAGACAAGTATATTTTCAAAGGTAAATAAAAGGCTATGGCATAACAGCTCTTTTCTACACTTAGACTCCACTAACTTACATAGCTCCAACTCTTTCCAAGAAATTCATTCGCGGCAATAGCATTCTGTGCATACATCATTGGAGATGACCAAAAACCCCATATCCACCATTTTTTCATGTCCCCTGTTTGCATCAAGAGGAACGTAAATCATCATTCTTGTTTCCTAATCTCAAAGTTGGCCTCAATTGGCCACCAAATAGAAATGGGTACAATACATGGGATATAGAGAGTCCCATTTAGACGCTTAATTCTTACTGTGTGCGAGGATAAAGCCGCTCAATGCAAAGAGGATAAGCAATGTAGAAGAGCCTATTACACTTGCAACAACCATAGTCCTACCAACTGCAGCAATCGTGCGAAACAAAGCAGAAGCCATTTGGTTTAAAAGTATCAATAGAAGGTATTGTTTGAACAGCCTACAATGCAAGAAAAAATGGAGGGTTAGACTAGTTAAAACTTCAAATTTGAAGTCAGTATCAAGGATTACATATAAAATGCTCCCTATGTCCATCAATAAGCTTCCTTCTCATTTTGGGCTGTCCATTAATAAACTTCAGAGTTGACTTATTCCTCTTTTTTGTTGCCATTATAGTTTCTCGTCTACATCTTTCACCAACTTTAATTTTTATCTACATAATCTTATGTTCTTTAATTTCTGTGAAAATTAAAATTGGAGTTTTACCTGCCAACATCTGGGTCAAATCCGATTGCATAATATGTGATGAAAACCCACGCACCGACTTCAACAAATGTTATTGGAATCTGAAGTACCCAACTAGGAATTGCATATGCCCATGATGGAAAAAAAGAGGAGATCTCGGTGCTTGTAGAACACTGGAAGTTTGAGTAAAGTCATAGACATCTCAGACATTCCATTGAACATGATCATCATAACCGTGTAGAACAATGAGCCTACATAAACTGAACCACCAGGTGAAACTGTTCTCTTGTCCATATGGGTGCGCAAGAATATAGTCACTCCAATGACAGCCATTATGGTAAGCTGAGTTGCATCAAAAAAAAAATGAGAAACCCGAACACAGGTTGAGAAGAATAACAAACACATTAAGTGGAGGCTAGGAACTTACTTGTAAGAGTTTAAAAATGAAGACAAATGAATTTCTCTTCATCAGGAGAAACTCCCTCGATATGCATGCCTTTAGAATTTCCGTTCTAGCAGCCCCATATTTTCCCTTTGCTAAAGCAGCTGGATGACTCTGTCTTTTATCAAATGGGGTATTAAGCTCATCTCCAAGTTTTTTCCCAACATGAAAAGATTGGAATGCCTCCGCAAACTCTCTAGCAGTGATGTAACAGTGGGGGTCATCCTTACGCACCCAATACTGTCCTTGATCCTTCTTGGAGGTCACCTTCATTAGATACGCGGTTTAATTGTTAGTTCTTAAGAACTAGATGTTCCATCAATAATACATTCTGTCAAAACTAAAGAGACAAACTATAATTTCTATGCATCAGGTACTTTATAACCCCACTTTACCGAAAGCATCAGAAACAGTGATCTTATATGAAGAACTTACTTCTTGTAAAAAATCTGCAACTCCTTTTCTTTCCGGGCACCGAAGACCCATATGCTCAAAAAACTCAAGTATGTGTCCTTTAGGACCCTGATATACAATATAACCGTCTGAAATTAGAATAACATCATCAAAGAGCTCGTAAGTCTCTGGTGCTGCTTGAAGGAGGGAGATGACCGCAGTTCCATTAAGGATGTGAATTGCTTGACGGATTGAGTTCACTATCTGAAACGTTGTTGAGGCATCCAAACCATTTGATATTTCATCCATGAAAAGTGCATTTGTTGGTCCTACTAGCATCTCACCTACAATCGAGGATGATAACATTAAGCACAGGTCAACAGAGCACCCTATGGGACTCTTTTTAGCATATAGTAACAAAATTTAGCTTCCTAAGTTCATTTGTAACCAGCAACTGTCAGTAAAATTTAGCAGGGAAAAGTAAGTTATTGGTGGTACAGAAATCAAAACCCGTCAACACCAAAGCTGTCCTGTGGCTCCATCTACCCCAGAATCAAATAAACAAAATATTTATAGCTGATCATCTTAAGTTCACCTGTTGTCACGCGCTTCCTTTGTCCTCCAGAGATCCCTCGAATCATTTCATTTCCTACTACTGTATCTGCACATATTTCTAGCCCTAAAAGCTGATATATCATGCACTAAATTAGCATATAAAAAAAGTAGGAGACCAGAGATGTTAACGATAAAAGGATCAACAAGAAAGATGAGATTGTATTGCTGACCTTCAAGATATAATCAGTCACAACATTCTCTCTTTGCCCTTTACTAGCCGCAGCCTGATAAGATGGTGCACTCATTTCATAAGTCGATATGAATTGAAAAATGAGATAGAGTCACCAAGGTTCATTTCGCTAGCATGTACAAAATAGACTTTTAGCTTAAGAATAGACAAAGTGTAACACTATACCTTCATGAATAGATCAATGTCAGGATCAGGTTTAATATTAGCCGCTTTCTCTCTTCTAGTGAGCTCAGCAAGCATGTCTACAATCAGTCATCACAGTATGGATTAAATTACGAGTAGCGAAATTATTGTTAAATGGACAGAAACAGCAATGCAAATTATACGAACCGTATAAGTAACCAACCCCCTGAAACCTGGCAGAGTAAGACAGAGTTTCTCTCACTGTCATCTCTCCAATATGAACATCATCTTGACTAATGTAAGCTGCTGTTCTTTGCGGCACAAACTCATTCATGTCATGTCCATTGTAAGTTACTCTTCCTGAAACCTTTAGATTCCCAAGTTTAGTTTCAAAACTCCTTACAATCAATCCGGTGCATAACACGTAATAGTAAAAAGTGAAATGAATCTCCATGTGTGTTGTACAATATGCACCTTCAGTGATTTATCAAGTTTTCCGGCTAAAGCCAAGAGGAGTGTAGTTTTACCACAACCAGGAGGGCCTAAAAGCAAGGTCAGCCTGCCAAATTCGTTTCAAAAACAATACTCTTATCAGTCACCTATGACCATGGATGGCGCAATCAAATTATCACAATTATATTGAAATGGCGGTAATACAAATATTAAACCTTTTCGGCCTCACAATTCCACTAATACCGTGGAAAATCCTGATAGACTTCTTCCGACTTGAGACTATGTGCAGCGAATTCAAAAGCCCCTACACACAAGATCGTACATTTAAATACCCCATGTATTCAATCAACTTAATATAGTGTGTAGCACTAGTGTAAATAATGCTTGAAGCTCACCTCGATCAAGTTAGCAGTGAAATTAACAAGGGTAGGCGATGCTCTACTTCCGACATAAGCTTCAGCCTCAATGTTCAGATTCTCAAACCTCACTTCAATTGTAGGGAAATCAATCCCAACCCTTGTAAAATTCACACCACCGAAAAAAAAAACAAATAAGTAACCAGGATTAAAAGCCATGTTTGAACCCAACATAAGCATATAAGTATCACAGCCTCAACATTTAGCAGGTGTGCAACCCTCTCAAGTCTCAAACAATGGAGAATTTCCGATTTCTATTCTAGTTTCCCTTATTCCATTACTAATTCACCCTTCATAAACTTTCTGCCCCCTAACCACAAACCCTGGTTCCACCACTGTCTACTGAGTATAACAACGTTGATTAACCAAACCAGTATATGATCAAACAATGAAAAAGTTCCAATTTTTCCTAGTTTACATTACTCCATTACTAATTCACCTATCCTAAAATTACCGCCCCTAACACGTTAATTAACCTAACCAGTATGATCAACCCCGGTGCAATCAACCTAATGACCGGAACCTGAATTGACTCGTTTGCCATGTCTAACAGCATCAACATTGAAGAGGATGTCATTTTCCTCTCTTTCATTTTTTCCAATTTTCTCATTTGGCCACTTCACTCTCTCTTTTTTCACCCCACTTCCCACTTTCTTCGTCTTCTTCCTCTATTTTTGTCCACATCAAAGAGAATATTTCCTTCCTCTTTTTTTACACCTTTTAAGTAGACCTCGTCACTCATTTTCTCTCTTGTGTGGCACTTGGGCTAAGGCAAAGTCCTCTTCGTCCTCTTTAAAGGGGATGCAAAGAGGACGTTGCCACATTGAAGAGGACATCATCTTACTACACTCTCTCATCTAAGACGATTGTCAATCTCTTCAACGTGGATGCTCAAACAATACTCCAAATACCAAATTACAAAAACTGAAAAGCAAATATGGATAAATGCACAACACAAAAACTCAATAGTCCATCCGTTCCAGTCATTTGTTCACCTTTAATTAAAATAACACTCTCTGCAGCGAATAATAAAATAAAGTAAACAAATGAATAAGACGAAGGGAATATGCAAGAAACTCGACTCTATACCTTTGAATTCTATCCTTGAATTTGAACAAAAACTCGGAATTGTTATCTTCAACATGACGAAACAACCTTAACGCAAGAGCTTTTCTTTCTTGCAACCCAAGGCAACGAATATCAACCTGATTAGGTAAATTAATAATACTAGTGTCATCAGATATGTCAGGAAGTAGAATTGCCCTTCGAAGACGATCAAATGTCGGAAGCCGCTCAATTGCAGCCCAAATTAAAGCTTCTTCATCGTCGATAACATCATTTCTCCGCGACGCTGACGTACAATTCACTGCGTCATCAACACTACTCCATCTCCTTGACATTTCCCGCCACCACCCTTTTTACTGTTTACTGTTTACTCAAGTGACCCGAATTATTATCATTCAAACATATAATAAGAATAATTTATTTTAGTTTGGCACAACAAAGAAAGGCAAGGATGTTTGTGATTGGAATAATTTAGACGTTGACTAGTCAAACTAATCACACTCCTGCGAAAATGCTTCGTACTTCCTACATTCAACCACACTCTACCACTTTCTTTTTTCTACACTATTCACAAGCGATCATATAATTGCAATTTTCTTCTAATATATAAGTAAAAAATATATTCATGTGTGATCTTGTTTGATTCGTCTTTACGAGTACATTATTAATATCTAACTTTTATAATTTTTGCAAACACGTAACTAACGATATTTACCGTGCAAAACTCGTCTTGCCAAATGTGAAAAAAAAATTTGGTAGAATGGAGTTGAATGGAGGAAGTATATGCTTTACTCGGGGTAAAAAGACATATAGCAGGCAATGTGTCTAGGTTAAACGAAATTTATTTTAAATTATTATTATTATTTTATATTCTCTCTCGTAATCTTCCATATTTCTTTTTTTATTATTATTATTATTATCCATTTCTATCATATTTTCTTTTTCAGTAGGTCTTGCTTAAGACGGGTCGGATCTTACAACGGGTATTTTGTGAGAGGAAATGGGTAGAGGGGACAAGGTGGGCTCCCCCATGTGCTCTCCACTCACCCTTGATGGGTATTTTGTGAGAGAATATGGTATCCGTCTTAAGCTTAAGACGGATACCTCCGTCTGAAATAAGAATTTGTGTTTGTTTTTTTGGTAATTTTTGGTGTAGTCTTAAATAAATAGTATGTGCAGTGATATGTTTATGTGATCCAAATTCACTACCTTATTACTGTCTTAAAAAAAATAGAATGACTTTAGTGAATATAACGAGTTTTTTACAAAAATAGGGCCCAACAACATATTAATTAGCAAAGTGGGTTTTCTTTCAAATTAATTATCAAAAATGGGTCCACGTAGGATCGGTTTTGACGAACCTGGATTAGGGTTTAAAGTCGCTCAGCCGGAGGGCGACTTGAGGTAAAGTCGCTCTCCCCCTTGGCGACTTTAGCAGCTTGTAAATAAGTAGAAAAATATATAAAATAACTGAGTTTGGGACAAAGTCGCTCAGCCGGAGAGCGACTTGAATTGATTTTGAAGAGTAAAATTGCAAAAAAAGCAAAAAAAAAAAATACTGTAGCAAGTCGCTGTCCGAGGGAGCGACCAGGATTTTTTTTTTTTTTTTGCTTTTTCAAATAGTCTATTTTGGATTATTGGCAGCTAGTCGCTTAGCGGGAGAGCGACTTTGGTCGGAACCTAGCTTCGGGCTGACGTGGACCCATTTTGGGTAATAATTTTGAAAAAACACTCATTTTGTTAAATTCTTTGATTATGAGCCCCATTTTGGAAAAAAAAACTCGAATATAACGGAGTATTTCATTAATATTGACATATTATGTAGGTACAAAATTAAGTATATTTTTTAGTACCTATCTTATCAATGATTGTGACTCAAAATGTCTCTTTTATTTTGTTTATACATGTTTTCATAATAATCGTATTTATTTTATCATATTTGTAACATTTTTTATTAGTATCTCATTTTATAATTTACATACCCGTTCTATTACTTTTTGTACCATTTTTCCATCAATTTTAGTTAGTCTCTCAATAAATTTATCGAGATACCGTCTTTCAGGAAACCTACTTTAACATATTAGTTGTGGCATTATGCCACCCCATATTTTGTTTTAAACAAAATTCATTTTATTTTGATTTTTATAAATTTATATTCGACGATTAATTTGGACATATTAAGTAGACACATACAAAATTATGTATTTTTACGTACTCATTTTATCTATGATTGTGATTCAAAATGTCTCTTTTATTTGGTACATGTTTTCATAACAATCGTATCAATTTTATCATGTAACCATTAGGGTTTAGGGTAGAAAAGATTAAGAAACAAAGTATGACAAATATTGTGATAAAATAAAGAAGATAGAAGATAAAAATATTGCCTTAGATTACGTGACTGGGACGTAGAGCGGAGGCTGAAATTTATAGTTAGGGAACGGAAGACATCTACGAAGATCGGTTATTTAAAGTTGAGTAATTTTTGGATCAGGTCAACCGTCAATATGGTCATTTTAGTTAGCTCTGATCGATCATAAATATGAAGGATTATTTTATCTCAGATTAGGCATTTACGATCATCTTTGAATCAAGCCATTTTCATGTTTTAGGTTGTACTTATATTACCTAGCATAAGTTAGGTTAATAGACTCGAATTAACTTTTTATTAGTAAATAGTCACAAGGTCCTTACAAATACATACGAAGAGTCTTCCTCTAGATAAAATGAGAGATGCAACATTTTTGTTGACTTAATTAGCTTGTGGCATGGAAAGACTATAAATATGCTAGCAACGATAATGCTCCCTAGACCCTAGTCGCACAAATAGACCAAAATATTCATTTTAAAATGAATCGAATAGAAAAATTATTGCTAGAAAAACTTGTTTATTTCATCTAAGTTCAATAATATTTGACTCGTTTTAATTTAAATGATATATCACTATGAACGATAAAGTGAGACTAACTGCAGTAATTATGATGCTTGAAACCAAAAATACCCATTAAAGCTCGTTACTGCAAAATGCAAACTATACACTACTTCGACTTTATTTTCGTCAGATAAACCGCAAAAGCATTGCAATATTACGGTGGGGGATTTGAATCTAGACGTGAGATCTATTATCCACAATACCTTTATGCTGACCCCTAAATTAAGACTTTTCATGTACACTACTTCATGTTCCGACTTATTGTAAAGTATAGAGTAATTGGGATGAAATTAGAATCTATCAGGATTCTAACTCCATTTCAAAGCTCTTCAACCAAACATTGGAATGAATCCATTCCAATCCATTTTATGAGTCTCAACTGAACGTCCCTTAATTTCGGGAAAAATGATTATACATCTAATGTACTACCTCATATAAAATATAAATTTGAGTTCGTGTACATTTTTTCTAAGTTTTTTAAAGTTTATAAGTTACTTATACATTTTAAATATGACATACGCTGTTTTTTTATTTATATTGTAAATTTTTGAGCTCAATGTTAAAATGAACGATTTTAAAAACATTATATAATAAAGTTCACAATTTTTATGACAAAACTCAAATTTTTTATTATAAAACTCGAAAACTATATTATCTACTGTAGTACATCAGGTATTCGGGTGAAATAGATTATAGAGAGTGACGTGTCTTATGTCATCTAACGAGCCAACAATCGAAGACTTTCCTCTACAAGACGACTTTGACTTTTGACGTTTATTATTTTATGCCGCGTGGTCAATTTTGTGCATTAAGAATGAGAACTTTGAAGCCGTTATTAGGCAAACGAAATAACTTCTAATTTCTAATGCCACTTCAGTCTTGACTTCCAAAGTTTCTTACTATTTCTGCCATCTAGATTGAGGGACTTTTGTCACTAAGTAATGTTGGTACATTCCTGTTTTGATTCTATATTATATCGGTTTTTCATAAGCCAAGTATGGAAAGATTCACGAGATATTCTCACTAATTATGGTAAAAGTATGTTCATACTTGCATTTTTGATGGAAATATGTTGTGAAACTTTTCATACTTAGCTTATTAATGTGTACCCTAATGGCACACGTTAGAAAAACCGATATTCTATTTGGTTGTTTTCTTCTCAAATCATCCTTTGACTTTTATTATGGTAAAAAATATATACTAATTTAGTTTTTAATTTTCGGATGAAGATCACATTAAATTTATTTTCACTTATAAACATGTTTCTTTAAATTGCCAAATTTAACTATTTTAAGGAAATTTAACGGAGATACAGATTATATAACTAAGATTGTAGAAGTTATAATTTACTATTTAGTATATATTTCACATTGCTTCTGTCTCAATTATTCATTCATCTATGATTAAAATACCGGCATAGAATAAAAATGTAAGTAAATGAATAGGTTGGGTGAGATTTTGGGAAAACTACACAATATGTACTTTTTATTTAATGGGTCATGCTATTTCATGAACATATTTTACTCTTTTTCATTGACAAAAATGACAACTTCGCCCCTCTTATTTTTTACACCATATGTTTCAAAGTTACGCTCATTTCTAATCTCTCTTTCAACTTCATCCTTTTGCCGCCACCGCCTAACTACCACTACTCCACCGTGTCACCACCAATTCAATGCCCTACCCCCTCCTCCGCTCCACTAACGCTAAGATCCTCCTCTTCCCCCTCATTTGCTCAGTCGAATTAATTGATTCCTCCCTCACCTTGGCACCTAATAACCGTCGACATCCCCCATCATTCGCCTAACTGCCGGCAACTCCCACCCCGTTGCATAACCGTAACGCTGATGCATGCCCACCACCGGCCATGCAGTCGGCTATACTCACCTACTATTGGACATTCTCCCTCGCCTCCTTCACACTCATGCTCGCATACCACTAAATCCGCCCCTTGGCCCACCCAAACAGACCCGCCCCCTTCTCTGCCACCATTGTTCAACCCTTGCCCACCGCCCCTCCCTCTCGCCCACCGCCCCTCCCCTTCGATGTCACCTCTTTCCAATTTTGACCCTGATTTTTATTTTAAAAAATCTCTAATATTATGTGTGTTATTATGAAATTGATACAATAAATTGATGTTTACATATTTAAATGGAACTATTAATCGATCAATATATGAATTCGGATGTATAATTGTTGAATTTGTTAAAATATTGATTAATTTTTTTGAAGGAATGGGAAAAGTGAGTTTTTCTTATGAAAGATAGATTGTGGACAATTATAACAAAAACAGTTCATGAAAAATAAAACGCGTCTATAAAAGAGGAACTACATAATTTATTAACCATGTTGATAATGAGTAATTGGATAAGAAAATAAAATAAATAGTTTTTCAGCTACGCGTGACTACAAAATTTATTACTTCCAAGTTCCAACTTCCAAGTCCCTTTAAAAGGAGGACTTTCAAACATGCATCAATCCATCTCTTAAGTCTTAACTACACAAAATAAACATAGTTTCCTTTATACTTCCAAAGCTCATCAAACTCCCTGTAAGAGCCCTCTTAGATCCTATATAAGCCAAATTCTTTTCTTTGTTAATTAAGCATTTTGATTATTATTCACATTTTTATTATTACGTACTTACGTACAAGAAATTAATACTCCAAAGTAAGTAAAATAAAAATGTTGATAATAAAGTATAATATTCCTGATGAGATTCTTGCTACAATAGTACCTATACTTGTATATTGGCTTTACGCTGGTCTCCATCTCTTGTTAGAACCAATACACAAATATCGATTACATCCTAAAAAAGAGGAAGATGAGAGAAACTTGGTTCCCAAGTCTAGTGTTATTAAGATGGTATTACTTCAGCAAATCATGCAAGCTTTTATCGCCACTGCCGTCTACAAGGTACGTTTGTGTCATTAATTTAAGGCTTTGTTTGGTTAAACAATGCCCTATTTATGTTTCGGCTACATGACATTGTTTTTCAAGTCAAAAATAAACAAGAAATTCAACTATTATATATCAAAATGTTAGTTAAATAAAAATAAGACTAAGGCTCCGTTTGTTAAAATTAGGTGAAAATGTAGCAGAAATTAATGGATAGCGCGAGATCATATTTATGTGAAATCCTTAAATTTAATCCTAGGGTGATTGAAAACTGAAAAACTAAATGGTTATATAAAAAGTTTGCAAAACTAGTTGGAAATATAGCTGATTTTTTGTGAAATGAGGTAAAAGATATAATTATTATTTAATATGATAGATTTAAGAGGTAAAACAAAAAATAAAATATAATAAGGTACCTATTTTTTAAATGTTATCCTAAGTAGTATCAGGTAGCTTATCTTGATTAAATAAGGTATTTGTCAAATACTAGCAAAAATAAAATAAAATAATTGAAAAACTAGTCAAATAAGTTACATAAAAATGTCTTGTTAAACATCACCTCGTTATATGTCTTAGAAATATTACAGTGCGAATTTAGAGACATTTTATATCAAATCCCAGTTGTCCCGAAAAACGTGGATTATTACCTTGAAAATCAGCGGTTTTCAGCGATATTCGGAGACCAAAAATAGTTTTTCCCTAAAGGTATTTATTGACCTGTTACGTCTATAAATAGCAATTGGATGTTAGTATTCCTCTTTAAACAACGTAAAAACAAAGAATACTTCTTGTTTCCTCTGATACAGACAAGGTCTGAAAAGTGGTTTTAATGTTTCCAAATATTTCTATTTCAAATCAGATGCCAATTTCGTTATCCCGAGTCATTATTATATGTCAATGAGATATTACAGTGCGAATTTAGATACATTTTATTTCAAGGCCCAGTTGTCCCGAAAACCGTGGATAATAACCTTTAAAATCAGCGGTTTTCAGCGATATTCGGAATCCAAATATATTTATTCAATTTCCTAAAGGTATTTATAGACCCGTTACATCTATAAATAGCAATAGGATGTTAGTATCCCTCTTTAAACAACGTAAAAACGGAGAATACTACTTATTTCTCCTAATACATCAAGGTCTGAAAAGTGGTCTTAAGGTCTCCAAATTATCTTTATTTCAAGTAAAATGTCAATTTCGTTATCCTGAGTCATTATTATATGTCTTAAAGATATTATAGTGCGAATTTAGAAACATTTTATTGCAAGGCCCAATTGTCGCCAAAAACCGTGGATAATAACCTTTAAAATCAGCGGTTTTCAGCGATATTCGGAATCCAAATATATTTATTCAATTTCCTAAAGGTATTTATAGACCCGTTACATCTATAAATAGCAATAGGATGTTAGTATCCCTCTTTAAACAACGTAAAAACGGAGAATACTACTTATTTCTCCTAATACATCAAGGTCTGAAAAGTGGTCTTAAGGTCTCCAAATTATCTTTATTTCAAGTAAAATGTCAATTTCGTTATCCTGAGTCATTATTATATGTCTTAAAGATATTATATAGACCAGTTGCGTCTATAAATAGCAATTGGGTGTTAGTATCCCTCTTTAAACAACGTAAAAACGGAGATTATTACTTGTTTCCTCTAATACATATATACAAGGTCTGAAAAATTGTCTTACGGTTTCCAAAATATCTCTATTTCAAATCAGATTCCAATTTCATTATTCAGAGTCATTATTATATGTCTTAGAGATATTATAGTGCGAATTATAGACATTTTATTTCAAGGCTCAGTTGTCCCGAAAACCGTGGATAATAACCTTCAAAATTAGCGGTTTTCAGCGATATTCGAAAACCAAAAATATTTTTACCCTAAAGGCGTTTATAGACCCGTTACGTTTATAAATAACAATTGGTTATTAGTATCTCTCTTTAAACAACGTAAAAACGGAGATTACTACTTGTTTCCTCTAATACAGACAAGGTCTGTAAAGTGGTCTGAAGGTCTCCAAACTATCTTTATTTCAAAGCAGATACCAATTTCGTTATCCCAAATTATTATTATATGTCTTAGAGATATTACAGTGCGAATTTAGAGACAATTTATTTCATGGCCCAGTTGTCCCGAAAAACGTGAATAATAACCTTGAAAATCAGCGGTTTTCAGCGATATTCGGAAACCAAATATATTTTTTCCCTAAAGGTATTTATAGACCCGTTACGTCTATAAATAGCAATTGGATGTTAGTATCCCTCTTTAAACAACGTAAAAACGGAGATTATTACTTGTTTCTTCTAATACATACAAGGTCTGAAAACTGGTCTTAATTAGGTCTCCAAAATATCTTTATTTCAAATCAGTTGCCAATTTTGTTATTCTGAGTCATTATTATAAGTCTTATAGATATTATAGTGCGAATTATAGACATTTTATTTCAAGGCCCAGTTGTCCCGAAAACTGTGGATACAATAACCTTCAAAATTAGCGGTTTTCAGCGACATTCGGTAACCAAAAATATTTTTTCCCTAAAGATTTTTATAGACCGGTTACGTCTAGAAATAGGAATTGTTTTTTAGCATCCCTCTTTAAACAACGTAAAAACGGAGATTACTACTTGTTTACTCTAATATAGACAATGTCTGAAAAGTGGTCTTAAGGTCTCCAAACTATCTTTATTTCAAATCAGATGCCAATTTCATTATCCTGAGTCATTACTATATGTCTTATAGATATTGCAGTGTAAATTTAGAGACATTTTATTTCAAGGCCTAGTTGTCTAGAAAAACGTGGATAATAACCTTGAAAATCAGCGGTTTTCAGCGATATTCGGAAACCAATTTTTTTCCCTAAAGGTATATATAGACCCGTTACATCTATAAATATCAATTGGATGTTAGTATCCCTATTTAAACAACGTAAAAACAGAGAATACTTCTTGTTTTCTCTGATATAGACAAAGTGTGAAAAGTGGTCTTAAGTTCTCCAAAATATATTTATTTCAAATCAGATGTCAATTTTGTTATCTGGAGTCATTATTATATGTCTTAGAGATATTACAGTGCAAATTTAGAGACATGTTTTTCAAGGCCCAGTTGTCCCGAAAACCGTGGATTAAAAATCATAGGTTTTCAGCGATATTCGGAATCCAAAAATATTTTTTCCCTTAAGGTATTTATAGACCCGTTACGTCTATAAATAGCAATTGGATGTTAGTATCCACTTTAAACAACGTAAAAACGGAGATTACTACTTGTTTTCTCTAATACAGACAAGGTTTGAAAAGTGGTCTTAAGGTCTCCAAAATATCACTATTTTAAATGAGATGCCAATTTTGTTATTCTGAGTAATTATTAGTCTTAGAGATATTATATTATAGTGGGAATTTAGAGACATTTTATTTAAAGGCTCAGTTGTCCCGAAAACCGTGGATAATAACCTTTAAAATCATCGGTTTTCAGCGATATTTGGAATTCAAAAATATTTGTTCCCTAAAGGTATTTATAGACGTTACGTCTATAAATGACAATTAGATCTCAGTAAACTTTTTTAAACAACGTAAAAACGGAGAATACTACTTGTTTCCTCTAATACACACAATGTCGCCACATGATGCACCATACCAGAGTAATTATTTTGAGGGTCTTTAATTTCACTTTTGATAAATTATCTATTCATATTTGTAAAAGAAAAAAAAAATTAAAGGCACATATAGATATTAAGAAGAAGGCTATCAAGTCTAATCATCTTTTGTTATTAAAGATTAGTAAAGGCATGAACAATGTCTGACAGAGAATACTACAAAAATAATAATTTGCGCACTCATATTCATTATTAAATGACTGAAATAAGAGAAAACAAAATGACATAACCATAATACGGAGTATTGAGTAAAGAGCAACACTTCTGTAAAACGAATTTAAAATAAAATATTGTAAAACCTTGTATTAAAAGGCCTTAATGCCCTATTATGAAAGTATTTCATATTGATTGGTGTAAGTTACTTTAATGGGGTTATTTATGTAATATATGACAATTTTACAATAATATACTTTGTTGGGGTTATCTAAGGAATATATATACTCCATCCGTAAGAATCAATATATATATATAAAATAGGCTTTTTTCGAGCAATTCTATTGGTTCACATCATCTTTTTTCAGTTTTTGGAAAAGTATATTATAAGATCTTAAAAGATTAAGAAAAGATATTATGCAATATTTTTAATATTACAGCTATTATTTACGTAAGAAAATGTTTGGTTATCAATCTAGCAAAAAGTTATAATGCAAAACATTTCAAAACTTACATATTTGGATTCGTGGCGAAAAATGCTTTCATTGGAGTATAAATTTTGTATTATTTGCTACCAATTTTTTTTATAATATAATACAATTAGAGTATACGCATGCGAAAATTAAATAAATGACTTTTAAAATAATTTTTATTATTCTAATATTAATATAATAGTTTAGTAAAGGTTAAGAAATAATTATTTA
Organism: Heliosperma pusillum; assembly: GCA_022085475.1. Taxonomy (NCBI): domain Eukaryota; kingdom Viridiplantae; phylum Streptophyta; class Magnoliopsida; order Caryophyllales; family Caryophyllaceae; genus Heliosperma; species Heliosperma pusillum. The sequence goes on from JAIUZE010066095.1 coordinate 273,337, forward strand.
GTATGTTATTTGTCCGATATTGAAAAATATTAGAGATGTGGTGAATATAGCACATATAAGTAATAGAATTGTCCCACATTGAAAAATATCATAAGCTATGATGATTAGATGATTATAAATAGCAGTCATCTTTGGAACTTAGATAGGTATCAACCCAAAATCTTTTGAGTCTCTTAAGTATTGTCTTAGATACCTCTTAAAAGTTTATATCATTATCTCAAAAATAGTAAAATTTACATCATCATAAAACAATTTAGAAAAATATCATAAATATTATCTAAAAGACCGGGTAAAAGTTTTTATATAAAAATTATAAACATCACTTAAATATAATATATGAAATGTATATTGAAATAATTAAAACATTTCGACACTTACATATTTGGATTTTTAGCGAAAATGCTTTCATTGGAGTATAAATTTTATATTTTTTTGAGTCTCTTAAGTATTCTCTTAGATAGCTCTTATGAGTTTGTATTAAAATTTAATTTAAGAAACTATCGATGATGTACTACTTATATTGGTATAGTATGTTATTTGACCCATAATGGAAAATAATGTAAGCATGGTGAATATACTATATATAAAAAGAAAAATAGTCCGACATCGAAGAATTAGCATAAGTTAGGGTGACCCTATAATTATAAATAGAAGTCATTTTTGAAACTTATGAGCATGTAAAAGGCTTGATTAATTTCGAGCAAACAACTACTACTCATGCAGCTATAAATGGTTTCATTTGACATCTTCCGACGATAAGATTATCCATTCCCACATATATTGTAGCCACTACTGACTACTCCATACTCCATAAACATTTTTTCTTGGTGGGCATTTTTTTCTGACATTTCAGTGTATATTGATGGATCACCCTACACCAATAAAACAATTACAATTCTCTTTGAATCCCCAAATTGCTACACCATTAAGATCATTATTCATAAATTCATAACAATTGAACAAAGTACAACCCAGTTGAATTATGCTAATAATACAACCAAAATCATGCATAAAAAATGTACCAATATTAATATGATTGATCAGTTTGAATGAAACATCAATATGATTTCTAACAAAATGTACCAATATTATTATGATTGACCAGTTTGAATGAAACATCAATATGATTAACAAAATGTACCAAAATTATGAAACCAGGTAAGATCATTCTAAACAAATAACTCATACTCCCTCCTAGTCACTCATTTCTTCCCCTTTCCCTTTTACATAAAAATTAAGGAAATGAATTTGGACCACACAAAACACACTACCCCACATAGAAATGAATTTAGACCACACAAAACACACAACCCCACATCCAAAAAGGGAAAGAGGGAAGAAAACCCGACTTACCCAATAAGGAAAGAGGGAAGAAATGATTGACTAGGAGGGAGTATAAGTTTATCATGCGACAATAAGTCGGTGCAGCAAAGTAATATTACGATTTCATCAAACCAATAATAACATGGGTTTTGCTGCTACCATTAGAGTATATATTCTAATATTATTTGCACATACTTGGTGTAATTCCTAGTATGTTATTTGTCTCACATTGAAAAAATAATTTAGGTATGGTGAATATAATACCTATAAATAGTAGAATGGTCTCATATCGAAAAATTACACAAAGTAAGGTGATTTTATGATTAAAAATATGAGTCTTTTGCGTATTGTCTATCAGAGTCCTTAAGAATATAATCGTACGTATATCAAAATCTTCATCAAAAATTAATTTAGGAAAATATTATAAATAATATCAATAAAACATTAATTATTTTATAAAAAATATGGTGTGTCACTTAGTAAGTTAATATGATATTAAATAATACAATTGTCCCACATCATGTATTATTATCTCCACATTAGTTAAACTTACATCATTAAAATTAATAAAGTGAAAAATCTTTTAATTATTTAAATATACATTCCCTATATTATATTCAAGTGGTGTTTATAATTTTTCTATAAAAATTTTTACATTTCATTTCACATAAAAAATATTATAAAAATGAGTCATCCTTTGAACTTAGATATCAACTAAAAATCTTTTGAATATCTTAAGTATTGTCTTACAGGGCTTTTAAAAGTTTGTATTATTATCTTCATCTTAATGGTGTATTACTTAATATGTTATTTGTCCCACATTGAAAAATAATGTAGGCGTGGTGAATAAATTACATATAAATGAAAGAATTGTCCCACATTGGAAAAATATCATAAACTGGGCTGATCATGTGATTATAAATAGAAATCGTCCTTGAAACTTAGATATCAACCTAAGATCATTTAAGTCTCTCAAATATTGTTTTAGAGAGCTCTTAAAATTTTGTATTAATTATGAAAAAAATATAAATAGATCCGTGGTAAAAAAAAAAGGATATCATACTTGGTGTAATTCTTAGCATGTTATTTATCTCACATTGAAAAATAATATAGGTGTAATGAATATACTATCTATAAATAGTAGAATTGTCCCATATCAGACAATTACCATAACGTAGTGATCTCGTGATTACAAATATGAGTCATATTAGGAACTTATGTATCAAACCAAAATCTTTTGAGTCTCTTAAGTATTGTCTTAGAGAGCTTAATTCTTAGGTTATTTGGATCATTTTTTTTGTTGTGAATGTATCAATAAAAACATATGTAAGCCTATTAAATGATGTGAATGAGAGGGTTATGTTAATATTTTTCGGGACATAATATAGATCAAACATAACATAAGTCTTGACAAAGTTGGTAAAATATGTTTAAAATAGAATTTAAATCAATATATCAATATTATTTTCTTAAAAATTATATTTATTATAGTCTTAATTCTTAAAATTTTTATCTTTATAAGTTAATTGTTATAGAAAATTTATGAAAATGACATTATTGTAGACCCGTGCATCGCACGGGCATGAAATCTAGTTATTGTTATTTAAGGAATTTATGTAGTATATAAATTCCACACATTTAGATTATTTGATTATTTGCCTTTGATAAGAACAGAAAAGCATGCCGCAAGAATATACCAATAAGTCTTGCTTGTGATGGGGTGATCCGTCGCAAGTTTGCGATGGGTCAAATCCTCTCACAAAGAGCAAGTGGTAAGACAAGTAGATGACTCCATTTGCACCCCACTTGGCCCACTTGCTCTTTGTGAGGGGATTTGACCCGTCGTAAACTTGCGACGGATCGATCCGTTACAAATGAGAATTTGTGAGAATTTACATAACTTGTCAAAGAACAACAACAACTTTGTGTGTAAATTAGGGCTAGGAAATTAGGGGTCCCCATAATGAACAACAATTTTGTGTGTAAATAAATTGTTAAAGAACAAGAGTCATGCGTGTAACGTACGTATCTCTGTTTTCCAAGGAGAATTATCAGTCCTATAGTTGTCATCGCATCACGCAATTGAACTTTAATTTGATCCGAAATATTGAAACTCTTACGTAAAGATGAAAATAGAGTCTAATTTTTAATATTGAATTTTGACTTCATTATTTGAACGTGGCGGCTTGTATATTACTTGAATGTAATTAATATATGTATTAAAAATTTATTTCTTCATTTAGGTTCTTAAAAGAAATTCTAAAGGTTGTATTTATAATTTCTCGTATTATATATATGAATTATCATCCCAATTAAATTTTCGTTCTACTAATAAATCATTTTTACAAATTTAATCAGGGAACTCAAGACAACTCAATAATTGAAGCGACAAAAGGAAATCAAGATCAAACTCGAATCGTTGCCATCATTCTTCAATTCATTGTAGCCATGATTGTCCTAGATACATGCCAATACTTTGTGCATCGTTACTTACATCACAATAAATTCTTATACCAAAATGTACATTCAGTACATCATAAACTCTTTGTACCATACGCATATGGTGCATTTTACAACCACCCTTTTGAAGGTTTACTAGACATCATCGGAGGTGCATTGGCACATTGGATTTCCGGCATGACGCCGCGAACTTCAATGTTGTTTTTCTCATTTACCACAATCAAAGCGATGGATGATCATAGCGGATTATGGCTTCCAGGGAACATACTTCATGTCTTTTTTAACAATAACTCGGCATACCATGATGTTCACCATCAGTTATATGGGAATAAGTTTAATTTTTCACAGCCATTTTTTGTGATGTGGGATAAGCTTATGGGAACCCATATGCCTTATTCTCTTGAGGTAAGGGATGGTGGTGGCTTTGAAGCTAGGCCTATTCTTAAGGATCAAAAGGTCCATTAGTTTTCATTGAACAATTAATAATTATGCACGGTAGTACAAATTAAAGGTGTTTTGGTACCGGCCTCTCACATGCTCTTATATATATATATATGTAAAAGTCTATTATTTCTCCTATGCAAAGTCTGTTATTTATAGACCTTACATGTTACTCTGTATATGTGAGAGATTAGAATTGAGACTCGGTAGACATCATCTCATTTTTCTTTATCACTTTGTATATCATCATTTATTACTTCTACAATTTGAGAAGTTTGAATATAATTCATTTGTATTCGGTTGTTCTATCATATGTCTAGATTTAATGTAAACATGGTTGGCTTGATTGAATTTGCTTGTGGTTCAAAGGGAAGGAATGAAACTGTGAAGTGGATTCTCATAGAATTGCAATATTTGACTAACAAATTCTAATTCTCATACCTTTTTTATATTGTTTGGTCGGATCTTAGAATCGGATGAAAAGTATGTTAAACCTTATGCAATGGAGTTTGAATATGGGGTAAGGATTGGGTAAGGAGTTGGAATAGAGTTAGATCCACGAGGTATCTAACTCTTTCAACAAAACATTGAAATGATTTCATTCCAAAAACTCCAACCAAACACCATGTAATTTGTTACTTTGATTATGTGGCATTGTGCCTCATTTTAACACCCGATGTAACAATAAATTCGTGTAGATCTGCAAATACTGATTCGATTTTCGCGATATGATTTGGATGAATAGATGAATTAAAGGAGGGTCTTGATTTGAAGACTTCGTTCTCCTTCGCTTGATTTGATCTCTCCTCTTCAAATGACTTGCAATGGATGCTTAGCTTGACGTCGGATCGAAGAGTAGTCTTTCTCTGTATATTTCTCTTGTAAGAGGTTTTTGTAGAGAGATTTTCTTTTTAGAGAGGTTTTGTTTCTCTAGTGTAGTTTTTTGTGTTTGTGTGGTGATTAGCCTCAAAATGAGTAATAAGTGGGGTATTTATAAGAAATGAGAGGCTTGACTTTTCCACTCAATGAACTTGGTAGTCTTGTATTACGGTCATTTGTTTAGCTTTTATTTGTTTATTTTTGAAAGAGTAGTTGATCATTCAATATTTCAATTGCATTATTATCCATTTGTCATTTAATACCACCACCGCAAACGATCTTCTTCCCTCTCTTTGGTATTTGTGCCATAAGTAAAGGTAAACAAATGATCGGATATGAGCGAGTAGTTACTTATTTAGTATTGTATTTATTTAATTTATGAAAATATTTTAATAACTTGAAATTGTAAAATGATAATAATTTTTCTTTAAAATATTAAATTATCATAATATATAAGCTAGGCAAGATAAATAATAAACATAAAGGTTGCACATTTAGTCTAGTCTTATCCTAACGTCTTATTAAACAATAGTGAATCACAAATTGTTACCTAAAACAGTCTTGCGCTACCCAATAGCAATAAGCTCAATTAAATACTTAAACACAAATATTAGATAAACTATTTATTTTAATAACCTAATATTTTATATTAATAATTGACGTATTTTTTTTTTTTTCGGTAGTCATTCTAAAATGGTAAGTTCTCAAAGTAAATTAAAAATGAAATAAATATTGAAAATTAATTTGAAATAGTCTTTTATTGGGCTTAGTCAAATGAACCAATTGCCAAAACCCCAAAATATGGCCTCATACCACAAGCCCAACGAAAGCCATATTCTGCTCAATGCTCACGATCCTTGGCAAAAACGACACCGTATCGTAAACAACAATCATCTCTCTCATCCTTCGTGAAATCAAAGTCTCAGTTCTTATTCCTTCCAACTCCTTCACAAAAATCACTCAAATATTCAACATTAATTCACAATTTCAAAACGAACTTTCTGGATTTCGATAACTAATTAACAAATTGATCAATATATTTGAAGCTTGAGGTGAATCAAATTAATAAAAATGGCGGCAACAGAAGAAGTACCGTTAGATGATAAAGCAAAGAGAATGAGAGATCTATTATCAAGCTTTTACTCAACGGATCACACTAATTCAAGCAATTACGGCGTCGTTTCATCTAAATACGCTACTTTGGATACTATCAATTCTCCTTCTTTTGATGCTGATCACTATATGAATCTTCTGGTACTTTCTCTTTTTCTTTTTTCGCCGAATTTTGTAAGTTATTATTTTGATCGTAGCTTGTTTAGTTAATTTTATAGCTAATGATGTTGTTTTTGTACGAATTTTAGGTTAATTACTTGTGATTTATTCGATTTAAGCTTTGTTTGCTTGTGATTTTGGTTGATTTTGCTAATTTCACCATAATAATGCTGTTTTTAGTGAGAATTGGTTCATTTTATGTACCGTGCTTGCGTTTTTTGTGAAATGTAGTTATAGTAAGCTTGCATTTTGAATGTAAGATGAACGAAGTGGATTCAATGAGTTAGAAGACGGACACATTGGTGGAAATTGAGAATACATTCGATATGTGGGCGGATAAAGCGGCTCTGTTTCGGTTAGTTTGTAGATTTGTGAGGTGAGATAGGTGAATTAGTTTGAACTTGAATGGGATAGGTGGTAATGTACCAAAGGAAATGTTGGAATATTGAAATGGATCTATCTACAAGGCGGTTGCTCGTGTGGTATAGTGTGTTTTTGTCTAGGTGATGAATTAGTCGGTGTAGGATTCATGGGACAAGTGAATGATGTAGGTTGCTGGTTTACTGGTGATTACATTTACGTCTTGTGTCTCTGGTTATGTACATAGGGATACTTGACCATGTATATATATTACTCTTAGTACCTTGAGCGCGTAATCTTCTTGCTCTCCATGTGTGTATGGGCTTCACATTTGATGTTTTTTTGTACATGTCATATTTCATACTTTTAAAAAGAGGTATACTTAAATTTGCGTTAGGATGCAAAATAATAGAGAGCAGGAATGGCAAGGAACCATGGATAGATAGCCTAGACCGTTTGATATCGGGCGTCGTCCTCTGGCTTAAGCAATACGAAGTATATTTCTTTTTGCAAGAGTTCTCTTCCACATGATATGTGGTGCTTCGAAGTAGTATTTGTTAATACTTCCTCCATTCAATTCTACTCTACCATATTGCTTTTTGCACAAATATTAAGGGAGCCATTAAACAACTAATATAAGTACATAGGAGAGTGTGTAAGAATTAAGATGCTTTATTAAATTGATATTTGTGAGGATATGAGTGGGTTATGAGTGGCATTATATGTAAATAAGATGTTTTGATTAGGATAAAGTGGTCATTTTAAATTCTTTTTTAGGAAAGTGGTAGAGTGTTGAATGGATGGAAAAGGAAATATGGTAGAGTGGAGTTGAAGGGAGGAAGTATATATTTAATGTAATAGTCATCAAACCGTTGATCGTGTACTAATTTGATCATTTACATGATTTCTGAATGTGGCCCGCCTTAGGCCACGTATTGCAAAGTCGTTGTTCACTGCCACTGTTGGTTGGTTATCTTTCCATGTTGGTTGCTCTTACGGAACATGTCTTTTTTTTTTTAATGAAATGTAAGACTTGTTAAGTTTCCAATGATGTTGCTGTGGTTCTGTAATGCGCAAAGACAAAAATATTATTATTATCGATCATATATCGCATCTTGAACTGCTAGTTTATACTTCTTGATTGTTTGTATTTCCTTTACAGGTACAAAAGTCCAACATGGAGACGTTACTGCAACGGCATGTTGAAATGGCAGCTGAGATAAAGAATCTTGACACGGATTTGCAAATGCTAGTGTATGAAAATTACAACAAGTTTATTAGTGCCACAGATACAATCAAGAGGCAAGTTATGCATCCCTTTATATTAGTATCGTTCAGAAGTTTAGATGTAACAGGGCAGGTTTTTGGTGGTTCTTTATTTGCTATCAATGCCGCAAAAGAAGTGTGCATTCTCATTTCTGCATTTCTGTGCATCTTTCTCGTTCAACAACTTTCTTAGCTAAAGCTCGTATGCATGAATGCCTTAGATGCTTATGTGTAATTGTTAGCCTAGTGTACTAAAGATTTGTTTAATTATGCTGCGGGTGCATGATCAGAACTTCTGGTATGATTATGATTTCGTGCTTGGCATGATATTTTTGTTTCCTAATGTTATAGGATGAATAACAATATTGTGGGCATGGAAGCAAATATGGAACAGCTACTTGACAAGGTTGTTAGATGGTTTTGCTAACCTTCAAATAGAACTTTCCTGCTCTTTTATATATATATCCAAAAGAACATTTCGTTTATGATCTTTTCCGACTTGCTTCACCTTGCAGATTCTGTCTGTCCAGTCTAGGAGTGACGGGGTCAATACATCACTTTTTGAGAAAAGAGAGCATATAGAAAAAATGCATCGCACTCGAAATCTTCTACGCAAAGTTCAGGTATTTCGTGGACGGTGTATTTATACGTAAGCATCAATTTGATGTCATGAACTTGACAGTGGATTGGATCACACGGGATATAGTTTGCTGCTGATAACTTTACGTTAATGTCCACTGTTGAATGCTACTTCTCTTCTGACATTTTATTTAGTTTTCAAAGGTGTATGCCATATCCTCATGTTCTTCAATGGAGCCAAAGTATCATTATTCTTGGGTTCTTGATTATGATGGAATGAAGTAATATAACTCAGTAAACTAGAAACAATCTCTTTGTGTTGCTAACATAGAGGAAGGTTATAGATGTCCAGCCCCCTTGCCCCGCAATTAGCCTGACCCCTTGAGGCATTGGGGTATTTTGGTATTGTTGTTGTTTCGAAGTTGTATGTCACTACTGTATCTATGCAAGTTCCGAAGTTGTAGACTGTTTCTATGCAACCTGGTATTTGTCTATTGGTAGGCTGTAGGATTATTAGCTGTTCAGAATTCATGAATGTACAACATCATATCCCATATTCCCATGTTTCCATAGCTAAGTATTCAGGTTTTTACAGTTTTACCTCGCTGTTATCTTAGAAGATTGCAGATTGACTTTGGTTTCTAAACTGAAACAATTTGCTTAGTTTTATTCATTTTTTGAATAGAACAGTTCATTTATGATTTACCTGAAAGGCTTGCAAAGTGCATAAAATCAGAAGCTTATGCTGATGCTGTCAAGTATTATACTGGAGCCATGCCCATATTCAAGGTTTGCTCTCCTTTCTCATTGCTTATGTTCAAAGTTTTCTAAACCCCGACTCTGTACTGTTGCCTACCAATGAAAATGTAAGTCTGGATAAGCTAACTTTGTTTTCATTAGGCATATGGAGATTCATCGTTCCAAGATTGCAAGAAAGCTTCTGAAGAGGCAGTGGGGATTATAATTGAGAAACTTCAGGTAATTGAACACGTTCTGTGTTCTGGAGTAAGCTTAATTAGTGAAACATCGCTACACTAGGTAGCCCTGACGACTTGGATAAATGTTAATTTTTCTATGGAATGCTACATTGGTGATGGGGGTGCCTGAACTGAAAATTTATGCATCATGAGGTTATCTTCCACAACTTCCAGGGTATTGTGTGCTAGTATTGTTTTGTGAAATTTGCATTTTGTGAAGAATGCGAACTGTAGAATGGCACATTGTAATGTAGAACATCTTGATAAAGATTCACACTTGATAATTTGCATGAAATTAAATTATTGTTGCAGATGTTGTTGTTATGGCCCAGTCACTGAAAATAATATAAACCAAGTATATATTATGCTGCGGTTGTACATTGAGCTTTAGTCTTTGACTCATAAGTGAATCTTTTCTAAGTTGTGCCTGCTTGGAGTGGGTTTTTGATCCAGCTTGTTTTCCTAGTTTATCATATCCTAAAATCCCCCAAAGCTAAAAAGAAAAGGAAAGGAAAGAAAGAAAGAAAGGGATGGGTAGAGTGAGGGAGGAACCAATCATCTGATAGGCATGGTACAAAATCCAGGGAGAGCACTGCATTGCAATCAAATTATCAAATATAGGCTGACTTCATGTTATGGCTGGTATCACGCTGTGACGAGTACAAATTCCGTGAGAAATACCAATCCCGAATATCATGTCTTAAACTGAGATCTAATATCTTGACTCCATACTTTGTTACCATGGAGTATGTGATGATATGGTATGCGTTTCAGTGTTCTTGCTCCTTTTTTGTGGGTTCTCAGGGAAAGCTTTTCTCAGATGCGGAGTCCATTCAAACCAGGGCTGAGGCTGTTATGCTTTTGCAGCAGTTGGATTTTCCGGTGTGTTGTTCATTTTTTTTTTCTGTTACATCTTTTACTGTTGAGCTGCATCTGTTTCCAGCATTTAGGAATGTGTGTTATGGCGTAATGTTTTTGACTGGCTGCCCATATCCTACAGGTAGATAACCTGAAAGAACAACTGTTTGAGAAGTTGGAGCAGTCCCTGGGAGATTTACAACTTGATTTTGATGATAAAACTTCTAATCTAGCCAAGTCAGATGAGTGCGCAAAGCAAGAATCACCTGATCAACTTCCTGCTGCTCATGAGGTAATCTCTAGTAAAAAACAACAATAACATATCTACAAGGCCTTAAGGGATCCCACTAATGGCATAGTACGGAGGGGGTCTGGAATTTTGGATGTATGTAGCCTGACCCGCGTGTTAATGACACAAATAGACTGTTTCTAAATGACCCATGTTAAAAATTCTGTCAAGGATGCATGACATTTTGCCTTCCAATCTAGCGGCTCGACCCAAAGAGAACACCTCACATTTAGACCTACAAGGAAATTCCAGTTACATATGGAGTTGTGCCAAGATGCTTTTGTATCTTATCAATGAAATATCATCTAAACTGCAATACTTTGAAATTTGTTGGGACAAAGTCTCTGAATTTGAAATCCTCCAATAAAGCCTAAAACAATAAACTATGGTGATATCAGAATCTACTATTCGACTGAACGTTTGGTGGTTTTTTGTACGCGCTTTGCGGTTCCTTTCTTTTGGCTAGTTAGAGATGATATACGTATGTTGCATTTATCGTCCTGGAAATTTCGATTGCCACTTTTTGTGTTTTCGCATTTTACTTCTCATTTTATCTCCTCTGATATTGTCTGTTTCCTAATTATTGACTTGTAGTTGTGTCTGCATGCCTTAACTTAGTTGACCATTGTTTTATCAGCTCTCAACTCGTGAGTATGTGGAGGCTGTCCGTGCTTATCGAGTGATCTTTCCTGATTCAGAACAGCAATTAATCAAAATCTCACATGAACTTGTTACAAGGTAATGTAAAGCTTGAGTTACCTTGACAGCTCTCAACACGAAGCTTAGTGTTTTACCCTTCTATCGGATATGTGATTACTGAGATGTGTTACTTCAGGCACTTTGAAACCATTCAAAAGCGCATAAGGATTCATATTAGCTCAGCAGATATGTTACGCAAGCTAAGTGAGTATTCTTCTTCCAAATGATACTTACAATCAGTCTGTGACTTCAATATATTTGGTTGTTTATTACTTAGATGGCCACGAAAGTGGTAAACGAGCCCCTCTACTTTGCCCAATTGTGAAATTCACCTCCTTAAGTTTAGAATGTAATTAATAGGCACCATGAGTTATAAAAAAGGTGAAATTAAGCCTTAATTTGTCATGTAAATCTATTATTTTGAATTTTTATTTGATCTCAACTATCTAATCTACTAAAATATTTTGCAATATTTTGTTTTTTAGCTTGTTAAAAAGTTAATAAATATTTATTAGTTAATAAATATTTATTTTTTCTAAACAAAGAGAAATATTTTGATTTTCATCAAATAATTTTATTTTTTTTCTAATTTATATTAACATTTTTAAATCTTGATTTTTTTGTACTTTAATTTTTTTTTGTGTAAAAGCATAACCCATTTTACTTTTGTGGTATGATAAATTGAATTTCTCGTGAGATTTTGGATTCGGAGTTTAGTTTCACTTATTGTGTAAGTTATGGGGCCTAATCACTTAATTTTAAACTTAAAGAGGTGAATTTCACGATTATACAAAGTAGAGGGGCTTGATTACCACTTTCGCGCTTTAATGGCTAATTCTACCTTTTTATTGATGTTTATGCATCTCGGTTGAACTATTTGGTGCGTGGATACACTGAACTCAGGACCTGTAGTTTCTCTTGCCTTGATACTACAGTTGTGAATCCTGGTCTTGCAGACTAAGAAGACCGTTGGTCATATCATCCACATTCCACAGTCTTTTTTTATGCCTGGACCTTATGGGTCATGATTCAAGTCTTCTGAACCTTTCAGCGCCTCTCTAACAACGAACTCTACAACTATTTTTGGGGAAGAACTTAATGCTTTACTTGGGCAGAGTTTGTAGCCTATGCCAGAATGTGTCTGTGTCCTGCAGATTTCAGCTAACTTAGCTGGTAAAGTCATGAGGGATTGAGGGGGGCTACTCATGACTCGGGTTCAAACCCCGCCAGCTTGCTTCCTTTACACCAAAAAAATGTGTCTATTCTAGTTAGTTCATTATTAAGGTTGTGCTTAAATTGGGACCCCCTGTTATGGCTGCAGTGCACTGTACTTGTGCTCATTAAAGTTTGAGCTGCAGAGCAAGCTGGTAATATGTCTTTGTTAGTGAAGGGAATTTTCTGTGTGTTTTTCAGTTTCCCTATTTACCTTTAGTTAAGCTTGTGAACATGGGCTTGTTACTTATATATGCTTCTAGGATACAAATCAATATGTTTGCTTATTCAGGGCTTATATGGGAGGATGTGCTTCTGATGGATGAAGTGCTACCTGAAGCACGTGTTGCTGATGTTTGTTTGGAGGTTTTCTATTGACCTTTTTTACTTTTCTACAATAAAACATCTGCCTTCTTAGTTTTTGAGATCCAATGCCATTATAATTTATCATGTTAATGGTAAGGGATCTTTTGCTAATTGTTACTTATTTGTCATAAGCAGGCGACCAATCATGCTGTGAAACAGTACATTGCTAGCACCTTCTCTCATCTCTTGCAAGATATCTCTGGTAATTTTATGTTTTGGTTATCTCTGGGAGGAGAATTAGTTTGAACCGTTTACTTATTTCCATTGGTCTATATATGGTCAGGAATAGGATTCAGGTTTGATAATGTTAGAAGCTGGTGCTTTAAAAAGCTGATGGCGATCAGTAATGATGGACTAATAGATACACTAGATAAACCTCCTGTAGAAGGATTTCTGAAATACTCTTTGTAGTTCCCAAGGTTTTTTTTTGCTACTTCGGTTGCTGTAAGAGTAGAATTTTTTCGATCGTCGATTGCAATACCCTATGCTTGTAATATAGCGATCAGAAAGTTAAAACTGCTTGCATGGAAGTTGGAAGGTAGCAAAACGTGCAGTATGTGTGAAAGTGATGTGCAATTTTTTTGACGTGCGCAGATTCACTTATCAGAGTTCAAAGTGGCCAAAAGGAAGTAATGAAAGAAGATCATCCTTTGCAGGCTGTATTAGAGGCCAGCAAGAAGGCAATTATTCAAGGGAGCATGGGCGTCTTGCTGGTATGATGTTATTCCCTCAAAGTTAAAGCTGTATGCGCTAAAACGTGACCTGGTATCTTTTGGAACAAATGAACATATCATACATTCATTCTAACATCTCCCAAAACAGTATTTCCGTATGCATCACTGCTTACTCGAACAACAACTACTACAACCAAGCCTTAGTCCGAAATTTGGGGTCGGCTAACATGAATCAAACCCGTGCATTGCAGAATTTCTTGCATTTTCATGGTAGATCACAAGGGAAAAAAGTAATCTCTGCATTTTGCTTTTTCATTTACTTTGATCATAATCTATTCTGTTTCTTGTAACAGGACTTCCGCCAACTCCTAGATGACAACCTGGCACTGTTAGTCAGACTGAGAGATTTGGTTATTGTTTGGGTTCAAGAAGGATTTCAAGACTTCTTCATAACACTTCACAATCAGTTCCTAGTTATTTCTGGGAAAACTGATTCGGCTAGTCAACAACATGCTTTCCCTGACAGTATTCAAGGAGACAAAACCGTTGCTGGCCTTGTTCTTGTTTTGTCTCAGCTCTCTGTCTTTATCGAGCAAAATGCCATCCCAAGAATAACTGAGGCAAGATTACTTGATTTACTTGATTCTTCTTACGTGTGTATAACTATGGTGGTAAAATCTCTACTCGTTTTCAGGAAGTTGCTACCTCATTTTCTGATGGCGGTGCTAGGAGTGGTGAGTCTGGACCTGCATTTGTTCCTGCAGAAATATGCAGAATATTCCGGTCAGCTGGTGAAAAGTTTCTACACCTTGTATGAGTTCTCTTATTGTAACTTTCCGATTTCACTTATATATGAGCAAACCGATGATCCTTACTCCTTAGGCTTGGAATTCTAGTATTACAATATTTCTAGTGTACTTGCTTTCTAGTTCCTGCTAGCTGCTAGTCTGCTACGTTCATAGGCGTCCAGATGTGTTTTTAGTAAGTGTGAGACTGGAAGAGCTATTCTCGGAAGTTCTAAACCATTTTTTGTTTGTCTTACCGCGAAATAGAAGCGAATGCATTCATATATCATTAATTCTTAACCTTTTTGCTTTTGTACAGCAGCGCTCTCTATATCATCTCAATGTAATTCCTCACATCCTTATTATCTAAACACACACTGGTTCCAATATATTCTTTCCCTTCTTTTCCAGTATATAAAAATGAAGACGGAAAGAGTTTCTGTTCTCCTCAAAAAGCGTTTTACGACTCCTAACTGGATTAAGGTTAGTACTATTTTAGTAGTTAGTCTTGGTCTTTATTTCAGATTCGATAGTTATGATCTGTAATCAATATAATGTCCGGCTTCTGGTGGTTTTTGCAGCACAAGGAGCCCAGAGAAGTTCACATGTTTGTTGATTTGTTCCTTCAAGAGGTTTTATTTCTTGTTTGTTCTTCTCAATTTTTTCTCCTGAACCCCATATATATTACACCACATCCTCCAAACGAAGGCAAGAGAGACTTGCTTACGTCTATTTTATAAGAAAGAGTTACACTAGTATATCTCTAATGGTCTACCAAGTGAACATTGTGTCTCCAAGTAGCTGGTCCTTGGCTGAAAAAAGTCTTTTCTCGAGTATTGTATGAGCTGTTTCAAATGTGAGACCAGGCCAATCAGCATGATTTCCTAGGTTAATGGCGTGGTCCACCGTGTAAGACCCTGTGCTATACATGGACTAACCTTTTTTGGGGTCATTTTTGGTTAAATAATCTACCATACTCTACTCAGTGTCATGGTGATTTACTTTGTAGCTGGAAGGAGCACTGTCTGAAGTGGAGCAGATTTTACCACAAGGCACTAGCCGTAGACATCGTCGTGTCGATAGCAACGGCAGCACGGCATCTTCACGTAGCAATCCATTGCGAGATGATAGGCTGTTAACTCGGTCAAACACACAGAAAGCAAGAAGTCAACTCCTTGAGACCCATCTAGCTAAATTATTCAACCAGAAAATGGAGATATTCACCAAAGTTGATTCCACACAGGTATAGTCTGAAATTTTGTACGGTTTAGTCAAGATGTTGCTTCTTAGCATTTAGCAGCTAATATGTGGGTGAATTAAATTTCAGGACTCTGTCTTAACTACAATTGTGAAACTTTGCTTGAAAAGTCTGCAAGAATTCGTTAGACTGCAGACTTTTAACCGAAGCGGATTTCAGCAGATTCAGTTAGATGTACAGTTCTTGAGAAATTCCGTAAAGGATAAAGTTGAAGATGAAGCTGCTGTTGATTTTTTGCTGGATGAGGTAAGAAATCTTTTTATCCTCGAAAAGTTTTACTCAGGCATGAGACCCAGAGAAGTACAAGAAACTGCACAAAGAAAACTGCATACGATATAGCTTACAAGAACCAATATGAAGGGTACCTGATGGAAATTATCAAGAAAAAGAAAAGCAAATAGGAAGCCACAACTTAGGGAACAAAAAAAACTAGACCAAAATCCCATGGACCTCTAAAGCTCCCTACCATTGATGAAGTTCGAACCAGATACTGAGATCAATGTGACTTGAACCCTCGTCCAATTCGTTTCATTCTATCAAAATTCCTCGCTCAGTTATCGCTAGAATACTGAACTTTTACCACCCTTGAGAACCGTTCAATATCCCATGAGTCACATCAACACTCTAAAATCATTTTGTGACACAATCCCATGTTTCAAATGACCTGAACATTCTTTTTTTTCCTCGACATTCTGAAGTGAGCATGTCTTTATCTTTGAGTTGCGGCTTAATCCTAGCATTATCATCAAGAAAGTTCTTATTGTGGGCATGTGTGTGTATGTATATGTCATATTTTGTCGTCGTGATACTTTGTCTAAACTATGCTCTTTTAATGTTTCAGGTTATTGTCGCTGCTGCGGAGCGCAGTCTGGATCCAACCACATTAGAATCCGCTGTTGTAGACAGGCTTGTTCAAGCTAAGTTGGAAAAAACCAAGGAACAATCCTCCCCCAGTTCATAAGAATTAGTCTTTTAAAGGCGTTTGTAGGGGTATTATAGTCTCCAATGGATTTAATTAAAAACCCACCATTGTTTGATTCCGGATTATGATGGAATGAATTTAGATGCCTTGCTAAATTAATTACACTTTTTTCTTGTTGTTGCCCTTTAAATACTAATATCGCCCGAGTATAAGACGAAATTGCCCCTTTCTTTAATTTCCTCCTCTCACCACACTTCTCAATTTACTGGCCTTTTAAAATACTAGTTTGCACGGGTTATAATAACACACACTTTTGCTAGATACAAGAGCATATAAATAAGAGTTATTAGATGTCTAATGTCATTTTTTTTTCCCAAATACGATATGTTACCTTTGGTGTGGATCGTCCATTTTAGGTAACTGTTATCTTTGGTGTGGATCGGAGGGAGTATTTTTGACCATAAATTTTTCATGTTTCATTTTGCTTACGTAAAAAAAAAAACTTTTTTCCTGAGGTTTTTTTTTTGTTGGTAAAATGGTAGGCTAAACACCTACAATTTATTGTTTCATGTCAATTTGTTAGAGCTTGATTTGCTTTGTTGTCGAGTACCGATTTATGAGTTCCTAATTGAATCGAGCTTAAAAAAAATGCCCATAAGTATCAGAATGGTCAAGTTAACGTTTTCAAATACACATGTCGTGAATCGAGTTTTTTCTTATCTTAACTAAAAAAACACGTAATACACAAATAATTTATATGCGGTTTTTTTACTTTTCACATCATACGACTCAAATTCTAGTCTTCTTTGATCTACAGTTGTGAACTCTTACAAACGGTTTTGAAATTAGATTCATTTTAAACAATATAACAAGATTAACTAACGTGAAGTATAAGAATAAACACAACCTATTAAATACAAATTATTCTATGTTAAAAATTTTGAAAATAAAACTATTAATATATTTTCATTTACTTTTTTTTTTTCGTGTAAATCACATCCGAATATTAAATTAATACTCCGTAGATAATAAATAATGAAATTTGTGAGTTAATTAATATTTTGGCGCGCTGCGGTACTCCCATTTCCCGCCAAAACTAAATCCCTTTAATCTGTACAACTCACAGTTCCTTCTTCATCTCGCCGTCATATTCAAAACTCAAACTCTTTTTCTTCTTCTTTTCTCTCCTGCAAAAATGGATTCCATGGCGAACGAAGCTGTCTACGAACACCACCAGTGTATGTCTCTTTCTCTCTCTTCCCTCCTTTTATTTATTAAGTTATTTATATTTATTTTTCTAATTTTCTTTTTTATTTTTTTAAATTGACAGCACTAGCGAAGGACTTCCTCCTTAACTTCGCCGATATCCATGGCGACGCGAAATACATGAACATTCTCGTAATTATTCTCTTCAATTATATTAATATTATTATTCTAGTGTTGTAAATTGCCTAAATTCGGATTTCTAGGGTTTTGTTGATACCTAAGTTTTTCATTGTTTTATTTTCTTTTCCTGTTTCAGCAAGATGTAGCGAATCGCCGATATCGAGCGATACAGATAGATCTAGAAGACTTGTTCAATGTGAGCTTCAATTTCTCTGATAGAACAATTATTTGTATTTTTGTATAATATACTCGATTCAATTAGTAAAATTGTTAATCTCATTAATCGTTACTTAAGCTAGGGTTAGGTTTTTGATTAAATTTTCATTTATTTGTGTCACATTTTGGAGGTTTTTGATTTAAGGAGAATTGTTTGTTTGTTAGTATAAGGATGCGGATGATGAGTTTGTGAGGAAAGTTACGGATAACACGAAGAGGTACATAGGCATCTTTGCCGAGGCAATTGATGAGCTTATGCCGGAGCCAACGGAGCCGTTTCCTGATGATGATCATGACATTTTGATGACTCAGAGGTCTGAGGAAGGCGGAGATAATGCTGATGGTTCTGATCCTCTTCAGAGAATGCCGGCTGAAATTAAGCGCTTCTAGTAATGCTTTCTTCACTAATTAATCATGTTTTTTGAACTTATAATGGTTTGTAGAAAATTGTAGTAGTGTGCTTAATTGTTATGTTAGCTATTGAAGACACAAAGTAGAAGTTAGGAATATAAGTTTCTTAAGCAACTGTGTTTGTTTTATTCGGCGAGAATCAAAGAAATAGATGCCTCGGGTGGTGAATTTGTTGAAATGCTTAATGACTTGTTGAGGGCTGTAATTTTGGAATTATAAACCTTGTGTAGCGTATAAGTAAGCATTAAAGTAGATAGCTTGTCAGAACTTCAGTAGTGAACTTGGTTGGCTAGAGCGGACAATTGTGTGTAACTGATGCGGAGTGAGGAATACTGAGGAATCAAGTGAACTCCATATTAGAAGTGTCTGTAGTTAAAGTCAAGTAACCTATCAACTTGTTATCTGAATTTGTCTGTCACGGAAAGATCACGGATGCATTTGTTTAAAATGTTGATTTCATCATTGCTATTAGGACAAAGATTTGTTCTCAAGTGGTTGTCATGGACCTTTTTATGTTTTCTCTGTGAAAGTGCTTCAAGTGACACTAATGAGATACAGAGTCAGTTAAACCACATGTTTTTAATGCCCTAAAAATTTGCAATGCAGTGAAGTATACATAAGAGCATCTTCAAAGGAACGGCCTTTTACTATTCGAGAGGTTAAGGCCTCCTACATAGGACAGCTTGTTAGGATATCTGGAATTGTAACTCGCTGTTCGGATGTAAAGCCTTTGATGCAGGTGGCTGTATATACTTGTGAAGATTGTGGTTTCGAGATCTATCAGGTAAAATTCTGTTACTGAAGTTTGTTACTGAATTTGTAAATAACGGATATATCTATAATCGATAAATACTGCAAATCTGAAAACCTTGTTTGATCCAAACAAATTTACTCTTCTTGTGCCATTATTTTTAATGAGTTTGTATTTTCATAGGAAGTAACTGCTAGAGTTTTCATGCCGCTGTTTGAATGTCCATCAAAACGTTGCAAATTGAACAACACAAAGGGAAATCTCATTCTTCAACTCAGAGCATCAAAGTTCCTGAAGTTTCAAGAGGTTGTCACTTGCTCATGCAATCATTTATGCGACTTATGTATACATAAGAAATCAGTTAGCTTTCATGGAGCAGTGTATATTTAAAGTTTGTAATACTAATTACTTTGCATTACCTGCTTTAATGGCAATTTATTAATTCACTAGCCTTACTGTTCTGGTTACATTTCAGGCCAAGATGCAAGAGTTGGCTGAACATGTTCCTAAAGGGCATATCCCGAGATCCATGACTGTTCATTTCAGGGGTGAACTAACAAGAAAGGTTTGTGTCTTTTATATACGTGCATGATTTTAATTTGGAAGCTAAGCAAATATTCCTAGATAATTTAACTGGCTGACTTGACTTGTTGAAATGTACGATTATCTATTAAATTTAAAGCAGCATTGTAGGTTGTATAAAAATTGGTAATATGTTTCTCATCAAACCTATTATATATGAAGGGGATTTTGCTAGATTGTTCAAGCAGGGAGGATGTAATAACCTTTTAGCGTGGTGTGAAATATTATTTGTCGTATTCTGAAGTGCAGTTATATTTGAAAATGGTTTCAGGTCTCTCCTGGTGATGTTGTTGAGTTATCAGGAATATTTCTTCCTATGCCTTATACTGGTTTTAGAGCAATGCGAGCGGGCTTGGTGGCTGATACATACTTGGAAGCTATGTCAGTTACTCACTTTAAACGGAAATATGAAGAGTAAGCTGTTTTCACTTTTGCGATCTATAAAGTTTTTCAATTATCCCAAAAAGTTTGAACTTCTTATCTTATTACAATTAGTATGTGAAATAGTTTTCTTCCTTCCTCATCTTTCCTTTCGTTTAGTCAATATTTTGAACATGCAGATCATGGACTTTAAGAATCGCTAAAAAAATGAGTTAATATTTTTTCTTCTTCTTGACAGGTATGAGCTGAGAAGCGAAGAAGAAGAAGAAATAACTCGCTTATCCGAGGATGGGGATATATATAATAAGCTGGCACGTTCCTTAGCCCCTGAAATTTTTGGGCATGAAGATGTCAAGAAAGCTCTGCTTTTGCTTCTTGTGGGTGCTCCCTCCAGAAAATTAAAAGATGGAATGCAGGTAAGCAAATTATCCACATATACTTGATTTGATAGAAAAGATAGAAAACTTTCCTTCGTCAGGTGTGCAGCGTACATTGTTACCTCTGTAAAGCTTGTCATTGGAGTCCGCGCACTGTTTTGGTGTGGTGTTATTTTAATTATAAGTTTTAGTTTAGAGCTTGTCTTTATTTCCCCCTTCTCCTTTGGCTTCCTAATGAGGCGACTTCTTTTCTCACCAACTTCATTCAGCAGTTCTGCGCATGTTTCTGTTTTGTCCAGTGTTTCTTTTCATCAATATTTGAAGTTAGTTGGTGGTTTGTGGGCTTATTAAAGGCAGGAGGTTTTGTATTCACAAAGTCCTGACTTTTGATGCAGCAATTTAAAGTGCCAACATGGTCTTTAGCTTTCTCTCAAAAGCGGATTACATTATAGTGGACAAAGTGTCAAGTTATCTGCTATGTTTTTATTCTGTTTCTGTGCTGATAAAATCTCTTTTACACCGTAGATCAGGGGAGATGTCCATATTTGTTTAATGGGTGATCCTGGTGTTGCCAAGAGTCAGCTTTTGAAACACATAGTAAATGTAGCACCGAGGGGTGTCTATACAACTGGGAGAGGAAGCAGTGGAGTTGGTCTGACAGCAGCAGTGCAAAAAGACCCAGTCACTAATGAGTTTGTTCTTGAAGGTGGCGCATTGGTAATGTTTTCCTTGAGAGTATTCTTTTGTTTGCTTCAGTGAAGAAACCTTTTATAGATCCCTTTTGATTAAAGTTTAAGCAGTTTCAATTAACATCCCGTGAATTTGATTGTTTTGCTTTGCATCAGGTACACTCATGCTCATTTATTGATTTTTGTTATTAGGTTCTTGCTGATATGGGTATATGTGCTATTGATGAGTTTGATAAGATGGAGGACTCGGATCGTACGGCAATACACGAAGTGATGGAGCAGCAGACAGTAAGCATTGCCAAGGCGGGGATCACAACTTCACTAAATGCGAGAACGGCTGTTCTTGCTGCAGCTAATCCAGCTTGGTAAGATCCTGTTTTTTTTTCCTCACTAATTTATGCTTTATTTTATTGATTCCTTAATTCACCTTAAAGCCACTAAAATTTCAGGGGAAGATATGATCTTCGGAGAACTCCAGCAGAAAATATAAACCTTCCTCCGGCTCTTTTGTCAAGGTTTGATCTTCTTTGGTTGATCTTAGACAAGGCAGACATGGATACAGATTTAGAACTGGCAAGGCATGTGGTCTATGTCCATCAAAATAGGGAATCTCCAGCGCTTGGATTCACTCCATTGGAACCGTCCGTTCTAAGGTATATACCCCTTTTGGTTTTCTTTGGAGCAGCAGTTGAGAGAAGCTATTTTAGTAACACTTCATCTATTTCAACTGTCGCCATTTGACTTTAGTTATACGGTGCTGACTGAGATCAATGTTTTTTTTATAATAGGAATTGTAAAAATTTAATGAATCAAGACGAATTTTACATTGTCTGTCAACATATGCGACTAACAATTCCCTAGTGTTTAAAGATTTGATGTCTAACTTTCCTATGTGACTATGTGAGTATGTGACGTTCTTTCCTTGATTTAGTTGATATCAGTAGCATGATTTTGGTCTCTCTTTTTTCATGTTTTTGCTACCAAAACTGATTTGTAGGGCATACATTGCTTCAGCAAGAAAAGTAGCTCCGTCCGTTCCCAGAGAGCTAGAAGAGTATATTTCTACTGCATACTCTAGTATACGACAGGAAGAAGCACGTTCAGATACTCCCCATTCCTATACAACTATTAGAACACTGCTCAGCATTCTTCGACTCTCAGCTGTAAGTCCTATTGCAAAAGCTTTTTATCAATTCACTATTAAATCAATTTGAACACTTTTGCTTACAGTTGCATAATTAATTGCACATTTAGCATCTCATAACTCTTACCAAGGCTGATATGATTTGGGCAGGCCTTGGCAAGACTCCGTTTTTCAAACACCGTGGCTCAAAGTGATGTAGATGAGGCCCTTAGATTGATGCAGATGTCAAAATTTTCCCTGTACTCTGATGATCGCCAGAAATCTGGTCTCGATGCCATATCTGACATCTATTCTATCCTGAGAGATGAAGCTGCAAGAACTAACAAGATGGATATCAGCTACGCACATGCTCTCAACTGGATTTCTAGAAAGGTTTGTTGTTGAGTAACCATTGAGTCTCTGACCAGAATTTGTGCATTTTATTACAGCAGTCTAATAACAAAAAATATTGTTTCTGGATGACACAATGAAATTAATGTGGTAAATGCATCGACACTCGGTACGAAACATAAAGTATAATGAGTCAGTCAGTTTTTCTTTCATCATACTCAAAATCCGAATAGGTTTGCATTTTCCTAACTAGTATAATAAAAATGTTGGCAACAATAGCTAATTGGTCAAAACTTCTCATTCCATTACAAAAACAATTTACTTTGCAGAGATTATACAGTGCTTAACATGTTTATGCGATGGTTTGCAGGGTTACAGTGAAGCACAACTGAAAGAATGTTTAGAAGAATACGCAGCTCTAAACGTATGGCAGATCCATCCAAATACTTTCGATATTCGATTTATTGATGTCTGAATCCTGTTGATCATGCTTAAGAGGGAGGGAAGCTGGGAGCTGGATGTGTTTGCAGATGATGTTGTAGGAACGAATGCTTGGTTAAACGATGATTTATTGTATCAATGTAATTTTATGTAGAATTCGTCGTTTAGATATTTCTTTTTTCACAGAAAAATCATGATTTCATCGGGTACTATTGATTCCGTCAATACACTGATCGACTTCTAGTTTCTTATCAGTCTTGCTAATTTCACCTCTACTAATTTAACTAGTTTATAAAGTGTACTCCGTACAACAATTGTTCTGAATGTTAAATACCTCATTTTGATTTGGGAGGAAGTTTTTTTTTACAGAAACTCATCTAGCTTCTAAAATTGAGTAACATGAAATAGCAAATCAATCCTATTCTTCTCACAATAGCTTCATTCCTTTTTTAAAAATTGGTAAAAGCTACCAAAGGTTACAGTCCTACAAAACTGTTTTACCTATACATACACTATATAATGATACAAAATTACGGGATGGAAAAAAAATCTGAAATCAGAAATAAATAGATAGTTTTCTCTCAATTGCATTCTGCAAAAGATCGCATTGATTCAACAATTGAGAAAGCTTATCATCTTTCTTCTCGTCTTGGGTCACCAGATCCAAATCACTGTTCACCAAATGGATGTCAGAATCATCCACAGAATGCATGTGAATGTCTGAGTCGTCGTTATTCTCTTCAAAAGCGGGATTGAGCAGGGTAACCGCAGCTGTATTTTCAAAAGATGTTATTGCGGCTACATTCCTCAAACTTTTGGGTGACGATTTTGCCCTTTTTGACCCAATAGGACTACAGCTAACCTCAACCATTTCATCCAGCGATGGATGAACACCGTACTGATGCATATTAACATCCATGTTCAACTTAAGAAACTGTGGACTGCTGCAAGTAAAAACCGACTTCTCCAATACATAAGCTTTTTTAGCAAAGATTGCTGCACCATTCAATTGCCAGTTAAAAACCCTTCTTAAAATCAGTACCCAACTCGGAACCATCTTGAATTCCGTGTCGTGAAGCTCAAGCCTAGTGTAATTTTGTACCATAAGAGTAGCTTCCTTTGCTGCCATCATCCAGTGCATCATATTGCTTGTCTGACTTAGATATTTAGTTAAACAATCCTGAAGAAGCTGCCTTTGTTCTTCAATTTGTTCTTCAATATTACATCCTTTAATACCCAACCAAGATAAGTCGTCAGTAAAATACGGCAATTTGCAATTGCTCACGGCAGATATCAAGGGATCAAGTTCTTCATATGAGCTCCATCCTAAAGTCGGCAAGAACTCTTTCACTGCTCTTGATTCAGCACTAGAGTCGTCCAATAAAAATACCTCGGGACATGGCCAATTATTAGGGTTTGCTTTAGAAGAACTTAAAATATCATTTAATGTTAGATCCAAAGCTTCATTAAAGGCAGATATATACTGGTTTGGACCCACTCTATCAGAGCCCAGGAGGTGAAGAGCGTCCAAGCATAAGTTTAAGTGCAGAGATGACAATTCACGCGTGGTCACACAAGAGAGAATAGGTTGGGGACGAGATTCAGAAGCTAACCAGACTAAACCATCCTTCAACTTTTGATCGCTGAAATACCCATGAAACCGACCCGTGTTATCCTCTCTCTCATTCAAGCAAATTATGGAGTAGTTTCTTACCCGGGATTTATCAAGCTCATCAAGTCCCAGTTTAGCAACAATACCGTCGGAGGTAACGGCAACATCGTCTCGTCTAGAACCACTTAGAATCAGAAGGGGGGCATAGGCTTCAAGAGGTAAAGACACAACAACTTTGTGAAGGTGGGTCCTTTGAACATCCCATGGAACTGTCTCAGATATAGGAAACAGTATGGCACTAGCTCCAACAAAATTTATTTCGGAGTTACCGGATGTCGTATCTTTCATGACAGAAAAGTAGCAGGCAGTGTCAACAGAATTGCTACGGCCCCACTTCCTCCAAACTGAAAGCCCTGGAGCTGACATTGCCAAACCTTCTACAGTTTCATCTTTTACGGCAGGAATAAGTTTGTAGTGTAACCATTCATCTAGAGATAAATGTGTTGAGGGATTCCTCGCTATAGTGTCAGAGGTCCCATGTTGCAACCAAGAAAATGAGATCACCTTCCAACAGACACATTTCGAGTTTGCATTTTTTCCAGCAAGCGTAGCTGCAACAAGGTCTGAAACATTCCATCTTACCAGTGACTCCTGCCACTTTTCATATCTTTCATGCAAGGCTTTATCGATGTTTAACTTCGGCGAATGCACCAGCTTCTACAGAATTGACAGCTGTTGTTAAGCATCCAATCACAATTATACACAAAAGGAGAGAACCAGAGTAAGGCATAACTCACTTCTTTGCTCTGCCAAAGAGGTGGGCCCAGAGAGAGTGAACTCAAAGCAGCATTTGCTGCTAATCTGTTTTCCTCATAGAGCTTTCTCTTCCTTACAAAACGCCTCCTCCATAACCTACACAAAGAAAAGTGGTGTCAGCAAGGATCACAGGCTCATTTCAAAGTCAGCCACCATGAGGCCTGATCAAACCTTAGTAGTAGCCTAAGCTTAGCCTCAGCAACTTCTTTATCAAAGTTACAGCTCACATCATCATTTTCAACCTCTTCTTTCATATCAGAAGAATTCTGCGTGACCAACTCTTCCATGAAAACAGCATCTTTGGGTGAACTTGCACTGATTGAGGCAACTTCTAAATCAGACGGCATTATCTCTCTGATATCTGCTGACACGGTAGATAATGGTGTTGCATTCGACTCAGAGTTTTCATTTAGGTTTGGAGAACTTTGAATGGGTCCTTTAAATCCGTCCTGTATTGCAAAGACTAAAGAGGGTGAAAGGGGTGCAGGAACGAACTGATCAGTGGAGGAAGTCCCACGAGGAATCTTGTCACTTAGTTGACTTGCACCCAAAATATAACTACTATTTGGTGTTGATGGGGAAGGTTTCTCCTGCATGCTAGGACTTTGTAAACTTGCGAAAGACTTAGGTACCCTGCTGTTTCTTCTTGGAGAACCTGCAGCAACCCTCAGATTGTCATTGCAAGGCTGGTCAATTCTCGATCCAGGAACTAGCCCAACTTGCCTGTCATTCGATGTACCAAAAATTGGTTGACCATGACTACTATCGCTTGGAGGTGTGACAGCATTTATCTCCATGTGTCCACCAACAGAAACATTAAGAAGACTCTCTGTTTGCACATTTTTACTAGCTATATGTGTATTTTTACTGAACTTCTGCAAACGACTTGTTTCAGGTGGTAATATAACTTCACGTGAAGATGATACATCTTCCACAATTGTACTGGATTTTTTCCTGTGAACAAGTGTTGAACATCGAGTGGGGTAATCCTTGTCATCACAGAGAAACGGACTGTCCTTGACCATATATGGCTCTTCAAACTCCTTTATCGAGAATCCATGATACACCAGGAGGCTCTCAATGTCCTCTCCCTAATAAATGCACAGCATAATAAAAATTTGGACATTTTTAGCAACTATGAGAAACGGAGCAATTTAACCAGCAGATACCTCCATGCCAAGCCATCTGGCAACATGCGTCACGGGGAGACCTTGGCTATGCTGCAAACCAGAGTGTAAAGAAGCAAGTGCCTGGGTTCTCAACTGTTGCAAAAAGCACAGAATGACAGGTCACATCACCTTTGTCAATATCAACATCGAATCAGTTGTAAAATATCAACATTGAATCAGTCCCATCACTTAAAAGAAAAGTAGCTGAAAATTGATACTTGTTCAATCATTGAGAATGCAAGATAAACATTAAAATGCAGCTATTATTTCCCTTTATTTTTATGGTCTTTAACAAAAGTGTTTGCTCAGCAAGTCCTTTGGGAGCAGACGGAAGAGAAAAATACAAAGCCTTTTATAGTAGGGAATTACTTATCTCCTACTTTGCAATGCTGACCCGTGCCCCCACCCACCCAAACCAAACAGCCAAACAGATGATGAGCAAGTTCTTAGCCCCCAGTCCCCAATAATCAAACAGATGATCTATAGTAGCTTCAAGACGATCCCTTCTTCCTACTTGTGAAATCCTCAATAAATAAACTGAATCCAAAACCATTCCTATATGCAAGATGTAATACTGATACAAGAAGCGCTAAACCTTTACCTTAGAGAAGTGGGCATGCATTAGGCACGCTTGGAGGTAGCTTGCTTTTCTTGCATGCCGGAAGAAGGCAATAAAATTGCCAGTTCTACAAGATCTGAGAAGAAAACGTGATGAAAAACATTAGACTAGGCTGAACGTGATTCTGCAACCAAACTTCTATTGAGGAGACAACCTTGCAACATCACGGGCAAATAGGATTTCTTGAGTTTGTCTTATTTCAGCGGTCATCTTAGCAAGATCAAGGGAGAGCTCCGCCGGTTCAACCTACAAAGAAGTTTCCTATGAGTACAAGGAAAAAAAATCAAGTACATACAGTCATACAGTGTAGCTATCCTTTCAGGCATGACTCACTTTATAACCAGGATGCTTGTCTAGTTTAAGGAGAGCATAGTAGCCCCGAAATTCTTCCTCTGTAGGAATAAATATTCCTTTCTTCCGGTGATCATCATACAGCTGAAACAATTCCACAGAGGTTTTGTTCATTTGCTCGATATTGAGATGGGCATCAAATCCCTCTGAAAAGCCTTCTCCCTTAGAGAATTCGCATAATTCATGCATAGCTATTACATGAAGCCTTATCTGAAACAATAAAAATAAAAAATTAGCCTCGGAAAAATGCAAACGGAAATCCTAGTCAGTTTATCAATCAACGAAAGCAAACAGAAAGGAGTCTGCAGAGCAAAGACAGATAAAAGGCTGCAAGGTCCTGGAAACAGAAAAATATCACAGAAAGCACATACACTGACAGATGACATATGCTCTTTGGCACTTAGGCAAACACAGCATCACTTTTGCAAACAGTATCCATGGATGGAAAGACGCAAGAAAATGCAGCCACGTAACAAAATATTAAAATACTACAGAATACAATCCTAATCAAATCTCATTCTCCTAGCATATCCACTGAGCTTCAAAATGAACTCTCTGCAGAAGCATATGTATTGGAAATGGAAGCATCAAATTATTTAAGTGTTTGTGCACAATAATCCTCTATTTCAGTAACAGGCTAATTGGCTAACAGCCTAAAATTGTAGTGTGTAGAATTTTTGTTTCTCATCATTTGAAACCTCCTCTAATTAAGTCCACCAAGAATGAAATATCGCGGACAACTCAAAGGACTATAAATCTGGCCCCCTATTTAGCTGCATCAAGAATGTCCGAATTAATTAAACAAGTTACAGGTTCTAACATAAGGAATAAAACAAACCATTTGCTCCAGCATAGTTATGGCCTTAAGATTAAAGATGTGTTGCATTCTCAAGTCCATTCGGATTGCCCTCATCCTGTCCCATAAGAAATTGTACAAGCCAAGCAGCCTATCATCATAAGGTTGGTCTAGCAAACCTAAAAGGTAATCCATTGTTTTCTGCAAGATTGGCATGGGTCGAATCAAATCCGCCTCCCTTTCTGCAGTCCTGTTATACTGAAAACAAAAGGAACAATGAGCAAATTAGCATCCATCTACACCACTAAACAACTAAACAATAAAAACCAAGTGCAGCTTGATTCTCAGATACCTTCTTAACAGCCAAAATCTTGTTAGTATGATTTCTATCCCCATCCAATCTTTCATATCGGTCAAGATCTCCCTTTCTTTCTCGTTCTCCCCTCTCCGATTCTGTACAGTAAGCAAGATAATAATTCTTCCAATAAACAATTGAAAGACTAAGGGTCATAAGACCAATGAAAAAACAACACACTAAATCCAGTAGAATCAAGCTCTTCGTCAGGACGAAAATCCAAAAAAGTCTCCACAGCAGCACCATATTTTATGAAAATCTAATGTAGCAATCAAGGTCGATTTAAATTCCCTCAACAAACAGCTCAACTTTAGCCAAGATGCTTTAGTAATATAACTGCATTCAACAAAGTCGATGAAAATTGATAGATTTAGTCAAGCACATGGCGTCATTTACCACTTGATATAAACAAAAGAAAGAGACCCAGATTCCAGGGTTTCCCCTCTCTAGGAGATTGCCAACATCTTTGTATATTACCAAAAACAGTACATACAAATATCTGACTTCACCATTAACTTTCAGGCGAAATTCACATTTGTATTTTAATACCACTTCTCAACTAGCCCCTTTAATTCTTTGGATTTGCAATAATTTACTTTTTGTTGTATTCTTTAGGTTTGCTACGTTTGCGTTTTGGCAAATCATAATCAAGTCAAATTACATTTATACACCCACTAATTCCCTGGGAAACTACTTTTTCCCCCACCTGGAATTCTAAAAAAGTAAATCCATCCTCTTGTGGTTGCATAAAAATTGGTGAAAAGACATAATGATGCAAATCCAAACCATCGGAGGGAGTAATACATAAGCTCAAGAACCAATTGTAGAGCAGGGCTTTATATACCAAGCACAAGTCATAACCCTGCGAGCTGTGCAGCTGTGCCCTTCAACAAATCAATAACTAATTAAACTGATGTCGGAGATTGTACATTAACAATCAGCTAAAAAATACCTGGACACATATCTGGACACATCCCTACGATAATATTACTTGACTGTGAATCTTCACCATCATACTCCATGGACAAATCTTCCATCGAATTCTTAGTTTCTATGGACTTTATTAAAGTCTTATTCGGAGGAACATTCGTTCCACGCTGAACTGAAAGTTCAACTTCATCTAGCTCAGTCCTAAAGCGGGCTAATCTCTTAGCCTTGGCCTGTTCTTCTCTGCAATAGGAAGGTGTAACCACAAAGTGTTGGTGAGTGTTATTTAGCAGATTTAAGAAAATAAAGTGCAGGAACTGCCAGAGTAAATAAGCTTCTTACTACCTTTCAGTGTCATCTTCAGTGGAGGGAGAGCTCCTTAGAAAGACTTGCCCTGAAGCAGCAGGAGGAGATCTAGTTCGTTTGGCAACGGGGTGGCTAGGAAACCGTGTCCCACTAGAATCACCATTCATTCCATCCGAAGATGGAGGTATTCTCTGGCTAAATTGAGAATCATTTACAGCTCCAGCTCTGTTATTAGACTTAGGAGGAGATACGGAGGGCCTAAACATTATCAAAAGTGAGTTATTTAGCGTATGAGATAACCAGAAGGGATGCAGTGCCCTACGAAAATCTAAAATCACTCCCACACTTATCTCACAACATAAAAATAAATAGACGAATTAAATGACAGGAATAAATATAAAATAGGTTCGCAATCATATACAGTCAGAGGAGATCAATAAGGTTTAAGTGGTTTGCTAGATAAGTGGGCCACAAACTGCCTCCCAGAAGACATAACAGTGATTGATTACCAAGTTCCTCACTCTATCGTATCCTGTTGCCAGAAGTCCATAAAAGTGCTATTAAGTAGCAAGTTACAATATATTTATCTTTTGAAAGTGATACTAGTTCCTATCCTTAGACTGGCGAACATAATAAGCAAGATGATCAGTCCCAAAGTATATACAGCTCCTCACCTGACAATTTGACATGTATCCAAAAGTTTATTCGGCTAAATGCTTGGCAAACATGTTTTTCATATGTTGCGACTTCCGTAATCTTATCCTAATATTAGTGTGATCACTCCATTTGCTAGTGTCCAGGAAGGCAGGAATAGCTACCTGACCTACCTCCAAACTCTGAAGGTTGACTATGTGGCAACCAGCCAAACGGCCTCTTTATGAAATTGCTAACTGACAGTACTCCAAAAAAAACCAGCTTACACATATCAAATATAAATACAGTGCACTTGGCTAACTTTCAAAATTCATCCTGTCAGGCTGTCATCCATATTAACTGATCAGCCAAAGGTTCTTAATCCACATGGTCGCTCAACTAGGTTAGTTTCAGTAATAGCTTGCTCAGTGACATGACAACAACACTTAAATGGCTTCTGACGCATGTAGAAAATATTGGAAATTCCATTATATCATCCTCTTAACTTATTAAGAAATTATCAAACAGATTGTTCATACAATATCATAGCTAACTACAAAGTGTACAACTATTACTAACCTTTGAGGTTTATTCAAAGATGATGTGGGATTAATATTTGGATGGTTACTTGCAACAGCAGGAAATGGTGACTGCCTTCTTTGCGAAGCTACATGGCCGTTGAAGGTATTATCTGTATGCCTAAACCAAGATGACGGTAACATAATTTCAACATATGTTTGAAACAGACAGCTAAGTACAATAGAAAGATCTGTAAGACTATCAAATGTGGATTCAAAGGAGGATTCAAAGGAGAAACTATGAAAGGAAAAGAGCAACAAAAATGAATTAGAGAGCAACATAGAGTCATAAAGCTATCATCATTCTAATTCTTAAAAACACGGTACATATAAGACAAATGATTGGGCAGAAAGGAAAGGAAAAAAACCTACCCTTCCACGGAATAATTAATAGGTTCGTTGAGAAAATCATCATTGTACTGAACAGGAGATCGTCTAGCATTTCCCGCAACTTGAGAGGGTGAAACCTTAGAAGAAATACTTGTTCCAGCATGATTAGGAAAAGACCTCCCCTGATTAAGATTGCCAAAACCTCCAGAAACTGAAGTTTGTCTATCTCCCGATTGCGCAGAAGAAACTCTGAAGACAGAAAAGGAAAGGGCATATTTGCCTAAGACAATACATGATGACATGCAGAGGATAATATCTAAACGTTTATTCGTCTAAATGCTTAACAAACATGTTTTTCATATGTTAAGACTTCTGTAATCTTATCCTGGGAACAAGCTTTAATACTAGAGCGATCACTCCATTTGCTAGGGATCAGGAAGGCGGGAATAGCTTACACATCAAATGTATAAACAGTGCACTTGGCCTACACTCAAGTCTCATCCTGTCAACCATATTTTAACTGATCAGCCAAAAATTCTTAATCCATACAGTCGCTCAACTAGGCTAGTAAATATGTCTCCTGGCTTGACTTTAATTGGACTTAAAGTCAAGCTTAGTTCCAGTGATGGATCACTCAGTGACAATAACACTTCATTGGCTTCTAAAGCATGTACGAAACATTCATTATATCATCTTCTTAATTTATTACTACTAAAAAATTATCAAAATAGATTGTTCATACAATACCATAGCGAGTAGAAAGTGTTACTGCTATTACTAACCTCTGAGGTTTGTTCAAAGAACTTATGGGATTAACAGTGGAATGATTACTTGCAACAGCAGGAAATGGTGACTGTCTTCTTTGTGAAGCTACAGGGTGGGTGCTGATATTATCTGAAGGCCTAAAGCAAGATGATGATAACATAATTTTAACATATGTTTGAAAACAGATGGAAGTAAGGCGGAAAGGCATGTACGACTATCAGATGAGGATTCAAAGGAGAGACTTCGAAATGAAAAGAGGAACAGCGAAAATGAATTCAGAGAGAAACATAAAGCTCTGATCATACTGATTCTTAAAACCACAGCACACATAGGAAAAATGATCAGGCAGAAAGAGTGGAGCCTACCCTTCCATGGAATCATTAATAGGCTTGTTCAGAAAATCGTCATTGTACTGAACAGGAGGTCGTCTGGAACTTTCCAGGACTTGAGAGGGTGAGACCTTAGAAGAAGTATTTGGGCTGAGGTGATTAGGAAAAGACCTCTCCCGATTATGATCGCCAAAACCTCCGGAAATCGAACGCTGTCTATCTCCCCATTGCACAGAGGAATTTCTGAACACAGAAAAGGGAAGGGCATAATTACCTAAGACATTACATAATGACATGCAGAGGATAATATCTGATCACAAAGCAGCAGTATAATAGACCATATAAAACGAAACAATTTTTGTATGTTTTAGTATCAGCATCAGAATGTTTTCCTTCCAGTACCAGCGTAATTCAACAACAGTAGATTAGTCAAATAATGCTACAATAAAGAGAGTAGTCAAATAACTTGTTCTCGGCTTATAATTGCTCCTCTAGAAAAACAGGAAACTGAACAAATAAAGTGGCGGATACATTGCAAATATTAAAAAGCCTGAATGGTTGTGAGTGAGATATTACCTATTGGACGCAACATATGGTTGAGAATGATCGGGAGGCACAAGTGAAGGCGAGTTTACTACTGCCGCAAATGTCCTGCAACACATAAAAACACACTGAGCATACCAAATTACAAGAAGCACAGCACATTATTAAATAGCTGTGATTCTCAACAATCGGAATTTTGGAAAACAGAGCTGTTAGAGACTGACCTGGGGATAGGAAACTGAGGAGCACTTCCTGCAACTTGAGAGGGTGAACCCTTAGGAAAAACACTTGTTCCAGCGTTATTAGGAAAAGGCCTCCCCTGACTAGGATTGCCAAACCCTCCGGAAATTGAACTTTGTCTATCTCCCCATTGCACAGCAGAAACTCTGAACACAGAAAAGGGAAGGGCATAATTGCCTAAGACATTACATGATGACATGCTGAGGATAATATTTTCTTGTACAGAAACATGACAAAACGATATACTTTTTGAGTATATTTTAGTATCAGCATTGGAGTGTTTCCATCACACAACCAATATAATCAAACATCAATGGGTTAGTCGCATAATGTGACAATAAAGACATTAATGTAGCAGCTAGTTCTCGACTCGAGACTACTTGTCTAGAAAAACAAAGAAACTAAAGAGATAGAAGTAAGGGCACATGTTGCAGCTTACTTCATATAAAAATATCGTGAATGGTTGTGAAACCGGACTTACCTATTTGATGCAACAAATGGTTGAGAATGACCAGGAGCCACAGACGAAGGAGTGTTTACCACCGTCGCAAATGTCCTACAACACACAAAAACACACTAATCATACCCTAATCACAAGTAGTACAACACATGATAAACAAGTTACAATGTTCAACATTCGGACGATGGAGGTGTTGGAGATTGACCTGGGGCTAGGAAATTGAGGAGCAACCGCAGAACTAGGAAAGGAAGTACTTTGTGATCCCATATCTCCAGTTCCAGGCCCGGAACTCCTCCCGAACCCAAACGACATCACTTAATTACTCTCTCTTTCTATACTCCTGATTTGGCTCACCAAAACTTCACTACTAATTTAATCGCCGGATTCCGGAGCAATGAACAACCTTAATCACATAGTGTAACCTAATCATAATTTCATCAAAAACGTAAATTATGAAAATTTCAGCATTCGAACAGCCTCAATCACATAACGTAGCCTAGTCATGAATCATCAAAAACGTAGATTACAAACATTACATGCACTGTAGTCACTTTAATCATGAATTAAGATTAAATTAACACAAAACAATACAAAAACAGCAGCAATTAATTCAAATAAGCACGAAAGTAAACATATGCCAGGTAATTAAGTGATATTAACAAATCATGTAGCTCAAGAACCCTAATTTTCAATTGCAAAAGTGATGAATTAAGTGTGACTGCAAAATAATTGATATACAATATGAAATTGAGACGAGTATGTAGTTAATTGTGAATTGAAAACGAAGGAGAACAGTAATGGTGATGCAGAAAAAAGAGAGAGAAAGAGTATACCGTATCGAAGAGCGAATTGGGGATAACAATGGCGGAAAAGCAAGAATTTGAAAGAGTTGGGATCGAAGAAGAAGACCGTGGGACAGAACAAGTAGTAGAAGTGTGCCTAATTTCCCTCTCGCATATTTTTGGTGAGGAAAGGTGAAAAATAAACGGAATTACTTTTTCACATACGAAATTTACTCTTTCACATACATTTTTTCATAAAGTTTTCATGTTCTACCCTTTTCCTTTAACACAACCTTTTTTTCTTTTCCCAAAGATAATCAAATTATTTTTTTTTCTAAACTTAATCAAATTGATTCAAACATAAACTTCTATCCTCAAATCCAATTTAATACAATCTTATACTTGAACAATGGATTATAATTCTCCAATTAATGAAGTAATTTTGTTTTCTTGCAATTATGAATACTATTTTCTAAAAGAAATTATTAGATTAATAGATAGGATGGTGGTTAGGGTTAATGGGTGGTGGTTAGGGTTATGGGTGGTGGTAAGGGTGGTCGATAGTCGTTCAGTAGTGGGCGACGACGAACATTCATTTGGCTTTTCAATTATATATCTTTCTTTTAAAAAAATATACAATAATTAATTAGAAAACAAAAAATTAATTTAAAAAAAGAAAAAAAAAACATGAACAACAGCAAGTTCGTACTCCCCCATTCCTCTCCACCACCAGACTACAACCGACCACCACTTCAAACCACCATCAACCGTCGCCCCCACTACCCCTCCCCTAATATGGCTGGTCGCCTGGTCGTCACTCAATACCCGAACCAGGTGGCGGGTCGCCAACTCCCCCTCCCCCAGATACGACCATCGACGACGGAGGACGGAAAAGGTTAGAGTTGTCCGGAGTTGGTGAGCGGAGTAGGCGGTCGGAGTTCTCCGGTGTTGGTGAACGGAATAGGCGGTTTAGTGGTTGGTGTTAGTGACATGGTGGTGAGGAGAGATTAATGAATGGGGAAAAATTAATTGAGGAAGGGATGAAAAAAATGACAAGGGTAATTTGGTAAAACCTGTATGTGAAAGAGTAAAATCCGTATGTGAAAAAGCACGTTCCAAAATAAATTGTCCAGTCTCATATAAAGCCGTCTTATACATAAACTTGTTATAATATGTAGGAAATATAATGGTAAAAAAGTGTGTTTTTCTCATTAACATACACGAGTATATATACATGAATATGTAAGTTATACAATAGGAAGGTAAAGAGTTGAGTCTAGAATATTCCTACATTATGGACATCCATAATAATATATTTCATAACACTCCCCCTTATATGTTCATTCCTCAAAACATGCCTCGTTAAAAACCTTATTAGAAAAACCCTATGGGAAAAACATTAGAAAGGAAAAGAGTACATTAGTCTTCAAACACGCATAATAAGCTGCCTCGTTAAAACCTTTATATGGAAAACTCAGCGGGACAAAACCATGGATAAGGAAAAAGAGTACAACACGTGCTACTCCCCCTGATCATTACATAGCTCAATATATCTTGAAATAATTCCTGCTTTGATATAACTTCTCGATCTTTGATGTAACTTCTCAATCGTTGGATATAATCCATCGTTGTTGATAAACTTGATATCTTTCAGTCAATAGAAATCCTTGGTAATTTCAATATATTATTTCTTCAAAAGTCGCAATCTGGATATAGATATTCATGATGACTTTCGAGCCTTCATCTCAAATATTATAGTCACACTTGTAATATAAATTATTCTCAAATAATGACATAATATTATATGTCTAGAATAATTGTCATTTTAACAATCATGATGATCATGACTATAGCGTATTAACGTGCCAAAATGCTACCTCATTGAAAACCTTGTTAGGAAAAACCCATTAGGATAAAAACCTAGACGAAGGGAAAAGGAGTGTAGCTATCATTCCCAAATCCATTCTCTTCCGGAGAATCAATTCGTTTATTAACAAAAATTATTTGAAAAATAATTTATCTTTCTCGTCAAATCATCTTACTACATATTTAGAATAAAATATATATAAAGTATATAATCACGTAAATTCTCATAGATGTTCAAACTTCAGGTTGAGAAAATATTTACTTATTTCGCATAAGCTCTTCAAGAGCATTGATGTTGGATATTTGCAATCACCGCGTAGAGGTTCATAAATTTAATGATAAGTGTTTGAGAAACTCAATTGATCAACCAAACTATCAATTTGATATAATTTGTAATACGCTCCTTCGAGGAGTTCTCATTTATGTGGGTATAATATATCCACTTATTCATTTAAACTTAAAGGAATAAAATACAAACCATGTGCATGTATATGATGTATATATATTAGATTCATTCGTTTACTTGTTGTGTAAATTCATAGAGCTATACCATATTCAACTATTGTATGTCCACTCTCAATATTCAAATTCAAATACACATAAATTGAATATGTATCTTTATATCATCTCCAATACCACATAGTACAACAATCACATAGATATCTTTTTCAAGCCAAAGTATTTTCACCACCATCATATTCGATATTATAATTTTTAACATTTCATTCAATATAATCAAATCAATTTTCATTTTTAAGATAATGGTCTTTGAATGTATACAACAATTATATATTTTATTGGAGTAGTTATATAACAAATTTTCACATGATGCATATAATCCAAGGCGTACATTGAATATCATCGGAAAATCAAGAAAGTAAGTTTCTCAAAATCATGTTATTTAATATCATTGGACTAATCATTCTATAACTCTTAACATACCTTCAATTGTTAATTTAATTAGTAGGTTTCACTATTTCATTAAAAAAAAAGGTAGTAGTCTCAAATCTTTAATTCTTTATTTAAATATCCTCAAAACACATCTCAAAATGTTTGTACATAGCTTTTAAAAGAATATTGTTTTAACATCATCATTAAAGTCTCACTTAAATACTCAATAATATAATATGTTCATCATAAAACCTGAGATTAAACATTGTGACCATATATAAATTTCTTATGTACACTCATGAATATAATAATGTATAAATAAAATTGTCAAATGAACATTAATACTTGCAAAATCACTATCAAGTCCATACGCCAAAATAGTTATTATGAACAAGCGAAAATTAAATTGAATAAACATACACAATTATTAGGAGTTATTAGGGGAATTATGGTACATAATTCTTAATAATTAGCTAGTATACAATGAATTGTATTAAATAATAACTCTTGGTATGTCTCATAATCTATTTTTTAATTTTTTATTTTTAATGAGATTGACGATTAGGTAATCGATGACGAATAATACTAGAGTTATACGATTCCATACAAAATAAGTAGAAGTTCAACAACCAAACTTAATGACGATCCCATCATGAATTAAAAAGAAAGATAATTTAATTTTATGTTCCAAAAGAACAACCGCAATATAGAAATAATATCACATCAATTAAATAATTGGATACAACCAGAAATATATACAAAATAATAGTGTAATTATAATTAAAATCATATGCATATACAACTGAAATAACGATAGTG
This sequence comes from Heliosperma pusillum, assembly GCA_022085475.1. Lineage (NCBI taxonomy): Eukaryota > Viridiplantae > Streptophyta > Magnoliopsida > Caryophyllales > Caryophyllaceae > Heliosperma > Heliosperma pusillum. The sequence goes on from JAIUZE010066095.1 coordinate 311,852, forward strand.
TGCCACTGACTATCTTAGTTTGCAAAAATTATATTACTATTCATGTGTATAAATCATCACCCATGAATAGAAAAGGGAAAACATCACAATGATTTTAGTCAATATGCAGTAAATAAAGGGGATTGCATAATGTGTATTAATAATCTCCCAAACAATTTTCCATTAATTGAAGTTTTAACAGTTAATCAAAATTGATATAATAAACATACGTACAACCTTGAGACAAAAGCCCGATTTACCATTTACCATGTCAATAAGGAGTTTGATTTCAAGTAAGAACAAATCTTAAAAAAAACCAGTAAAGTTTTGTAAATTTGTGTTTTGTAATGCAAATAAAAAAAAACATGTCACAAAATTAAAAGCAAACCCACAATAGCAAGATTTCATACCTGTTTGATGATACATACCTATTGTTGCGTTTGAGAGCTTAGTATAGCCGTTATATTGAAGGATTACGGCATAGTTGTTTTTTTTTTTTTTTTTTTTTACCATATAAATTACTCTGTATATGAATATGACATGTATGAAAACTATATATATGAAACATATCTGGATTTGGTGTATAATATAATGAGATATGATAGAACCTCCTGATTATCAGATCTGAATAATAGACGAATTCTCGTTTTAATTCGATTAGAGTTTCGTGCTGATAACGTGTTATAATATGTAGGAAATATAACGGTAAAAGGTGTGTTTTTCTCATTAACATACAAGACTATATATATAATACACGGTTTTCAGTATTTTGTGGCCCAGATCAGAAATGGCAGTAAATCACACAAACATTTTATTAGCTCAGATAAAGCTCCAACGCAATTTTGAGCATAAATGGAGGAGATTTGAGGGTGTCGGTATGCGATAAACGTTTTTCGGGGGTAACTCGTTTTATCGAGAAAATGGATAAAAACGTGTTATCTGATGGTTTAATCGAACATGGTAACTTCTATCACGGCCCAGGACACGTGGCACAAAAATTGTAAAAAACTGAAACGCAGCCCAGTACGACCTCCCGAACGGCCCAAATTACAGCTTATAATACACGATTTTCGGGTATTTTGTGGCCCCGGGTCAGAAATGGCAGTAAATCACACAAACATTTTATTAGCTCAGATAAAGCTTTCACGCAAATATTGAGCATAAACGGAGGAGATTTGAGGGTGTCCGTATGCGATAAACGTTTTTCGGGGGTAACTCGGTTTATCGAGAAAATGGATAAATACGTGTTATCTGATGGTTTATTCGAACATGGTAACTTCTACCACGTCCCAGGACACGTGGTATAAAAATCGTTTGAAATTGAAATGCAGCCCAGAACGACCTCCCAAACGGCCCAAATTACAGCCTATAATACACGGATTTCAGTATTTTGTGGCCCAGGGTCAGAAATGGCAGTAAATAACAAAAACATTTTATTAGCTCAGATAAAGCTCCCACGCAATATTTGAGCATAAACGGAGGAGATTTGAGGGTGTCCGTATGCGATAAACAATTATCGGGGGTAACTCGGTTTATCGAGAAAATGGATAAATACGTGTTATCTAGATGGTTTAATCGAAAATGGGAACTTCTACCACGCCCCAGGACACGTGGTTCAAAAATCACGAGAAACTGAAACGCAGCTCAGTACGACTTCCTGAACGACCCAAATTAAAGCCTATAATACACGGTTTTCGGTATTTTTTGGCCCTAGGTCAGAAATGGCAGTAAATCTCACAAAACTTTTATTGGGTCAGATAAAGCTCCCACGCAAATTTTGAGCATAAACAGAGGAGATTTGAGAGTTTCCATATGCGATAAACGTTTTCCGGGAATAACTCGGTTTATCGAGAAAATGGATAAATACGTGTTATATGATGGTTTAATCGGACATGGTAACTTCTACCACGTCCCAGGACACGTGGTACAAAAATTGTTTGAAACTGAAACGCAGCCTAGTACGACCTCCCGAACGGCTAAATTATATCATATAATAAACGGTTTTAAGTATTTTGTGGCTCAAGGTCAAATATGGCAGCAAATCACACAAACATTTTATTAGCTCAGATAAAGCTCCCACGCAAATTTTGAGCATAAACGGAGGAGATTTGAGGGTGTCGGTATGCGATAAACGTTTTTCGGGGGTAACTCGGTTAATCGAGAAAATGGATAAATACGTGGTATCTGATGGTTTAATCGAACATGATAACTTCTACCAAGGCCCAGGACACGTGGTTCAAAAATCACGAGAAACTGAAACGCAGCCCAGTACGACCTCCCGAACTGCCCAAATTACAGCCTATAATACACGGTTTTCGGTATTTTGTGGCCCTAGATCAGAAATGGCAGTAAATCACAAAAACATTTTATTGGGTCAGATAAAGCTCCCACACAAATTTTGAGCATAAACGGAGGAGCTTTGAGGGTGTCCGTATGCGATAAACGTTTTTCGGGGGTAACTCGGTTAATCGAGAAAATGGATAAATACGTGGTATCTGATGGTTTAATTGAACATGGTAACTTTTACCATGGCCCAGGACACGTGGTTCAAAAATCACGAGAAACTGAAACGCAGCCCAGTACGACCTCCCGAACTGCCCAAATTACAGCCTATAATACACGGTTTTCGGTATTTTGTGGCCCTATGTCAGAAATGGCAGTAAATCACACAAAAATTTTATTGGGTCAGATAAAGGTCCCACGCAAATTTTGAGCATAAACGGAGGAGATTTGAGAGTTTCCGTATGCGATAAACGTTTTCCGGGGATAACTCGGTTTATCGAGAAAAGGGATAAATACGTTTTATCTGATTGTTTAATCGAACGTGGTAACTTCTACCACGTCCCAGGACACGTGGTACAAAAATTGTTTGAAACTGAAACGCAGCCTATTACGACCTCCCGAACGGCCCAAATTACAGCCTATAATACACGGTTTTAAGTATTTTGTGGCCTAAGGTCAGAAATGGCAGCAAATCACACAAACATATTATTAGCTCAGATCAAGCTCCCACGCAAATTTTGAGCATAAACGGAGGAGATTTGAGGGTGTCGGTATGCAATAAACGTTTTTCGGGTTTAACTCGGTTAATCGAGAAAATGGATAAATACGTGGTATCTGATGGTTTAATCGAACATGGTAACTTCTACCACGGCCCAGGACACGTGGTTCAAAAATCACGAGAAACTGAAACGCAGCCCAGTACGACCTCCCGAACTGCCCAAATTAAAGCCTATAATACACGGTTTTCGGTATTTCGTGGCCCTGGGTCAGAAATGGCAGTAAATCTCACAAACATTTTATTAGGTCAGATAAAGCTCCCATGCAAATTTTGAGCATAAACGAAGGAGATTTGAGGTTGTCCGTATGCGATAAACGTTTTTCGGGGGTAACTCGGTTTATCTAGAATATGGATAAACACGTGTTATCTGATGGTTTAATAGAACATTGTAACTTCTACCACGGCCCAGGACACGTGGTTCAAAAATCACGAGAAACTGAAACGCAGCTCAGTACGACCTCCTGAACGACCCAAATTACAGCCTATAATATACGGTTTATGGTATTTTGTGGCCCTAGGTCAGAAATCGCAGTAAATCACACAAACATTTTATTGGGTCAGATTAAGCTCCCACGCAAATTTTGAGCATAAACGGAGGAGATTTGAGAGTTTCCGTATGCGATAAACGTTTTCCGGGGATAACTCGGTTTATCGAGAAAATGGATAAATACGTGTTATCTGAGGGTTTAATCGAACATGGTAACTTCTATCACGGCCCAGGACACGTGGCACAAAAATTGTAAGAAACTGAAACGCAGCCCAGTACGACCTCCTGAACGGCCCAAATTACAGCTTATATACATGATTTTCGGGTAATTTGTGGCCCCGGGTAAGAAATGGCAGTAAATCACACTAACATTTTATTCGCTCATCAGATAAAGCTTCCATGCAAATTTTGATCATAAACGGAGGAGATTTGAGGGTGTCCGTATGTGATAAACGTTTTTCAGGGGTAACTCAAGTTATCGAGAAAATGGATAAATACGTGTTATCTGATGGTTTAATCGAACATGGTAACTTCTACCACGTTCCAGGACACGTGGTACAAAAATCGTTTGAAACTGAAACGCAACCCAATACGACCTCTCAAACGGCCCAAATTACAGCCTATAATACACGGTTTTCAGTATTTTGTGGCCTGGGTTAGAAATGGCAGTAAATCACAAATTTTGAGCATAAACGGAGGAGATTTGAGAGTGTCGGTATGCAATAAACGTTTTTCGGGAGTAACTCGGTTAATCGAGAAAATGGATAAATACGTGGTATCTGATGGTTTAATCGAACATGGTAACTTCTACCACGGCCCAGGACACGTGATTCAAAAATCACGAGAAACTGAAACGCAGCCCAGTACGACCTCCCGAACTGCCCAAATTACAGCATATAATACACGGTTTTCAGTATTTTGTGGCCTAGGGTCATAAATAGCAGTCAATCACACAAACATTTTATTGGGTCACATAATGCTCCGACGCAAATTTTGAGCATAAACGGAGGAGATTTGAGAGTTTCCGTATGCGATAAACGTTTTCCGGGGATAACTCGGTTTATCGAGAAAATGGATAAATACGTGTTACTTGATGGTTTAATCGAACATGGTAACTTCTACCACGTCCCAGGACACGTGGTACAAAAATTTTTTGAAACTGAAACGCAACCTATTACGACCTCCCGAACGTCCCAAATTACAGCATATAACACACGGTTTTAAGTATTTTGTGGCCTAAGGTCAGAAATGGCAGCAAATCACACAAACATATTATTAGCTCAGATAAAGCTCCCACGCAAATTTTTAGCATAAACGGAGGAAATTTGAGGGTGTCGGTATGAGATAAACGTTTTTCGGGGTTAATTCGGTTTATCGAGAAAATGAATAAATACGTGTTATCTGATTGTTTAATCGAAAATGGTACCTTCATCCACTGCCCATGACACATGGTTCAAATATCACGAGAAACTGAAACGCAGCCCAGTACGACATCCCGAACGGCCCAAATTACAATATATAATACACGGTTTTCGGTATTTTGTGGCCCTAGGTCAGAAATGGCAGTAAATCACACAAACATTTTATTGGGTCAGATAAAGCTCCCACGCAAATTTTGAGCATAAACGGAGGAGATTTGAGAGTTTCCGTATGCGATAAACGTTTTCCGGGGATAACTCGGTTTATCGAGAAAATGGATAAATACGTGTTATCTGATGGTTTAATCGAACATGGTAACTTCTATCACGGCCCAGGACATGTGGTACAAATATTGTTTGAAACTGAAACGCAGCCTAGTACGACCTCCCGAACGGCCCAAATTAGAGCCTATAATACACGGTTTTCAGTATTTTGTGGCCCTGGGTCAGAAATGGCAGTAAATCACACAAACATCTTATTGGGTCAGATAAAGCTCCCACGCAATTTTTGAGCATAAACGGAGGAGTTTTAAGAGTTTCCGTATACAATAAACGTTTTCCGGGGATAACTCGGTTTATCGAGAAAATGGATAAATACGTGTTATCTGATGGTTTAATCGAACATGGTAACTTCTATCACGGCCCACGACACGTGGCACAAAAATTGTAAGAAACTGAAACGCAATCCAGTACGACCTCCCGAACGGCCCAAATTACAGCTTATAATACACGATTTTCGAGTATTTTGTGGTCCCGGGTCAGAAATGGCAGTAAATCACACAAACATTTTATTAGCTCAGAGAAAGATTCCACGCAAATTTTGAGCATAAACGGAGGAGATTTGAGGGTGTCCGTATGCGATAAACGTTTTTCGGGGGTAACTCGGTTTATCGAGAAAATGGATAAATACGTGTTATCTGAATGTTTAATCGAACAAGGTACCTTCTACCACTGCCAATGACAAGTGGTTCAAAAATCACGAGAAACTGAAATGCAGCCCAGTATGACCTCCCGAACGGCCCAAATTCAGCAAGACACGGTTTTCGGTATTTTGTGGCCCTGGGTCAGAAATGGCAGTAAATCACACAAACATTTTATTGGGTCAGATTAAGCTCCCACGCAAATTTTGAGCAAAAACGAAGGAGATTTGAGGTTGTCTGTATGCGATAAACGTTTTTCGGGGGTAACTCGGTTTATCGAGAAAATGGATAAACACGTGTTATCTGATGGTTTTATCAAACATGGTAACTTCTATCACGGCCCAGGACACGTGGCACAAAAGTTGTAAGAAACTGAAACGCAGCCCATTACGACCTCCCGAACGGCCCAAATTACAGCTTATAATACACACGATTTTCGAGTATTTTGTGGCCCAAATTACAACATATAATACACGGTTTTCGGTATTTTGTGGCCCTAGGTCAGAAATGGCAGTAAATCACACAAACATTTTATTGGGTTAGATTAAGCTCCCACGTAAATTTTGAGTATAAACGGAGAAGATTTGAGGGTGTCCGTATGCGATAAACGTTTTTCGGGATAACTCGGTTTATCGAGAAAATGGATAAATACGTGTTATCTGATGGTTTAATCGAACATGGTAACTGAAACGACAGTAAATCACAAAAACATGGTACACGTGGTACAAAAATCGTTTGAAACTGAAACGCACCTCAGTACGACCTCCCAAACGGCTCAAATTACAGCTTATAATACACTGTTTTCAGTATTTTGTGGCCTGGGTCAGAAATGACAGTAAATCACAAAAACATTTTATTAGCTCAGATAAAGTTCCCACGCAATATTTGAGCATAAACGGAGGAGATTTGAGGGTGTCGGTATGCGATAAACGTATCTCAGGGGTAACTCGGTTTATCGAGAAAATGGATAAATACGTGTTATCTAGATGGTTTATTCGAACATGGTAACTTCTACCACGGCCCAGGACACGTGGTTCAAAAATCACGAGAAACTGAAACGCAGACCAGTACGACCTCCCGAACGGCCCAAATTACAGCCTATAATACACGGTTTTCAGTATTTTGTAGCCCAGGGTCAGAAATGGCAGTAAATGACACAAACATTTTATTGGGTCAGATAAAGCTCCCACGCAAATTTTGAGCATAAACGGAGGAGATTTGAGAATTTTCGTATGCGATAAACGTTTTCCGGGGATAACTCGGTTTATCGAGAAAATGGATAAATACGTGTTATCTGATGGTTTAATCGAACATGGTAACTTCTACCACGTCCCAGGACACGTGGTACAAAAATTGTTTGAAACTGAAACGCAACCTAGTACGACCTCCCGAATGGCTCAAATTACATCTTATAATACACGGTTTTCGGTATTTTGTTGCCCTAGGTCAGAAATGGCAGTAAATCGCACAAACATTTTATTGGGTCTGATAAAGCTCCCACGCAAATTTTGAGCATAAACGGAGGAGATTTGAGAGTTTCCGTATGCGATAAACGTTTTCCGGGGATAACTCGGTTTATCGAGAAAATGAATAAATACGTGTTATCTGATGGTTTAATCGAACATGGTAACTTCTATCACGGCTCAGGACACGTGGCACAAAAATTGTATGAAACTGAAACGCAGCCCAGTACGCCCTCCTGAACGGCCCAAATTACAGCTTATAATACACGATTTTCGGGTATTTTGTAGCCCCGGGTAAGAAATGGCAGTAAATCACACAAACATTTTATTAGCTCAGATAAAGCTTTCACGCAAATTTTGATCATAAACGGAGTAGATTTGAGGGTGTCCGTATGCGATAAACGTTTTTCGGGGGTAACTCGGTTTATCGAGAAAATGGATAAATACGTGTTATCTGATGGTTTAATCAAACATGGTAACTTCTACCACGTCCCAGGACACGTGGTACAAAAATCGTTTGAAACTGAAACGCAGCTCAGTACGACCTCCCAAACGGCTCAAATTACAGCTTATAATACACTGTTTTCAGTATTTTGTGGCCTGGGTCAGAAATGACAGTAAATCACAAAAACATTTTATTAGCTCAGATAAAGTTCCCACGCAATATTTGAGCATAAACGGAGGAGATTTGAGGGTGTCGGTATGCGATAAACGTATCTCAGGGGTAACTCGGTTTATCGAGAAAATGGATAAATACGTGTTATCTAGATGGTTTATTCGAACATGGTAACTTCTACCACGGCCCAGGACACGTGGTTCAAAAATCACGAGAAACTGAAACGCAGACCAGTACAACCTCCCGAACGGCCCAAATTACAGCCTATAATACACGGTTTTCAGTATTTTGTAGCCCAGGGTCAGAAATGGCAGTAAATCACACAAACATTTTATTGGGTCAGATAAAGCTCCCACGCAAATTTTGAGCATAAACGGAGGAGATTTGAGAGTTTCCGTATGCGATAAATGTTTTCCGGGGATAACTCGGTTTATCGAGAAAATGGATAAATACGTGTTATCTGATGGTTTAATCGAACATGGTAACTTCTACCACGTCCCAGGACACGTGGTACAAAAATTGTTTGAAACTGAAACGCAGCCTAGTACGACCTCCCGAACGGCCCAAATTACAGCCTATAATACACGGTTTTAAGTATTTTGTGGCCCAAGGTCAAATATGGCAGCAAATCACACAAACATTTTATTAGCTCAGATAAAGCTCCTACGCAAATTTTGAGCATAAACGGAGGAGATTTGAGGGTGTCGGTATGCAATAAACGTTTTTCGGGGGTAACTCGGTTAATCGAGAAAATGGATAAATACGTGGTATCTGATGGTTTAATCGAACATGGTAACTTCTACCACGACCCAGGACACGTGGTTCAAAAATCACGAGAAACTGAAACGCAGCCCAGTACGACCTCCCGAACTGCCCAAATTACAGTTTATACATGGTTTTCGGTATTTTGTGGCCCTGGGTCAGAAATGGCAGTAAATCTCCCAAACATTTTATTAGGTCAGATAAAGTTCCCACGCAAATTTTGAGCATAAACGGACGAGATTTGAGGGTGTCCGTAAGCGATAAACGTTTTTCGGGGGTAACTCGGTTTATCGAGAAAATGGATAAATACGTGTTATCTGATGGTTTAATCGAACATGGTACCTTCTACCACTGCCTATGACACGTGGTTTAAAAATCACGAGAAACTGAAACGCAGCCCAGTATGACCTCCCGAACGGCCTAAATTACAACATATAATACACGGTTTTCGGTATTTTGTGGCCCTAGGTCAGAAATGGCAGTAAATCACACAAACATTTTATTGGGTCAGATTAAGCTCCCACGCAAATTTTGAGTATAAACGGAGAAGATTTGAGGGTGTCCGTATGCGATAAACGTTTTTCGGGGTAACTCGGTTTATCGAGAAAATGGATAAATATGTGTTATCTAGATGGTTTAATCGAACATGGTAACTTCTATCACGGCCCAGGACACGTGGTTCAAAAATCACTAGAAACTGAAACGCAGCCCAGTACGACCTCCCGAACGGCCCAAATTACAGCCTATAATACACGGTTTTCAGTATTTTGTGGCCCAGGGTCAGAAATGGCAGTAAATCACACAAACATTTTATTGGGTCAGATAAAGCTCACACGCAAATTTTGAGCATAAACGGAGGAGATTTGAGAGGTTCCGTATGCGATAATTGTTTTCCGGGGATAACTCGGTTTATCGAGAAAATGGATAAATACGTGTTATCTGATGGTTTAATCGAACATGGTAACTTCTATCACGTCAAAGGACACGTGGTACAAAAATTGTTTGAAACTGAAACGCAGCCTAGTACGACCTCCCGAACCGCCCAAATTACAGCCTAATACACGGTTTTAAGTATTTTGTGGCCCAAGGTCAGAAGTGGCAGCAAATCACACAAACATATTATTAGCTCAGATAAAGCTCCCACGCAAATTTTGAGCATAAACGGAAGAGATTTGAGGGTGTCGGTATGCAATAAACGTTTTCGGGAGTAATTTGGTTTATCGAGAAAATGGATAAATACGTGTTATCTGATGGTTTAATCGAACATGGTAACTTCTACCACGGCCTAGGACACGCGGTTCAAAAATCACGAGAAACTGAAACGCAACCCAGTACGACCTCCCGAATATGTAGGAGTTATACAATAAGAATGTAAAGAGTTAAGTCTAGAATATTCCTACATTATGGACATGCATAATAATATATTTCATAACAAAACTCATTCTTTTTGTGGGGGAATTTTTATAGATGGTACCGTTGTATTTTTCTGATTTCTACGTAGTATTCCTTAGTATGTAAGAGCATCAATGATTTGCTTAAATTTTATAAATCGTCCATAAAATATACCACAAATAAAATTTGAGTTTTGTAATAGTTAAATTAAGTAAACGGGATTTGTCATAAAATTTTGACAAATTATCGCGGAAAAATCAAAAGAAAATCCATAAACTAAACATGTAAAAATGACGGATTGGAATTTTTGGTTATTTTAAAAAGTTTTTATCAAGTTTAGAGTACCAATGATTTAAAAAATAAAATAAAGGGTATCATGTGAAATTCAAAAAGATACAAGGGTACCACGTCGAAAAACACTTTTCTTTAATAACAATAGAACTAAGTCACTTATACGGATTGTTTTTCTGGTTCACTGTGCACTAAGAACTTCCCAATTAGCATGCTTGTTAGGGAACTATAACGGGTTATTTTGAAGGCATATTTTCGGGGGTGCTTATGATGAGTAAGACTGAAATGACTTGAAAGATCTTGTGTTGGTGTATAAGTCGGTATACGACGTGGAAAGTTTAATTGGTGACTACTTTCAAGTTTGAGTACACTTTCAAGGTTTGACCGTTGTGTTATAGTTTAAAAACCAATTACTTAATTTAAACAAAACCCTCAATACTCTCCAATGATTTTGCATAGTAACTAGCTAAATGACTCTTTTGTTGTTTGCCTATGTCATTTGCATGCAAGGCTAAGTTTTAATCCTATTTATACAACAAGTTTTTGAAGTTATACAAAGTATTGTAGCATAAGACTATAATCCTATTTATATCTTTATGCAAGAGTTATCAAGTTTAATGTGGAATAGTTATCGGTTTGTTGATTTTGCCTATAGAATTATCATTTACTTGTTTTGTTAACGTGTCACTGCTAAACAATGAATCTTTTGTTTGTTTGCCTATTTTATATGGGCAATTAATACTCATTCATCGTTATTAAGTTATAAAATACTAAATTTGTATGAACCAAAGAATTGTACGAGTTATTTGTATACGCTTTGTAGCTACTGACTATTTACAAGTGGAATTAGAAAGCAACTGATCAACAACCAAAACGAAAATAAAATAAATAAAAAGAAAACCTACGTATAGGTTGGCATAGAATCCATTCAATAGCGGGCTTCCTAAGCCTCTCCGACCGAGAAACATGGCGGTATTCCATGGAAGATTTTTACTTTTTTTTCTCACCTTTTACGGTTTTACCTAACAGTATTTTCCGTTGTTAAAGAAGTCGAGACGAGGAAGGCAAGAAGGGAGTGGGACTAGGGAAGTTGTGAATTGTGATACAAGGGGATTTGTTTAAATATAAGGTAGTTATATCGGGTTAATTGATAGGAATAATTCATATTATTGTTATCTTCTTAAATTAAACCGAATTATATTTTAACCTAAAATATACCCAACTCGGGATACTCCCCACCTATTTCCACATCACACACCACAATTATTATAATAAAATTAATAATCACTAATAATGTATCAGAATGAGTTATTAAACAATTCAAGCACACAAAATTGAGCCAGATAAAGGTGTAAATAAGGGTAAAACTAATACTAAAATATTACTTATCGTGAAGAGAAAGGGGTGAATGAGTGAGTGATTGATTAGGAATGGAACTTTGAAAGGGTAAGTTAACTCAATTAAGAAGGGAATTGGCTGGTTAATAACTAAAAAAATGAAGCTGGCTAACTCGTTAAACAGATAGCCGGTTACTCGGATTGTTACGAGAAAAAGGGGGCAATAGTATAGTGTATTGTGAGTTAAAATAATGTTTTGATTATTATGAGAAGACAAATAATAGTTTTGATTATTTCTATCAAATAACCTTAAGATATATAGGGTTATTTAATAAATAAAAAAATTAATAATTCAAATTAAGGTATGGTTGGAATTTAATTTCAATTCTTATAAATTCAGTTTAGTTCTGTTTATTAAATTTAATACATGTCAGTTCAATTTGATTCTTATTACTCAATCAAATGTATATACTTTTCTTAAGAAAAATACAAAACTATATTAATTATATCAATAAAATTTTAAAAAAAGATAAAAAAAGTAAAGCTTTAATTTGAACACACGGTCTTTCAATACAAATATTCTTTTAAATAAAAACACAAGATTATATAATTTCAAATTAATTTTCAAAAGAAAAAAGTACACTTTTCTCTTGGATAAGAACTTTATTTTTAAAAGATAAGGTATTAATAGATATTAAGCATATTGGTTTTTCTATGTTATGGGCTCCAGTTTTAAAACCCTTTCTTTAACAACCCACGGGCCATGGATAAGTTGGTAGCCCAAAACCCTCTCCAATTTTAAGGTGTATCGGTTGGATGTAGGGGTAAACGTTACGGGGATATGGTGTTGATATGTAATCAGTGTCGGTAACATGATCAATTCTTGAGAGTTGTCATTGAGTATGAAATAAATGAGGATTTTAGGTTTAAGGTTTGGTAAAAAAAACATGATATTAAGTAAATTTGAAAAGTTGTGTTATACAAGGTGAAGTTATTATTTTACCCTTTTGTCTATATTATTTTCTTGATTTTGATTCATTTTCATTTACAAAAGGTATATGCATAGCTCCTAGTGGGAAGTTCACTCGATCAATCGGTTGAACCTGGAGACCAAACAAATTTATCAATAGACCGCTAATCAATTTTGGCATCTTCATTTGCAGGAGTTAAGAATCAAACCCCTGATCACTTGTTTAAGAGATGAGATCCATTATCACTCACATAAGCCAACTTTAATAAGAATACGTATATTGATGGACACTAATTCTCGCTTTTAATACTATGCGGCATGACGTTGCATGCCCATTATGAATCGCAACATGGTAAAAGTTAGTTACTCACCCAAGATATGGAATATGAATAATGAAATTAGCTGTCACATTATATATTTTAACGACCGCATAACCGTGTGTTGATTTATGCTAAAATTGCACATTTGCTAAACATTTCCAAAACCCTTAGAAGATTATGTTCGGCTCTAGACCATACATGCTGAATTTATTTAGCACTCTTTTCATCTTTATCTTGCATATTGTAAATGTTGTCACATACGCCTGATTTTTACCAGATATCATAGAAAAACTATTTGACTAAATTAATCGAGTAACGACACATGCAGTTTCATTTAAACTCATGCAATCTACCATTATAACATGCATATAACACGAGCTTTATCAACCACACTATAATCGCTTTGAAACATCATTTGGAGAAAAATGATCGATCATCCCAACCCCCCAATTTTTTACTATTTCATTTATATCTCACTTGTTATAAATGACATCACATACACTTAATTTTCTCCAAATACCATAAAATCTATCTTTACTAAATTACGTGATAAGGACACATGCAGTTTCGTTTAAACTCACGCATTCTACCCCTTACAACACACATGTCACACAAGCTTTATTCTCAAATGTGAAAAACACCACCACAATGTAATCACTCTGAAACGTCATTTGGGGGGGGGGGGGGGGGGGGGGGAATGACACTATCTCATTCATCGTTAACTACGACAAAATACTACCACATGGGCTAACATAGACAAACATATTGACATTTCTTAGACAACCTTTGACATGTGATTTGATATGTATTTGATCCGCCATAAGGTTAAGAGAGATCGTGTCCGTCTTAAATGAGAATTTGCGCGGGGGAAAAATGACACTATCTCATTCATCATTAACTATTGCTTAAAACGGTCTATCCGTATTAAATCTTAAGATCGGCAAAATACTACCACATGGGCTAACATAGACAAACATATTGTCATTTCCTAGTCAACCTTTGACATGTGATTTGGTATGTATTTGATCCGCCATAAGCTTAAGAGAGATCGTGTCCGTCTTAAATAAGAATTTGCGCGGGGGAAGAATGACACTATCTCATTCATCATTAACTATTACTTAAAACGGTATATCCGTATTAAATCTTAAGATTGGCAAAATACTACCACATGGGCTAACATAGACAAACATATTAGCATTTCCTAAACAACCTTTGACATGTGATTTGGTATGTATTTGATCCGCCATAAGCTTAAGAGAGATCGTGTCCATCTTAAACGAGAATTTGCGCTCATTTATATCTCACTTGTTATAAATGACGTCCCATATGCCTAATTTTCACCAGATGCCATAAAAACTATATTACTAAATTACCCAAGTAATGACACATGCAATTTCATTTAAACTCCCAAAATTTGCAGTTCTATCATCACAGCATACGTATAACACAAGTTTTAATCTCAAATGTGAAAAACACTACCACACTCTAATCGTTTTGAAACATCATTTGGAGGAAAGTGATCATCACAATCTCCCAGATCACACTATTTCGTCTATACCTCAGTTCTTATAAATAATATCGCATATGCCTATTTTTCACCAGTTACCATAAAATCTCTCTACTAAATTATCGATGTAACGGCACATGCAGTTTCATGCAGTTTCATTTATAATCACACAATCTACCATTATAAGTCACATATAACTCGAGCTTTATTCTCAAATGCCAAAATCACCACCGTACTCTTAATCGCTCTGAAACATCATTTTGAGGAAAATAATCATCCCAATTCCCAACATCCCAAATCACACTTTAGATTCCTAAACAAACTCGCAAACTATCGTCCCATTTCATTCCGCTCCGTTCCGCTCCATTCCGTTCTGTTCCGTTCCGTAGATATGATAAGACCAATCCACCTAAGATCGTATCATTGTACAGATTACTCGTATCACTGTATTAGGAATGAGTATTAGGAATCAATATTCTACCATTGTGGTACATCACCTTCATATACATATACTGATATACGTATGCGAATTGTCAAGTGCCAGATTCAACTAAACTGTGTTTCCCTTTTTTTTGTCTTTTGATTTTGATTAGAAATGCAAGTTTGCTTCACCAAATTTTGAAGAACAAAACCCACCTTTTCACCATCTCCTTACTTCTTACTTTTCACCTCTATTTACCCTTCTTCTTCTTCTTCTTCCTCCAAACGTTTATTTATTGCCCATGAAATTACCAGCTTATTTTCACCCATTTACCAGGGATTTCTTGCAAAGGTAATTACTTTTCCCCCCTTTATTTATGTTTGTTAGTTCATTGAGTAAATCTATGTTTTACCCCTTTTTTTAATATCATTTATTAGTGTTTTCTTTATTTTATTATGTTGGTATTTTAATCAATTTGGATTTTTATCCGATGGGTATTGAACAAGTTCTTGATTTGATTAATAGGTTATACTGAATACTGATTATTTGATATAGATGGTGAACTTTAATGTTTAATTGTTTATTGGAGGTAATTTCTTGGTGGTAATTTGATAGTGGATTTATTTCTAACTGTGAAAGATTCTAGCTTTAGGAAACACCCTCTTTGTGTTGCTAGGTTAAGGTTGCGTACATCCGAAATTCCGACCCCCTTGCCTCGCAATTTTCAGAGCCCTTGAGGCCTGGGTTAATACTGTTGTGAAAGGTCCAACCTTTGTTGTTATTAATCCATGCAAGTAATTGTGGATTAACCAATTGATGAAGCATTACTTTATATGTTGATGCCAAAGTTGTGATTTTTTTCTTTTTATGTGTCTAGGTATTTCATTTATTTTCCGTATATGTTATTGGGTTGTCGTCTATCTCATCATTGATTGATATAGTTAACTACTTAGGGCTCGCTTGGGATGGAGGTAGTATTATCATAATGGATCCTAAAACTAAAAAAAGAAAAAGAAATAAGAGATTGGTGGCTAGTGGTGGTTGTGGAGGGGGGAAAAACGGAGTTGAGGAGGAATCATTACCTACTATTAGGGTTAATACATTACGCGGGGTAACTATTTCTCCTTAACTGAGCAACCATTACACGATTTTCTTATTCTTATCTTCAACCACTACCACTTTCCTCAATTTTGGTAAGTTCATTTAAGCTATATTATCCCTAGTAACAGTCACCTCCATCCCAAGCGAACCCATAGAGGTAGTTACCTTCCCTCCCTCTTCCGCAAATCCCATGGAATTTGTGGTATTTCATACATTTACGCAGTTAGCTCTCTCGTATCTCATTTAAGGGAGTAACATTTTGATACTTAACAAAATTCATCAAGCGTGGTATTGTCCCAGATTGCAAAATGCAAACCATGGTTCCTGTGCATTTAGTAGTCATCTGTCAAACTTTGTGAACAGAGATAAATGTGAGAATTTCTGTTTGCTCATCTGCAATCTGCATTGTGGATACTAATCCATGATGTTAATGAAAGTTCTGAAATTGTTTTCTTCAGATTGTTCATGTAATCATGGATTCCAGAAACTGTGCATCTACCAGTTGTAAGCCTTCGTTTCATTTGAAGACCCCCAGTGTTTTCGATAAGGTGCCAGAATATCCTCGCTCTGATGGACGGGCAAGAGTTATGGGACGTGCTGTTGTACCCGATGTTGATATTGATCTTAGGGAGGTGTACTTTTTGATCTTGCAATTTCTGTCTGCTGGCCCATGCCAGACGTCTTTTGTGCAATTACTGAACGAACTGTCAGAGCATCAGCTCTTACCTAGAAGATATCACGCTTGGTTTTCAAGAAGCGGGGTGCATAGTGGCTGTGAGAATGATGATGGCGTGTCAGTTCCCTTGGTCTATGAGAATCTAATTCACAGGTATGCCGTATGCATTAAATGCAGACTGCTTCATTTTAAGGCGATTAACATCAATCTGTTTTTTTTATTTTAATGCATCACTGAATTAATAATTTATTTCACTTTTTGCAAAATCAATCTTTCTGCAGGTATCCCCATATTGCCAGGGATCATCTTGTTAGGCTTTTGAAACAACTTATGCTAGGTTCCTCTCATCCATCTCCTATACTTGGAATCTGTCCAAGTGCATCTGATGTTCCTACTTTGCTTGGGACTGGTTCCTTCTCACTTCTTAGTCGTATGTTCCCTTCTCCACTCTGCTGATTTTTGTCACTTGTAACAAATTAAGTGATTCAGAAAGCAACATAGTGCTCTGAGATTGTTAGGGGAACTTGTGGCCTCTCAGAACCCCGTTTTTATTTATTTATTTGGGGGGGGGGGGATGGGTTCAGTGCTGACCACAAAAAAATCTTGTTTAGTGAGCGATGCCCCGTGTTTATGTAAATGTAAACATGCAGATGACATGTGAACAAATCATTCTATAATGGGAAGACAATAGGATAATTACTACAATTGAACTTTCGGTATTAGTTTTGACTTTTGAGAGGCGCAAGACACACCATGGCAAGAAGAGCCCGTGGTGTTTTTTTAAAATTACATTCTGTTAGCACTATCCTTTTTAGGGTTTTAAACATGACTAGCATGTAAACAAGTAATCGTAAGGGATAAAGGGGGGAAATAGTATAATAAATTAGAAGAAAAAATATGAAAATTGAACATTAGTGTAACTTGATACGTGCACTTTATGTGCAAGACGTGCCTTAGGTGCGCCATGGGGAGTTTTTTCGGCCCACTTTGCTAAGACTAGCTTGGGGCGTATATAAAACTCGGAGTTCGAAACCTTTGTTGAATGTTGCGTTCAAGAAATTTTGCTGTTCTTTTTTCATCTTTGAAGTCAAATGCTGCTATATAAATGCTACTATATGTTGTCATAAGGTGTTCGTTCTATTAATATTATAATGAACTTCAGTACTTCACTACTTAAGCGGTCAAGCTATGTTTACAATTGTGAAGGTTTACTAAAAAAAAGCATTTATTGATATTTGGGATTGGCTAATTTGTTCCGTCATATGGAACCATTATTGTGAAGTGATAAAACCAAGGGATATAATTAGAAAGGTAACAAGTTAAGAAGAGTTTAAACAAATACAAGCGAGAAAGCGAAACAGAGTGAAATAACAGGAGCTAAAAGTCTAAAAAAAGGTGGAGTAGCATAAGTTTGCCCCTTCCCCCAAAATAAGTAAATAAAAGAGATACTTGCAAATGTTGCAATGAAGTTTGTTGATTTCCAGCTCATGTTCAGGTGATAAAAATGAGAAGACAAAAGGCAAGCGTCTGCCTCGTTACTTGCGTTGGCCTCACTTGCAAATTGACCAAGTGCATGGATTACATCTGAGGGCTATTGGTGGTGGATTTAGTCGACACAATCGTGCTTCATCAATACATGCTGCTTCTAACGCCATTGCAAAGCCATCAACTATGGTGCAAAAGATGCAAAATACAACAAGGCTTAGAGGGCATCGGAATGCAGTTTATTGTGGTAATTTACATATTTGACTTTCTTTTTCAAGCCTTATGTAGTGTTTGTGCCATACATGAGGTTGACAAAAGGATAGCGGTGCCCAATATGATTGATGCCCGCTGTTATCTAGTGCTTTATCAGTGGTGCATTTAGATGTTCAAAATGACTTCAACCCTTTGTTTGGTTGGGAAGATTTGGAGGGAAAGGGACGGGAGAGGAAGGCAGGGGATAATTTCCCTTGATTGATTAGCAAATATGAAAGTTCCCCTTTCACCAGCCAAATTACCTCTCCTCCTTTCCCCCTTGCCTACTCTCCATCCCTCTCTCCTCTTCCCTCTTCAATGCTTATTGAAAGAAAGGGTAAGTCCTTGTGTACTAAATTATGCTGAGTTGCTGACTACTATGTGTCACGTGTTGTTTTTTCATGTCATATTGTTCTTGGGTAGTTTGGTATCTATTTTGTGAAATTTTCTTAGATGTATATGTTGCCCTTTTGTAGCTATATTTGATCGGTCAGGGAGGTATGTCATTACTGGATCTGATGACCGCCTGGTAAAAATTTGGTCAATGGAAACTGCATTGTGCCTGGCTAGCTGCCGTGGACATGAGGTGAAATTTTTTTGGCTGCTTATTTGTGAAAAATATTAGTGCAAACAGTGATATAATTGATCTTAATAGTACTTGATTTCATTACTTTTGCAAGGGAGACATCACTGACTTGGCTGTAAGCTCTAACAATGCTTTGGTGGCATCTGCTTCAAACGACTTTGTTATTCGTGTGGTAAGCCTCCCATATTCCACTTTAATATCTTTCACTATGTGCCTAACTGTGGCCTGTTATTGAATTTTATTTGTATTTGTTGCTCAGTGGCGCTTGCCAGATGGGTATCCGATATCAATATTACAGGGGCATACGGGAGCGGTTACTGCAATTGCATTTACTCCCAGGACTGGTGCTGCTTACCAGCTGTTGTCGTAAGTGTTCTTTTTTTTGGGTAAGTGAGAGATAATAGTAATTAACTGATACCAAGGGGGGTTTAACGCCTATGTACAGAAAGACATCTAGGGTGTCGCACCGATTACAAAAACACAACATGAAGGTGATGCCTATATACAAAATCAGAGATTACCTTTTATGAAAGAAGAATATTTTTTTATTTTTGTGATGTAAAGAAAGGATTAGCTTGTATGTCTAGCTGCTAACCTTGAATCCTTAACATTGTGTTTACCACTTCACCATGCAGGTCATCAGATGATGGGACCTGTCGGATATGGGATGCGAGGAACTCTCAGTGCAAGCCTCGAATTTATGTGCCAAAACCTGCTGAGGCTGGGAGTGGTGAGCTTTTTCAGTTTCTACTTTGTTACTTTTGACATTGGGTGCTAACTGCTAATGATTCTACTATAACTATGCTTTTCTTGCAGCTACTGCTCAGCAGAATCATCAAATTTTATGCTGTGCATACAATGCTATCGGAACTGTCTTTGTAACTGGTAGCTCTGATACTTTTGCGAGGGTAAAAGCCATTCTCTATTTTTGTTGCTATTTTTGTGCTTCCTCCATTCCAAAATAATCTTCTTGCTTTCCATTTTAGCCATCCCAAAATACTCTTCCTACTTTCGCTTCTCAATGCTAAATACTATTGGTTTTTGTTCAAACTTTACCACACTTCTCTCTACTTTTCATTATTCAACTATATAAATTGGTTTCCGTTCATTTTACAACCAAGAAGATAATCTTGGGATAGAGGAAGTAGTTTTGAACCCTCACAACAAAAATCTGATGTGCTGTCCTACCATGGGACCATTTACTACTTGTTGGTGCCTCTTTATCATCCTTATAGATTGTGACCATTTACTAACTGTTTGTGGCTCTTTATCATCCTTATAAATTTATTGCTTCCCTGCATTACAACCTGGCTTTCCATAATCGCTTAACCCATCTAACAAATAGCGAATTGGTTCAAGCGTAATCCATGGCGTTGCTTAGGATCTATATGTCTAATTCTCTCTACTTGGAATGTATATCGTATCAGATATTACGTACTTGTAAAGAATTACGCAATTCGTGATTACAACTACGCCATTGCCTTTAGTAAGCCTCTCATGTCAGCCGTAGTGTGCATAATGGTGATTGGGAAGGAAGGAGGGGGGGGGGGGGTGTTAAATTCATGCAAATGTACTTGTCTGGCGGTCTTGCTTGTACAAATGCAGTGAGTTTGTTTAATAAACCCTTTTTTTGTATGGTAACTAACTGTCCGACCGAGTTTCATAAATCAGAAGTTTACAACAGTTACTATGAGAGTCATGATAGTATGAGACTAATGATCACCTCTGTGATACCTGGGAGTTGGTTGATTGCCTTTAACACACTTCTTGAAGCTGTTGAAGGCTCAGGGTTCTAAGCATCGTGGCATACTAAAGCGTTGTGTTAGGCTGCTGCTATCTCTTCTTTTTGACAATCTTGGTAATAAGGTCGTAACATAATACTTCCTCCGATCCAGACCAATGGTAACACTTACTATAAACGGACGATCCACACCAATGGTAACATACCTTATTTGGCCCACAACATTACTATGTTATCCTTATTCTCATTTGATATTTACACAAAATGCCATTACATGGCCCACCTATCAACCCCACAATTAAACTCATAATTGCATAGCCCACCTACTTATTCCCTTTTTACCCCTCTTTTTTTTCCACCTTTTCTTAAATACTCCATTTTCCACCATGTTACCATTGGTGTGGATCTGAGGGAGTAGTATTTTAACTTCCGATCCCACCTAACCTCAGAAGTCAAGTATGCACGTTTCTCAGGCAATAAGTGGGAATATCTCTCAGACCCTTGTCCTTTACAGTCTCCCTCCACTTATCACATTTTAGTCATGTTGAAAAGGGTGTGTGTTGTGTTCATTCATATTAACAAAAGTACTCTTTCCGTCCTGAAATGATTGCCTATATCAAACTGTGACTTTGAATGAATTGAGCCACAAATTTCCGGGAAACATTTTGGAATGAAGGGAGAATTTTCTTCCCCCTTTTTTATAAGTGACTGGTTTAAGGCTTTAAGCTGCTTGTAAGAGTTTACCTTCATGTCCTAAGATAAAAGGTGACGAGCATTCACATTCATATTCATGAATATTGCTGCAGGTTTGGAATGCTTGCAAGTTTAGTGCTGATGATCCGGAACAAACATACAATGAAATTGATCTGCTGGCAGGACATGAGAATGACGTTAATTATGTGCAGTTTAGGTCTGTCTTTTATTTCCATTAGATATGGTTTGTCCATAGGTGAGACCGTGAGACTAAGTCTGAAGAGGCTTTTTCTTTGTTGCAGTGGCTGCGCTATTTCCGCGAGATTGGGTAGTGTGGATTCTCTAAAGGAAGATCAATCTCTCAAGTTTAAAAATTCATGGTAGGTGGTGCTAGCTCTCAAGTTTATGTCTTAGTTTCGAGCGGACTACCATGCTGTCTTAACTGATAAATGCTTTAACTTCTTTTTAAAAACCTTCCTGATCTTTAATAGTAATTCCGACTTTACGAATTTGCGTATAATATACTCCCTCCGTCCCGGTCATTTGTTTACCATTTCCTTTTTAGGGTGTCTCACTCATTTGTTTACCTTTCTATATTAGGTATGCTTCCAATGAGTTATTTGATCACCCAATAGGACTTTTATCCACATGTCATCCAATGTCTCTACCTACAAATGGTCCCCTCCCTTCTCCTTAATATTTGTGCCAAAACCAAAGGTAAACAAATGAACGGGACGGAGGGAGTATATGGTAACACTCATAGTGTATCTGATAATGTATTGACGATTTTTGCCTATCCGGCGTACTACGAATCTGGTAACCTTAGTTTTATGTATATATGCCTACAGGTTCACTCATGATAATATAGTAACATGTTCTCGTGATGGAAGTGCTATTATTTGGTGTTCAAGATCCCGTAGATCACATGTGAGTTTCCCCTATTTATTTGACCTGCTTGCTCTCCCTAAAAATTTTCAGAGCTGCTTTTTTTAAACGTAATTAAGACGTTTTAAAGGCTTTGGTATTCTAAGGACAGTAATAGTCTCTCTTTTTGTTTAGTGGATGTACTCGCAATTCGATTATTGATGAAGTCACATGAAGTGCTACCACAGCTTCATAGTTGAACTTGATTAAAATTTTGAATCTTTTATTGTTTACCCCAAAGCCGGAGTTAGCCAACTCAGCTACGTTTTTATTTCGTGGTTTGCTTAAAAACAAAAGTTGATATCCCTCCATCACAAAAGGAATCACTTTTTAATTTTTGTTTCTCCCCAAATGATTGATCGCTTTCTATTTGAGATAACTTAAACATTATAATCTTCCTATATTAACTTCTATTACAAGTTACATAACTTACAATCACCACAAAGCCTTGGTCCCAAAATTATATGGGATGACCCATGTGAATCTCGTATAAAACTTTCATTTTGCTGGTAAAACGATAAAATAGAGAAAGAACAAGATATTATTTAGAATAATTGTGAAGATAAAAAAGTCAAAACATAAGAGGAAGACCTTTTAAGAGCGAGAAGGAGATACAATTTTTTTCCCTCTGCTCTGTTCGTCGCCAAAGACAATATATCTGTGAAGCTCCCTTGGGTAAGAGAGTTCGCTTCCAGCTTCACCCTCCAATACAGCTAAACTTGCAGATCACCACGAATGTATCTTCTCCTTATTCTTCCCTTGGCTGTGTGGATCGACACTCCAGGACTCTTTGCTGGATAAACCTAGTGTCCCGCTCTCGTATCAGAGAGATATGACAAAAGAGTTTGTGCCACTGTGTAATGCACGGATTGAAAAAACGCTTTGTCGCTATTGAGTTTCCACAGATCCAAATCAGTAGAGAAGCTATAAACGAGCTGATAGACATTAGTATTATTCGTACCCGATGCTAGCTCAAAAACTTCTAGAGGAGCTGTACACCTCCATATGAAATATGAGTGGGCAGCCTTTTGAGGTTAGCTGTGTCAAAGTATGCACCTGTGAAAAAATCCAACCCACCACCAGTTCACCTTTAGATGTTTGTATTATAGACGTTAATCACATTCATCATCGACACAGGGAAGTTGTTGGGTAATTTTATATCATTATCCTTCTTTCCCCACTCTGTAGGAGCCCAGGGTAATGTAATTTTTTAATATATATTTTTTTGGATAGAAATTCTATCTTTTACTTGATATGGTTATTTTTTTTTTTTCCAAAAATATATATAGTTTTTTTATTGTTTCAACTGTGGATAGGGAAAAATTGGGCGTTGGACAAAGGCTTATCATCTTAAAGTACCCTCACCACCATTGCCCCCTCAACCCCCTCGAGGCGGACCACGTCGGAGAATCCTTCCAACTCCTCGTGGGGTGAATATGATCATGTGGAGTCTTGATAATCGTTTTGTGCTGGCTGCTATCATGGGTAATGCTATTGCTAATCTTTCAATAAATCGCTAGGGTCTTTGTGTATGCAGTAGTGCTTCACTCCTTCCTATCCTATCCCTCGTTTGTGTTTTTCTTTGGGTCTTTTCATTTTTTTTCTTTTCTTTTTGACCGCAGGTGTGTTGGATTGTGAAATCCTGTAACATGTAGTGAGTTTGATTGTTTTGTTATGTTGGCAGATTGCAGAATATGTGTGTGGAATGCAACTGATGGGAGCTTAGTGCATTGCTTGACTGGTCATACTGAATCTGTAAGTGTAGATTTGTTGCTGTTTTGTAATTAGAGCTTCTGTGGTTTTGATGTGTGAACCTTGCCATAGCGTGATAGCGCCATTAGGTGACTAGATTATACTAAAATTGAGATGGATGATGCTATCAGATGCTGCACTGTGAAAAAATGACTTACTGTTGCACTTGTAATCACATTGAAGTATTGATTTGAACATTGATAGAAGATTGCTTAGATCCCTCACTTGTCTTAGATGATGCATCTGACAAATGGTATGCAGTTTTGACGTCAAACGTGTAGAACTGCTAAGAAAATTACATTCACATATATGTTTATTTAGTTAAAACTTCTAATTAAAGTGGTAGTTTACTCATGCATTGCGCATTTGTGGCGGGGTTCCTGAATATTTTGGGTCACATCATTCATTAGACTATACTAGGGTGGGGTTGGTTTATCAGCCTGACTATGGGCACAAATGGTTGGAGAATCGAAGGATATCCTGACTCTCAATATCCTTGCGTTAAATGAATTAAATTCTAGTAGTTTTTTACAAGGTCTCCCTGTCCTCTTTTATCTCCCTCTTTTCAATACTAACCTCCTTTTCTCCATATTATTCCCACTTTTTAAAATATGCGAGAGGAATGTTGAAAAAAGGGAAGAATGTGAAGAAAGGGAGGGAGTAAATTTTTTCCCTATATAAGATAACCATTGTAGCTGGACTGTTTCCCCTCTCGTGCGGTTTTTCAATTGCCTAACTGTCGCGAGCCCAATAGATCTATTTTAGTTTCACATACAGAGAGGCTATATTTTTCAGCATCCTTGTACTGCCTTAGAATTGGCCTGCTCCCTTAACTATACATCCACACAACACATGTCAGATTGTCAGGGACCACGGTTGCTTGGTTCAGGATTTGGCCGGTTAGTCCTCAAACTGATTCGTCTGTACTGAAACAGTCTGTTTGCAAATTAGGTCACCAACGTGCTTTATGTTTGAACCTAGTTGCGTCTTGTACTTCTATGAACTCAAACCTGTTCCCCGAACCGAAAAGAACAGCTAACTATGCAGCACTAGGTATGGCATCCAGTTACCATGACGATTCAAAACAATGTGTTAGGTTATCATGGGTCTTAGATGTATGATACTCCGTATAACATTTCTGTAATTAAGTCATCTTACTGTTGGTAATGTGGGATTACAAAAGATATTACACATTTACTCCTAACATATTCCCTTCTATCCTAAGTATCATTTGAGATCTGAGATAAAACTGGTATCTTTCTCCCCTCATTTTGCAGACATATGTGTTAGATGTGCATCCATTCAATCCTCGTATAGCTATGAGTGCTGGTTATGATGGAAAAACCATAATATGGGATGTAAGTAAATTCTTTTTTTCCCTGTAACCTCTCTGCTTGCCTTTTGTTCTTATGTATGCTAACTGAACATCTTTGGTTCTTTAATTCAGATATGGGAAGGGACGCCGGTTAAAGTATTTGAAATTGGACGTGGGAAATTAGTTGATGGAAAATTCTCCTCGTAAGTGGTCAACTCCGAAATTTACTATTATTTTCTTTTCACTTTTTATGGTGGATACAAAGTATCCATCGAGCATTCTAAATGAAAGCTATTTTATATGAACATTTTAGTCATTAGATTTGATATCATCCTTCACTTATTCACTTGACTTTTACCTTTCAATGATGGGATGCATTCTCTTTTTTATGAAGAGATGGGACTTCAATAGTACTTTCAGATGATGTTGGTCAAATATACTTGCTTAATACCGGGCAAGGTGAATCTCACAAAGATGCCAAATATGACCAGGTGCGCTTTCTCGGTGGCTAGTGTATAGTATTGGGGTGTTTTGTTAGTTGTGGTTTGTGTAACTGCATCATGATGTTCTTCATTGATTCTCGTACAGTTCTTCTTGGGAGATTATCGTCCTCTTGTCCGTGATACTCTTGGAAATGTTCTTGACCAGGTCAGGAAGCAATCATATTATTTTTCCAAAAATATGAATATATAGGATATTTATCATTAATGTACTTGTGCTTGAAAAGGGATTTTTGTCGCGTGGGGTTTTAACTAGCTTTCTGAAAATAATATATGTAGTGATATGCAATGATATCTCCGAGTACGAATTGTTTCTGCTACTAATGTTGACTTGTGAGAAATCTTTTATCACATGTTTCTGAAATTGGCATAATTTATTCATGTATGGAGGGAAGTATTTGCAACTAATGATTATATTGTCTGTATACAATGCAGGAGTCACAGCTACTTCCGTACCAAAGAAACCTACAAGATCCTTTGTGTGATTCAAGTAAGCTCAGCTGTCATGTAATCAGTAACATGGAAAATTACTTGACGAAATTTATGCATGCTTGTCTTCAATCTGATTGAGCCATGGGCCTTCTTTTTCTGCTTTATTTCTAAAGGATTTTAATTTTAGGCATGATCCCGTATCCTGAACCTTACCAAAGTATTTATCAGCGGCGACGACTCGGAGTGCTTGGCGTGGAGTGGCGTCCATCTGCCTTGAAGTTTGCTGTAGGTCCTGATTTCAGCTTAGGAGATGATTTTCAGATTTTGCCTTTGCCAGATCCGGAAGCAATCATCGATATTCCAGAACCTTTGGATGCTACTTTTTGGGAACCAGAGAATGAAGTCATGGCTGATGATAATGATTCTGAGTATGATATAGCTGAAGAAATTTCCAGCGCCAAAGAGCAGGAAAGTTCGAGTACAAGCTCTTATGGGGATACTGAGTCCGAGACCGAAAACTTTGAACATAGGCAAAAGCAAAAAGACGTTCTTCGCCGATCAAAAAGAAAGAATGAGAAAGCCGATGTAAGTCATGTCTATAGGTGTACCTTAGTTAACAAAGCACACCACAGGTGCTTACGCACAAGGCTCCCAGAGGCAGTGTCCAAAATGTCCATGGGCGCCTTAGGTGTGCCATTTGCGTAAAGCGCACCTTTACACAATTTTGCATATTAAGGCGCGCCATTTGCATAAAGCGCACCTTTACACAATTTTGCATATTTTTGCTCTAGTTCTTGTATTTTGCCCTGGCCATAGATCCTTGTGTTTCATACTACTTAGCTTTTATTTTTGTAAATCGCAACCCTCTTTAGAATCCAAAAAAATGGTACAATTTAATTTGAGAATGCAAATTTGCAAAACAGTGCGCCTCATGTACACGAGGCAGGACTTGTGCATTGTAGCCACAGGGCCTGGTCGACCAGTTGGGGCTCATCACTTTAAATCTAAAAGCTGTACAATACTATATCTTTCTTGTTTACAGACCTGATATTGTTGTATTTTCATAGGCTGAGTTTGGTGCTTCTGGGAGACACATAAGAAAAAAGAGAGTGGCAGACTGTAATGGCAGTTCTTCCCAGCATAAAAAGAGTAAGAAGTCAAAGATCGGTCGAACTTCTTTGAGAAAGAAGTCTTCACGGGCCAATGTATCCAGGCCTCTGAGAGTTTCGGCCAGAAATGCAATGAATGTGCTCTCTAAAAACCCAGAAACATCTTATTGTGATGATGAAGTTGACTCAGAGGTTGATATTTCAGATAGTGAATCTCAAGATTCTTTAATCCAAGTCGAAGAGGCTGATTGGAAATTTCCAACCAAGTTTAACGACAGCTCTGGAATTTCTCTCTTTGATGAATTTCAAAAAGCTGAAAATCCAGTTGAGCTCGCTGAACCTCAGGCTTCGACTGGAAGTATAAAGAAATTGGTTCTGAAAATCCGCGATTCTAAAAAGCCTTTGCTTTCTGATGGCATTTGTGATAATGAGTTAATATCTTCATCTTCTTTACCTCTTACCAAGGAAGATCAGCCAACCGACTATGATACCAAATCACATCTTTTTAAACCATCCGATCAAAAGCCAAATCCAAGTGTAAACAAGATCATGATAAAGTGTAAAGGACTTGTTACTGCTACTCCCGATCGCGCGAGGTCTTTGGCGGTCATTAACTCTCCCGAGAATTCTGCGGGAGTCTCCAATAGTGGACACCTCAATAAGCGGTCTAATGAAGAAGATGATTATCCTGTTATAGATAATGCTATCGTCGTAAAGAAAGAAAATTCTGATGAGTTGAAGGACAGTAATCTGCCCAAAACAACCAGGATCAAAATTAAATCTAGACTTTTAGACCAAGAAAAAGCTCCTATAGTGAGATTGACTTCTGAAGTGAAACCAAAAAGCTATGGGGCAAGTTATGAGAGCAGTGAAGAAAATATGTCGAGTACAAGCTATCATGATCAAAGTCCAGACTCTGATTATTCTGATGATGAAAGTGATGTCGTACGTCGAACGAGGTCTATGGAGTTAAAGGCAAGCACCCGTGATCCCGAGAGAGGGGTATACAAGTTGAAGTTACGGAAGGGTGATGATTTTGCGGGGACATCAAAGACTTCTCAGAATCCCCTCAGGGATTGGACGTCGAATTTTGATACTGGTATTAGATCCAGGTCTTCTAGAAGCAGGCTAGACAACTTCTACGAAATTGACCAGGGTCAGCAAGAAACAAGTCTATCAGCCAGAAAGATATCATGGCTGATGTTGTCGGAGCACGAACCAGGTTACCGTTATATTCCTCAACTTGGGGATCAAGTAGCCTATTTGATACAGGTAGTATGACGTACTCATGTTATTTTTCTTTTTTCTTGGGGTAAACGGTGGGAACATGTAGCTGCTGCCTTTAGTGTAATCTAGGTAAACCCCAAATCATGTACACCAAGTTACTTACCCCTTCCGCAAGGGTGACAAATCAAGACTTAACAAGGCGTAATCTGATACCAAACACAAAAGTCTCACATGAGACTGTTGTATGCATTCAACGACCTCAATCTAATGATAGCGTAAAAAGGATTGGTTCTGCATACAACAGTCTCATTCAAAACTTAACTATAAGGGTGGTTTGAATCGCAGACCCACGACTTACTAGTTCTTGTTCTAACCACGTGAGTCAAATTTTGTACGAGTTATCATACTCTTTTGGAGTTTTTTTTTTCTTTTTTTTTTTTCTAAAATTATTTCTGCTGCTTCCCCTTACTTTCAGCTGTTTTGATGTCAGGGCCATAGAGAATATATAGAAACAACTGGTGAAAGGAACCCTTGGACGTCATCAAATGAACAATTAAATGATGTAGAGATTTGCCTGATTGAAAAACTTGATTATGCAACTGTTCCTGGCTCTGGAGAGAGCTGCTGCAAGCTCACACTTAAGTTCATTGATCCTTCTTCTTGTCTGTTTGACGAAACACTCAACTTAACTCTTCCAGAGCTCCTAAATGCCCCTGATTTTTTGGTTGAGAAAGTATGGTATGATGTAGCCGTTAGTAGAAAATGGACCCCCGGTGATATGTGCTCGGTCTGGTGGAGGAATGAGAATGGTGAAGGTGGTAGTTGGTGGGAAGGTCGGATAGTTTCTGAAAATCCAAAATCTATTGAGTTTCCCGAGAGCCCATGGGAAAGATATGCTGTTCAGTACAAGGGTGATCCTAATCCACAATTACACAGTCCATGGGAATTACATGATCCTGAAGAACGGTTTGAACCCCTTCATATTGATTATGATGCAAGAACTAAAATTCTTGATGCTTTTTCCAAATTGGAAAGGAGGAAGGTAAATTCTTGCTTTACTTATTCTCTTTGATTATGCAAAATCTAGATGTTAAGTAGATGTTAATGTTAAATTGCAAAAGCCTTCATTTCATGTGGTAAAGTTATCTAAATATAGTGAATTTTGTGAAACTTGCAGGAAGAGGGATTCAGGCAATTGGAATACATCGCCCAGAAGCCAGATTTCCTAAACAAGTGAGTTTGGTATTTGTTTACTCTTTCATGGTCGGGTAGCACTCGGTAAGTCTTGTAAAAGACACTTATTGTGAGACCAACCTAAATATTGAAAAAAAAATGGAAAAAAAAATATTTGGTATCCTCATTAATCAAATAGGTATTCGGATTGGTCTCACAAAAAGATAGTAGTCATAGTAGTTGCGTAGTTGGTAACTTGGTAGAGTTGGTACCATAGACAAATTCGCGTTCATCTTTTGTCTTTGTACACTCCTCTGGAATCAAATTATTGACAAAATAATTGTCCATGAAGCAAACGATTAACTAAAGTGATTTACTTGGTGCAAATAAATATACGGCAATACTCAATTGTTCCTTTCATTTTTATTTTGTTATTTTCATGGTCATAAATTTATCGTTCCAACGAGTATACAACACTATTATCTCAGCTCCTATTGCGAGTTAACTCATGTTAAAAACATGAAAGGATTGTTTCCGAATCCTTATGAAAATTTCTTCCTGAACCACATCAAGTTTTAATATTTAACAAAAGTACGCCAGCATAATTACTTGACTATATATTTATGCAGGTATCCAGTCCCCTTATCTCCCGATTTAATCCGATCAAGGTTGAAGCAGAACTACTATCGAAGTGTCGAAGCAGTGAAGCATGATATCCACGTGATGATGGCAAATGCACGACATTATTTCCCCAAGAAGGCCGATATTTCCAAGCGCATAAAGAAAACAGTTGATCATTTTGAGAGGGCATTTTCAGCATTGCTTACTTATGAACCATAGTGTTCTTCACCCCATAATGTAGAGATGATGATCACCACATGACCACACCACAGTTTTCTACCTTTTTATGGACTTATTGCATTACACCATAGTTTCTTTTGTTAGGATTTTGTTGTTGGAAACCTCACAAAAGTTTTCTACAGAACCTGATTAACGTGGTCGACTCCTATTCATACATGATGGCCATTATTTGATCCGTCGCTAATTGGAGATGTGTTGTATTCGAATCAGTGAACATTAATGTTAGTTTTTACTTGAAACAATTATATGAGAATTGCCTTTCCAAAAACAATATCAATGGTGTTCTCGTTATTAAACATTTATACTCTCTGATTTGGAATCTATTAGCATCTCTAGCAATTGTGTTGCTATAATAAGTTGACTGTTATAGGCTGTTTATCCATTTGTGAAAAAATTTAAAAGAATCTGTTTCTTTAAACGTGAATAAGCAAGCAATGTCTAATACTTGAACGGATTCCTGGAATGGAACGAGGGTCGACATAAATGGAGTGACCAACGACAGCCGTTTGTTTATACCTTCGAGAATAAAAAATTTGCCGTCTTCTTTCTTACAAAGGTTCAAGTTCAATGGCAACAGCTTCTTCCATCGACTGAAAGCTAGCTTGTGTTTGAAGTAGGCAGCCATAACATTCTTAGAAAAATTGTTCAAAGGAACTACAGATTTAGTCAATTACTCCAGATCACATGAAGACTTTCAACTTTCAAGTACCGTATGCGAGCGGAAAGAATTATCTTCAACCTGGAAGTGTTTCAGTTATAAAATGAATACCTTCCCCGAAATCCTTTACGAGTCATCTCAGACCACCTTTCAAAGATTTCAGAAACTTCTACCTTGCCAGTTAACCTCATCTTCTTAGCAAGCTCCTCCAATATGTTTGGCCGTCCGGCCCTCGAGAAGTCCGAAACAAATTTGTTGAAATCAAGGTCCGGAACTCTCATACCTTTATTAACTATCTCCTCTACATATTTACAAGCCTCCTCCGACCGACCTTGTCTTATAAGTCCCCCAATAAGGACGGTATACAAATTCTCGTCAGGGCAACAACCCCTTTTAAACATCTCATCCCAAATCGCACAAGCCATTTCACTATTTCCAGCCAAAAAGTATGATTTCATTATCATGTTATAAGTGTGATTACTCGGTTCAATTCCGTTACAGATCATCTTGTTATAAATCCGGACTGCTTCATCGGGCATTCTCCTGCTAGTCATCAATTTGATCAATGAGTTATATAACCGTCCATCGGGTGGAATCTCTTTTTCCTTCATTTCCTTGAGAAGGCCCTCCACCACGTCCATCTTTTTTAAGTTTCCAAACCCGGTGATCAAACAAGTGTACGTAGCAGCATCCGGTTCACATCCTGAAGCAAGCATCTCATCAAAGAAGGTGACGGCGTCCTTCATCTTCAAATGCTTCGATAAATACCTTATTAATATGGTATAGCTCTTAACATTTGGAGATGGCCCTTTGGCCTTCATGACCTCAAAAAGTTTGATTGCATCAGAACTCTTTTGAAGTTTCAAGAGACCGTCAATCATAATATTATGAGCCACAAGTCCAGGCTTTAACCCTTGATCTATCATCTCATTCCATATTCTTCCCGCTTCAACAAGATTTTTAACCTTACACCAGCCATTAAGCAAAATTGTGCAAGTTTTCTCATTTGCGGTAAATCTACTCTTCAACTTATCATATAGAACTTGAGCTTCTTTCACAAGCTTCTCTCTCGTAAGGGCATCAAGCAAGCAATTAATGGTTTCAACTTGGACTTCAAAGCCGTACTTTTTCATCAGCTCGAAAACCTCAACGGCTTTCTTCCTCTCCTTACCAGCAGCATAAGAGTTGATTGCAATCCTAAAGCTCTCCATATTTAGAACCCCTTTCTCCCCCATTTCTTCAAGCAATGACCTTAATGTCTCAAATTGCCTCGTTTTCCCCATTATCCTCAACATAGCATTATAAGTCCTTGAATTATGTTGAAACCCGGGTCTTTGACCCGCCCAACAAAAGAAGCGGAAGGCAGGCTTTCTCGCATGCTTAAACCTTAGTAAGACTTCAACAACCAAATCATGCGTCAAATTAATCTCACATTCATCAAGAACAGCCTCCATATTGCGGTCTAGCGCAAACAATTCATCAATCACCTTCGCCACCCTACTAACTTCCTCTTGATCAGCTACAGATTCATGATTAATTTCACCCTTTTCACTCCTCTCACTACCATCATCATCATCAACATCATCGTAATCATCAACAATTTCTTTCTTATCTTCGAAATAAGAGCTAGAAAACACCCTAAACTGATCACCACACTTCAAAGGCATCATCTTTCTAAGAAAACCTACTTTGGACGAAACCGAAAACTCCCTATTAGTCCCCCAAAACTCAAAAGGCACCATCTTTTTAACAGAACCCGATTCTAGCAATACCCAAAATACCCTTTGATGAGCACCAAGCTCCAAAGGCACTATCTTTCTAACAAAACCCGATACGGGCAATGCCCTAGATGCCCTTTGCTGAGCTCTATGCTCCAAAGGCACCATATTTCTAACAAAACCCGATTCGGGCAATGCTTGAAATGCCCTTTGATGAGCTCTAAGCTCCAAAGACACAATCTTTCTAACAAAACCATTATTAGTCACTGCTGAATACTCTCTAAAATGATCTCCTTGCTTCAAAGTTACCACCTTTTTCACACATTCAAACTTGGGCAAACCCAAAAATGACGTACATTTGCGAAGAAAACATAAATTTGAAAAACCCATCAAATAAATCACCAAAAATTACAGAAAATAGCATTGATCAAACACTCAACATTAATTAACTGAATTGAAATTGAAAACCCACTAACTAAAACATAGAATTAAAACCTTACAGCATAAAAATTACCCAATTTTCTTGTGTATGAAATCAAATGAAAGGGTGCAGAAAAAGAGAATACATCATAAAAAAATTGAGCTATAATATGAAAAAAAGATGAATAAATTACCAGCTCTATAAATGCGATCTATAGAGATTTGGTTATTCGAGTTTGTGCTCAATTTTCTAGGGTTTCGTTGTATTTGTCCTGCGATTTTTTTATGATGAGGAAATATGAACGCGCGAAGAGCCGAACACCCGTGTACCGGATTAGTGAAGTCAGTGAACAATATACAACGGTTTTTTTTAATTAAAACGTAAAAACAAAATGTATAAAAAACTATCGAAAAGCTTGTCCCATCTATCAAAATGTTATGCTAATTCAAGATACAAAATAAATTGATTACGAGTAATTAATAAAAATTTCCTAAAATAAATGATTTAAAATCATATTTGGAAAAAGAAAAAGAAAATTATGGACCATAGTCTCATACATACATAAAAAGATGTAAGAAATTCGACAAAGGTGGTCAACATGGCGAGTTAAGCTCGACTCAGCTAGTGAGTTAGACTTTCATAAACCCATGTGACGGGTCCACTCGAGGTATGTAGGTCATCGTTAATCCGATCCTTTCCTAATCTGACCCTCAATTATTTATTTTATATTTCTTAAATTTAGAAGTTTTCGAAAATGGCTAATATGCCTGACCTAACCCGGTCATGCTTCTCGCTCGGCGCAACTACATACCTTAACCCCTCCATGGGCTAAGTCATAGTTAAGCTAGCCTAGCCAGCCTAGCCCGACTCAACTCAATGGTGTGATCATTGTTTTAAAGAATCAAGTACTTATTAGGATCTTAATGAGTTTGACATGTATAAATTAAACTAAATTAATGTTTCAGATTTATTAGCACTCCTTAAAATGTAATGCTGTCTCTGTCTCAGTCATTTGCTTCTCTTTGATTAGAACACTTCTCACAAAGAATATGAAATTGAGGAAGGGAGTAAACGATATGGCAAATAAAACGTATAAATATTCACCACTCGCTTTCTAAATACAAGAGACAAAGATTAAGTTATACTGCACCATCTTTTTACATATAAATATACCATATCTAATTTGTATGAAGTTTGTAATATTTTCAATCAAGATACTTTGTAATATACGAAGTATATATATAGAAGATGAAATCCCTCCACCTTTGATAATAATCGATGAACGCTGATTGGAATATTTCTAATGAAACATCAAACACCCCTTAAAACATATATAAAAATCGAACACAATTAAAAAGAAAATATTAATATAAAAATAACTTCAAAATTAAAGTGAGTGACTAGGGTTAGTATTCAAACATTGACTTGTTGTAAACTTGTAATCACTCAAAGTCTCAAATGTATCAAACCATACATGTTACTACTAACATTACAATTTTCCTATCTTTACTTAGTCAAACCAAACATATATCAAACATTGGTTTATCATCAACCATTATTCAACCATGCATATTTATTTTTCTTTAATTTGTTTGCCACATTTAAGTGATATATACATGAAAATTTCGAAAAATTTCGCTAAAAACTTCAAAAATTTCAACCGTCAGGGAGGGCGACCGCCCCTGCTAGCCCCCCAGCTCCACCACTGTATACATGTAGTTAAGGCATTGTCGTTGGATTGTTGCATTGTTTTGCGTGTTTGGTCATTTGGTATGCATCTATCATAGTTGTCCCAACCATTTTGGTTCATTCTTTGTTAATGTACTTCAATACTTCATGCCAACACTTTGGTTTCACCCACTTTTATTTTGAGTAATATCAAATGCGTCAAAGTCATGTATATTCATGTACTATACGTGTTTATTTGATTATTACATGTTTATTTGGTGTACAAGTCCGATTTGGTATTGTTACGTTGGTTGTTCAATTCATCTGACAATCTTCTTCGTTACGACTATTTTAATTAAACATAACTTAACGTAATTAAACGTGTTTATAGTGTGATTTAACATTTCTAACATGGAGTCATCGAGCTAATAAAATTCGTTATAAGTTGGTTGTTATTGTTAATTTGAAAAATTTATATGGTAGTTATTGTAAAACCGTAATTATATATGGTGTATGGTATTGTTAATTAAATAAAAATATCTAATCATTATTATATCCTCTTTGCTCGATCACTTGAATCCCATACATTCTTCAATTGGAGTATGTGAATAAAAGTTTAGAAAATGTATAAAATTCTGTGAATGAACATATTAAGATCCTGATAGTAACGTGTTTATTTGACATAATAACTAAACTCCAAATACATGACATGATTAATTTCTTATCAAATGGTCAATCATAATTTACTATTATCCTCGTGACCTTAATTCGGTTTAACTTTTATGCTTAGTGATACGAACATAACTATTAGTCGGTCGAATGTATATGTCAACCTAACATAATTTTCATCGTGATCATTCGAAAACATTATATGTGTTTTTTTCAGTATAAGGTTGAGGTCACATATATCAGACCTTCTTACCTTATCATAGACTCGGGTCTCCGGGAGATCCGACCACTGTTACATCGTCACGACTACTATTTTTAGATCTCTTCTTTTTCTAAAGATAGAAGAGTCTTTAACATAATTAGAAAGGGATTACTTCCCCAAAGTATACCTCTATTGATGTACACTATGGTTCTGTTACAATGTAAAAACAAAATTATGTGTTATCTCTGCAATGCTTGCTCTTCATCATTAGCCTCTTCATCGCGAATTAGAGCATCCTAATACGAAAAAAAGGACGAAATAATGATAATTAGCGAATTGGATTACGCTTAATTTGTGTTATTTAGTTATTAATTAATCAATCTGAAATAACTTTAACTCACATGAATGTAACGATGTCGTCTGATGCTGTTCTGAAGTGCTGATATCGTCCGAATAATTATACACATAGGAATAATCACTCCACAACTTCTAAGGATAATTATCTGCAATACAAATTCTACCACAGTAAATCTCAAACCCTATATAACGTCTCTCAATTAGTCTTCCTTAAGAATGTCTTAATTTAAAACGAGAACAATGTCACCATTTTATAATAAAAAGTACTCCGTAACTATTTACTGACAACAAGTTATAACTAAACTTGTCACTTTCTAATACGGTAGCATTTTATCAAGAAATGTTCACATTTTATCGTAAACTGGTTACATTAGATCCGTCTAATTTCAGACGGCTCCAGCCAATCTGAAATGAGAATTTGCAAAATATTGGAGGAATAAGAATGAAGGAAGGTTACTTACAGTTGCAGGTGAAAAAGGGTAATGAGGTCCTCCTGATAGCACTTCAATCATATGTCTCAGTAATAAAAGGGCTGTAAACTGTCAATAAAAAAAAAAAAACACAGTAAATATGAGTACATTTTTAGTCAATAAACAACTACTATTGCAGAAATGCAAAGGGGGGATGATGCACTACTAGTGTATCTGTGTATGTACTGTACAAAATTTAATGACCATACAACAAAATTTCCACTAATAACACCAAAACATGTCCAAAAGTCTTGCTACTTGCACCCTTTACTAGCATACATAATGATATTTTAGTCTAATAATTAGGATCTAATTGTAAACTTTTTAGGGTATAGACCCTAGTCACCCTATACATTTTTTGGATTTTATTACAAAAAATCTTAAGGTACGATATTCTATCGGACCCGTGACACGTACAGTAGTATGACGGCGTCGTAACGATTTTTAAAGGTTAGAGTGGACTGTTAATGTGATATTGAGTTATTGACGTATTACTTCATGGTGATGTAAGTCGATGAATAATAATGTTGTATTTATATGATCTAATCGGTTTCAGTCTTGATCGGCTAATAATGTTGGCCGTGTAAGTATGAAAACCTAGCATCCAACGGTATTTTTAATAACTTACACCTACACGTTATTCAAGATAATGACAATGTTATTACCGTTTTTACTAACGTCACTCAAATTAAAAACGGTGGTTAGAAGCTATCACGAGATAGTAGTAATGTGTATGACGAAGTTACCAAAAATAGAGTGCATGGCTTAAATATGATTTAACGACCTAGATCTAACACAATCAAGTGAATCTATATATGGAAATTAATGCAGTTCCTTAAATAATGGGAGTGGCCAGCTGGGAATTTAACATGGTTGTAGGAAAAAGTTTAGGACATTGATTGTAAAGATCACTTTCTTTAGCCTAAGAAATTAGTGACTTAGTTTTAAGGGTATGTGACTATGTGATGTGTTCTACACTTCTACCACATTAATCTAATATTATTATTATTATTATTTAATAAATGCAAAATGGTGTGGTACAGTGCACACTTCACTACACTGTCTTAAGATGGAGCCAAAAGGGAACAAAGTGTGCAAATCTGTGGACCCCATCCCCTTAATCACAAGATTAAGACATTATTTTGTTTTATTACATAGTCCAACCAAAACAAATGATGGATTGATGGCCTAATGCTTTATATAATTGACACTTTTGCATTAAGAACATTTTGAGGTATGCTTCTAACTTTTAAGGGTTTTATAAGATTCTTTTCATTATCAAAATTCATTATATGTAAATAGGTAGGATTTCATATGGAGTTAAAATAGTGAAATCGAATTCATTCCAAACATTTCAATCTCCACCTCTATTTTTCATTTCGCTAATAAATTCAGACCCATCAATTTTCCTCAGAATTAAATCACATTCATTGATAGGTAATGAAGAGGGATAGGTAATAGAGAGGATCCATTGCAGCATGAGCTAATCTAATTTAAAAATATTCGGTAATTAAGACTGTTACTTCATAATAATCATTTTTTAATATTACTCGAGATAATACTAGAAATATTGGCACATTTAAATTCTTAATATGTGTCCTTAAGGTAGAGTTGAACAATAGTACAGCCGTGCATGGCACAACAACCTAATCTATCCGAAAGCCTATCATCTACCCAGCCCAGCTCGACCCACCACCTAGGTCGAGCATGTGCTCCACTTTTGAGAGCCTCACCCGATTAACCGTGAAAATAAAAAAAAAAAAAAAAATTGCTTGGTATTAGAGCCCGCTCCCTCACACGAGTTAGTACCGGGCGTG
This sequence comes from Heliosperma pusillum, assembly GCA_022085475.1. NCBI lineage: Eukaryota > Viridiplantae > Streptophyta > Magnoliopsida > Caryophyllales > Caryophyllaceae > Heliosperma > Heliosperma pusillum. Next base: position 350,603 of record JAIUZE010066095.1, read on the forward strand.
GTCTTCAGACCGACCTGACCTGTTGTTTACCTATGCCCTCTATAGGTCTGAGGCACGTTAGAAAATTCGTATTTATTACTATGTTTTTTTGTATTGTGTAATATTGCTAATTCTAGATTGTGAGACGATTTCTTTGACTTGGGAAGTATGGAATTGTTAACTCAATTGAGGTGAAAAAGACTTAGGAGATGATAAGAAGAAATAATATTGGTCCAATTGTAGAATAGTGTGGGGTTATTATTTTGAGCAAATGAGGTGATGTATTAAGAGTCGTTTTTTTTTTTCAAAAACTTGATAATGTTAAAACTTAAGACTAACTTATAACCATTAAATTAAAATTCTAACCTTATCTTATCTATCAGTAGGTCTTGCTTGCGACGGATCGGATCTTGCGACGGGTATTTTGTGAGAGAAAATGGGTAGAGGGGACAAGGTGGGACCCCCCATGTGCTTCTCCACTCACTCTTAATGGGTATTTTGTGAGAGAATATGGTATCCGTCTGAGAATTTGTGCTTATCTATAGTACTCCATATATATCTCCATCATGCAATATAAGTACCGTTATTATGTAACAGTAGGTCTTGCTTAAGACGGGTCGGATCTTAAGACGGGTATTTTGTGAGAGAAAAAGGGTAGAGGGGACAAGGTGGGCTCCCCCCATGTGCTCTCCACTCACCCTTGATTGGTATTTTGTGAGAGAATATGGTATCCGTCTTAAGCTTAAGACGGATACCTCCGTCTGAAATAAGAATTTGTGATTATGTAAAGTTCTCGTATTTTATTACTTGTATGTAAATTATTTATTTAATTTAATTATTAGTAATATGCTACGAGCCGTTGAAGTTAACCAATATGTGATCGACTGATGTACTTGGACTGATGTGGCTGCAAATCACTGACACAAGTGACATGACCGTAATAATAATAATAATAATAATAATTAATAATAATAATAAGATAAACTAACATAGCTTATAATAATCACAATCACAAATTCTTATTTCAGACGGACTAATTCCGTCTGAAAAATAAGACGGGATTATGTTGCCACTTTTTGATAAAATGTAACCACAGCTTATATCAACTTGTTTTCAATAGTGGTTACATCTAACTGTAAAGTGGTTACAAAATCCCGTCTTATTGCTTCAGACCAAAATGATCCGTCTGAAGCAAGACCAGGGTATAATAATTGATCCAATAATCAATATATCATGATATGGTACTATTGTTAGTGTGATCACGACCAATACCACGAGGTGTAAGGCGAAGGTGCGTGCTTTAATTCAATACTACGTGAGTGGAAGATTTTAGTTATGGAGTATTTTATCGAGTGTTTATATTATTGTGTGAATTATCATTCAATTCTCTTTAATTTAATTATTGAATATGCACAATTAAAGTATAAAATTGATCTTGAGACTTCAACTATTAGCTTAAATTTTTGGTTGAAATGGTTTTTTGATTTGGGATCAGAGTTAGTATTGAAACTCCAACAATCAGCTACACCATAAACGAATTATTTTTGCTAATAAATTCCATAATCGTTAGTATTATATGGTAATATGGGACGGTGCGTAATAATGAGCCTCCTAAGTTAATCTTAATTTAAAAAAGTGCACCTAAATACACTATTATAATTTGCCTAGTGTCTCATTCAAAGCGTGCCTTAAACAAACTCAAAATGCGCTTTTTAAAATTGAAAATTATAATTATCGTCATTAAAGTAAAAAAAAAATTAGAGTACTTACAACAAGGGCAACTCTTTTGCAATATGAAGCACTTCGATATGCGGTAGATGTGCATTCCGTTAAGGCTAATAGATCTTCATCTTCAATTTCATCTTCTCCTTCTCTTGGTATTTCCAAGCTTCCCCTGTTTTCATACTTTTTACTATGAGTAACTTATTTTAAGACATAATATTATACTTTTGTGAAATGATAAATTTTTTTAGTAGATTTATTACATTTAAAATGTGTATGAAACTTTCGAATTTTGCTAATTGCCTATATTTATCGTGTTAGTCCAAATATAATTACTTTTAGAAATAGTATGAAATTTAACACGTTCTCAAAACATTGTTATAGCCAAGTGATCGTTGAATAAATAAGCTACTTCGAATGGAATATGGTTACAAAACAATTAGACTCCTATAAAATCGTTGTACACGGTACCTGACCTTATTATAGCTAATGCACTACATTCAAATTACAATGCAAATTTGATGGCAAAGACAACTGACAATTGAGCGAACTAACACCACAATAAGCGGAAAATTTAAATATAAACACACTTAAATTTGATATAATTGTACATTAATATTGTACAACCAGTTATATAATCCTATTAGCCGAGCTTACACTGCGTAAATGTCTTTTTTCCCCTTGAAAGTATGCAAAAGCACAAAGCACTAAAGCGCTAATAATAATTATTAGTACTAATTAAGTCATTAAAAGAATTCTCACTTGCATAGTTGTAGTAGGTAGACTAGCTCCTTAGTGATTATAGTATTTTATATGAATATAATAGAGTATTTACGCAAACAATTCCCTCTTTATTTTCGTCATGCTTTGATCTTTGTGTTTGTCATATTACGCAAAGTAGTTCGTGGATAGCAAGCAGAATCACAAAAAGTTTACTTTCAAGGAATTAATTCATTGTTTACAATGTGACATTTATCAAATTTGAATTTAAAAACCTTAAATAGAGCATTAAATTTTTATTAAAGGAGACTTAAAGAAGCGAGATTCGAATCAGAATCTATCGTGCACAATATTTTCGTCTTAATAATAACTATGCTACGACATATTTAGTCGAAACACAAAAGTAAGTACGATAGACGATAGTCGATAATGTTTGTATATTTCTACCTCATTTCGGACTTTCGGATATAAGAAAATAAAAAATAAAATTAACAAAATTAAGAGAAGAATATTAGTTTACCTGATACTGACAACTTCATCTAGTACCACTAACTTTTTTGGTTGTTTAGGAATACTTGTGTATCCTGGTTCGTATTTCTGCATGAAATAATAAATAATATTTCTTCGTCAAAACTCAAAATTGAATTTATCAAATTTACGTTATTAAGAGTTTACTTAGAAAAAATAAATAAAGAAAAGAGAAAGTCAATTTTTTTTAATTTATACAATGTCAGAAAGTGAAAATGATTGTTATTTTAAAATAAAGTGAGTTATATTGTGGGGTATCATCATTTACTTTGCCCATTGCGTTCAAATTTCATGGTAAAAAACTTTCGTAATTTACATAATTATAGGATAAATATTTCTTTAAAAAAAAGAATAAATTGAAGCTTTATGTTTAACACAAAATCTCATTTGAAAACGTCTTAAGCTTAAGACGGTCTGGGTAAGACGGTTTTAAGTAAGACTAACCCGAAATTCAAGAAAGAATGGAAGATGAAGTAAGGTAGAGATAAAGATAGAAACTTTGTATTAAAGACATTTGACATTTTAAAACTGAAGGCAAAGCTATGTTTAAGGAATCATCAATTAAGATTCCTAATTTACAAGAAAATAAGAGAGAATTTAATTAATAATCATAAATGAAACAGGGGAAAACAGAGTAATAATGAAATAAAATTAAAACAAAAATGAATTAAATTAAAAATTAACCTGTAAACATATTTCACAGATAGTGTTTCCTTTCTCATCACACCATCTTTGTATGCATTCTCTATGAGCAAACTGCAACATAAGAAATCATATTAAGAATTAAAATTAACCAAATTGCTTCATCTGTTCCGTTTGATTGTATACGTTTTTGAAAATACACGAGCAGAATTTTAAAAAGCGTATACAATCAAATGAAACCGAATAAGTATAAAATGTTTCAATCTTTCAATTATATCTAATTGCATAACAAATGTATCCAAATTATCAATCATATATGTTTACCTTCAATTAAAATACCGCTCACAACAAATACAAAAGGTAAACAAATAAGTGAGACGGAAAAAGTAATTTGTAAAAAATACCTTGGCAGTTCCAGTGCAAGCACAAGGAGCCTCTAATTTTCTGCAACTTTCATATTCAGCTTCATGGCAAATTCTACAATAATATGCATATGAATTTGTATGAAAATCATCCATAAATAATACAATATCTTCCATTATCCAATAATAATAAAAATATATGATAAAAATAATAAAAATAAAGTATGTATTTTTGGAGCGTTTTCTGTTTTATGAATTTTGGATGGAATTTTGGGACACTTTTTTAATGCGATGTTTGGGGGTTTTGGTTAGCTCTTCAGTTATAAATAAGAGGATGAAAAGAGGTATGTCAAATACCCAAAATGCCCCTATATATTATTTTATTTTATTTTTGAAATGGACATGTTCGTTATATTAGTATCACAAATTCTTGTTTGTGACGGACAGTATCCGTCACAAGCTTGCGACGGGTACCACTTCCCCTCACAAATGACCCATTTAAGGGAAAAGGGGAAGCACATGGGGGTGCCCCACATGTTACCTCTACCCATTTTGTTAGAGGAAAAACCCGTCGCAACGTCCGACCCGTCACAAGGGAGACTTACTGTATTAGTATAATCATCCACTCTGGCAATCTTAGCTATTTTTTTAAGAAAAAAACAAGAAAGGAGGATGAGTTGATCACTCTACAAATTCTCATTTGTTCTGGACCAACCCGTCGGGTCAAATCTCCCTCATAAAATGCAAGTGGTTGTAAATAGAGCTCTCACATGCCTCGTTACTTGCTCTTTGTGAGAGGGATTTGACTCGTCGCAAGCACTTGCGACGAGTCACCCGTCTCTAGCAAGACTCATTGTGATCACTCATATACCAAATTGAATATTGGGTGGGAAATTGGGAATTTGTAAGCAAAAAGAAAACTTTCCTCTTATTTAGACCTACGTAAAGAGTTTCATGGTTATGTCACACACTACCATTATCCTTGTTGGGTAGTTTTTTGGAATTAAAATCTTAGGCTTACTAGACCTACTATGTCATTTTCATTGTACACTTAAATCAAATAATCAATCAAAATATAGAATAATAAAGTAGAATATAAGTAAAATGACAATTATATGAGTTAGAAAGTACCAGGACGTGCTACATCTGATATATCTAAGATATGTTACTGGTAAATTAGTGTAGTTTCATTATAAGCTAAAAAATACGGGGATGACTTCTCATTAATTGTTCCTCGTACTTTGTCTCTCTAAAAATCTTCAATTACTTCTCAATTTGAGACATCGAAATGTGCCTTTGATCCATTCTCGTTTTTCATCCCTTCCCCACGATCCATCTGTAAAGAACTATACATTAGATGAACTCCTGCTCACCATGGATGGTTTATGCTTAATGACATCCGAGCGTAATCATTTTTCCCCTTTAAGACCCAGACCCTACCCGTGGATCCTTTTTTTTTTTTTAAATATATAAGAATAACTACAGTTTTATAACTCGTGTTTTCTCATATTTTATTCAACTTTCATATATCATTTATTTATTTCATAGGTCATTAACGAATTTGAAACATAATTTAAATATTATATTGTGTCCTACATATATGTATATATAGAATCATAGATAGGTACTCTTCTCGTCCTGATAATTTGTTATCTATGATCTACGAGTAGGTAATAAGAAAAATAATAGAAAAATAATGATAAATCTAAGCGCTTTCTCACATGTTTACTTGCTACTTATCATATCAACTGGTCGAAAAATAAAAATAGATAACAATTAATCAGAATTGTAGGAGTAGAAAGTACTCCGTGGCATTTAACTATTTAACTATTTAAGTAAGCAAACAGTCAGAATAGGTTACCAACAAGGCCACATACAATGCCACAAAGTGTTCATCAATCATCACTAGTAGTACTTAGTTTAAGTCATTTAATACCAAGTACTAATAGTTTGCCTTTGTCAATATATAATGGAGAAAAGACTAAACACGTTAGCACGTTACTTCATTTAGGAAGTCAGATATCCATTAAACCTCTTTTTCTTTTATAGTCTTTACGATTTCTTCAATTCTCAACTACAAAGTTTGGCTACTTCTACATTTCGCATATTTGATGTTTGCAAAATAAAAATACAAACTAAGCAAAAGTCAAAATATATATCTATACAATAGTAGTATAGTCTATATATATAATATATATAATCCGAAAAGGAGCAAATGGCAATAAAGAAATTATTATAAATATATACAATTTTGCATACTATATAATTTTAGATGTTTAAAAATTCATACAACGATACTATATAGTATAACTATATAATTGTAGGAATCATAACTTTTAGAAAGTAATGTAGATTTAGTATAACTATATAATTGTGATATAAATATAATTTAATTATAGTTCGGATGATAATTTTTTTTTTTAATCATAACTTTTAGAAAATGATAAATATTAGTCTATTAACAAGTAACAACGGACGCATTAAATATGGCTAATATATTTTACAAGTATGATAATCCTAATTTATAAAAAGTGCTCATTCTCGATGAAAAATATTTAAAATTACGACTTTACGATCTGGAAGCAGCTCAAGTTCACAAATGTTTTCTCAGTCGACAACATTAGCAAAGGATATGCTCTTTAATTGCTGGGTCCATTATAATTCTTAAGCCGGCTTATCAATTTTAAAATATTACAGGGATTAATAATAAAATTGTAATTGTATGTTTTGTTAGATCATGCATTCATGCCATTGATACTGGTATCGAATTATTCTTGTTAATACTATAATCTAATCTTGGTGACAGAGTTCAACGCTAATCTCTTAACATTATAAGCAACTTTCTAACTTTATTTTCTTAATTAATGTTTAGGTCAAAGGTTGCTCCATGGATATATATATAAACCCTAGCAAGTGGTACCACTCTTGGCCCATTCAATTTATTTTTTTCGGCTCAAATTAGCCGAGCTTGTTTAATCATCCTTCAAAGTGTTTGATTTCGAATCAATTTATTGAAATGTTAAACCTATTTACTAAGCAAGTAATTTTATGAAATATAATGAATTTTAGTGTCGTCCAAGTCTAGGGGTGGTCAAACGAGAGTTAGAATGAAAATTGGTACTCCGTACTAGGGGTGGGCAAAGGGTCGGGCGTGGGCGGGAAAAAGAAGACCTGAGGCGGGCTAGGAGGAGAGCTCGGAACAGGCTCGTGTTTTGAGCAGGTATGGTCGGGCTGGGGTTCGGTCGGGTAAGTGGTGACCTAATGGCCGGGTTGGGTCGGACTTGCCCGGTATTTTGACCGACCCTACTGGTTACAATAGATACGTTGGTTTTTGCATGTTAGTTCATGTTATTCCCTAGTTCTACGAATTTTGAAAAGTGCCGGATCTTAGAGCAAACGATAAAATGGGTGATTGTTGACTTTGTGCGAGAATATTTATACTCAATTATTAAACCAATGGACCCGAATGATAATAACACACAAATATGAAAACCCAACAAAGGTTGAGACCCCTCCCTACATTCATAACTAAGGTCTTTCCATGCTATATCATTTTCATTTAATAGGACTTCTGGAATATCGATTGGGTCGAATAAAATAGTTTAGGTAATGTAATTAAATGCTCCATCTTTTGTCTCCCTTTCTAATAATGTTTTAGGTGATGTAATATTGTTATTATAAGCTCGGTTGTTGTTATTCGTGGGATAGGCTTTGTAAGTGTGTCAATAATACTTTCAAGTACCGTGATTTTACAAGCATTGACGCCAATAGAATTTGGGTTATTGATACTTTGGTTTTAAGTTATAAATGATTGTACCGAATATGATCACTTCGATAGAATGTATAAAATTTAGAAACATCAGAAGATAAATACAGTTTTTTTTATCACTTATAAATCAAGATCGTTCAAAGCCAAAATGGCTTGAGAAAAATCGGTTACATATATAACCGTATGTTTGATCTTATTTTTTGGATTTTTTTGTACAGTAGGTCTTGCTTGCGACGGATCGGATCTTGCGACGAGTATTTTGTGAGAGGAAATGGGTAGAGGGGACAAGGTGGGCACCCCCCATGTGCTCTCCACTCACCCTTGATGGGTATGTAATCTTCACTCACCCTTGACGGATCGGATCTTGCGACGGGTTTTTTGTAAGATTCCATGTGTTTATTTTTATGTAACTCATTAATTTCGGAGCTAATAAAACTACTTATCAATTTTTAAAAAAAGTTTGATCAATATTATTAAAGTATGTAATGGACTTTTAATTATAACGGCTAGAATTCAAACCTACTTCTCCCACTTATATTCCTACTTATATTACCTGAATTTTAAAGTAGTGGGACCTGGTAATGTAAGTTCAATCATACAACACACAAAATATAGAGTAAGTAGAGAATGACATATAAGGATCGTCTCTCCCATTTGGTGTCCATTCTGTGTCCAACTTTATACAGATTCTGACACATCAACCAATTCTTATATATACTGCATATTTTAATCCTACAATAAGTGATGTGTCGGAATCTGAGACACAGAATGAGATACAAAAGTGGGACAGATGATCCTTACCAGAGAATGACACAGCATACTTGTCACAAAAAAAGCAGCTCTAACAACACCAAGAACTCAACAAGTATGTTTTCTGAAAGCGTGACCTTAAATATTAATAACTCAATGCATATACTCAATAATAATAAGCTTTGCTTTTTCTTGATTTTGTTTAACTACCTACGATTTTTAGACTTTGCCAAGCTAATAAGTTATACCTTGCATGATTCAGTGGAGTGGATATCATATCACCAAATTAAAGCAACGTTTTCATATTATTATATATGTCAGTACGATGTATTTGATTATTTGGATACTCTTTTTGCCCTAGCCCCATTTTTTTAACTTTAAAATACTTTTTTTTGTGACGGTCTTGAATAAATACTGAGGGAAAAGGATTATACATCGGAGGTACTACCTCAGAGTAATATGATTTTGAGTTTTTGTGCATTTTTTTTGAGCTTTTAAAAGTTAATAAATTAAATTTTATATCTTATATATGATGTTTTTTGAGTATTATTGTAATTTTTTCGAGTTTAATTTTTAAATTAATAAACTCAAAAAACTTTATAGTAAAACTATACTATACTCAAAAACTTTATTGGAAAGCTCAAAAATTATATTCTATGTGGTAGTACCTCAGAGGTACAATTCACTTACTGGTCCAAGACTGAACACGTTATTTTATGGAGTTGGAGAATACATTCACTTAATCATGCACCACGAGTTCATGAGTGGGGCCGAATGCTAATATATTTGTATAGGTCTTGCTTGCGACGGATCGGATCTTGCGACGCGTATTTTGTGAGAGGAAATGGGTAGAGGGGACAAGGTGGGCACCCCCCATGTGCTTCTCCACTCACCCTTGATGGGTATTTTGTGAGAGAATATGGTATCCGTCTTAAGCTTGCGACGGATAGTGTCCGTCACAAATGAGAATTTGTGAATATATTTAGGGAAAATATATCTAAAGTTAAATTGGATGTGGGACGGACCGCCTCCAAGTGTAACTAAGGTTTTCCAGTGCCTTCAATCAATAAATATTGTTTATTTTTTGGCAAGTCTTTAATTTTTAATGGATTAAAGTAATATCCTCACCTATTTACGTATTTTTGGGTTATGATTGAGTGTCTATACATGTATAACATATTTTGCGAGCTGGTAAAATTTTAGTGTGAGGCCACTCATTTGTTTATTAGAGTATTATACAATTTTATAAAGGGCGTACAAGTTTGTTAAATCCCTCGACTATATCCTTATTTTTATAATAAAAATTAAAGATAATTATTAATCAAGCTGAAGGGAATATGTGGATTAAGAATTGTGTATGATTATGATTTATGATTACATATGTGAAACAAAATGGAATTAATTCAGTTCCCTACCTCAAAATTCGATTGCAAATTCTATGAAAAACTATTTGGTGTCTAAACATTAATTAGTTGCATTCAATAATTAGCAATTAATTAATATGTCTAATCTTTTAATAAAGTGCATCATCCCTCTTACACAAGCAATACCGTTTAAATTGATAAAGACATTTGGAAATTACATTATTATAGTAAGGGGTCGTTTGCTTCGAAAGGGGGAATTGCACTTCCAAGGAAGCAATAATTCACATGATTTGCAATTCACATGAAATAGAGGAAGGTTGTTTGGTTGTGATATAGGAAGTGAATTCCATAGGAATTCTCACTTACTTAGGGGACCTAGGTAAGCAACTTCCTCCACTATGGAAGAATTAGAGTTCCTATGGAACTTCAATTCATGTGATTTTGGGTAAACAAACAACCCACTTATTTTGCAAATCACATGAATTACAATTCCTATGCTATAGAATGGGTAACCAAACGACCCCTAACTTATGAATGACGTTATATAAATGCATGGATCACGAATCACGATCTATATAGTTGAGATTCAGTTATTTGATTACTACTCATTATTATTTTTAGTGATAAGTGTTTTTATCACACAATGGTTTTTTTCCCGGTGCTTATCCTAATCTTGGTACTCGTATTTATCATCGGTCTTTCTCCAGTTTGCGTAGGGACTCATAATATTTCGACAAATATCATGAAATAATGATGTATGACAATAAGTTGATCGGCCGAGTTAGGAATAAAAAGAAAATACGTAAAGAACAAATATGGAACCTTTTTTTAAGTTAGATTTGTATTTGTGTTGTTCTAAGATTTGGGTATACATAACGTACACAATTTCCTGTTTTCTTGTTGATGAAATAATCCGTTTTAACATTATGAGGAGTCAAATATGTTAAACAAGACAGGAAAAATGTTTAGGAATTATAACAAACCATTTATCTTATCCATACAAGTAGGTAGCTATGTGACTTGTTTTAATCTCTAAACAGATATATATAGGTCTATACGACTATACTCTTAATATGTCTTTATATAGGCCTGGTTGGGAGGTTCGCCGTTAAGTGGGCAAAACTCTAGTGAGGGTGCCACCAGGCCATCCATGTATCGGTCCGGCGGTTCTTGTTAAAGTGATTGGGGTCGTCACTTGAGCTCATTAGTATTGTTGTGGAGTAGTCTCGTGCTGTGAATTTAACATGATATCAGATCTCATGATTATGTTTTGGAGTATGAGGATTCAAGATTTAATCTACCATGTACGTATGACCTTATTTACATTATTTAGCTCGGTAAGGGTTTTCCAAGGGACCTCATAATGAAAGGGGAGTGTTGGGAATTGCAGTTATATTAAGGATTGTTCACGTATTAAAGCGAGATTTACAAAATGAGGAGGAAGTTCACTATTTTATAAACAAGGAAGATATTCCTCCGGTTAAAGTCGATTCACTGTCGTCTTTATATGTATGATCCAGATATTTATTTCGTTCCTTGTTAACCCTGATTTTTTTCGAAAATCTTGATCGGACTAGCTTCATGGCTCTTATTAATCCCATGAGCCATATTGAGCCATTTGTACCAACCAGAAAATTTGTGGCCCAACTCATACATGTGTTGGGTCGTGCCATATCATGACTGGCGGCCCAAGTTCACCCTCACCAAATATAAGTACAAAGCCCAAACATGGAAGACAAGTGGTCTTAGAAAATATAAAATGCATCAACTTTTTTAAGACCGTCCTATAACATAGGGCTGACCTAACCTAAAAGGATAGTAGCTTAAAATTTACAATTAGTTATATTTATGTTTCTCAGTTTTAATAACTCGTTATCTTTTGATGAATACTGATATATTTAAATCTACAAGTTATAAATATATAAAATATTTGATTATCATAATAAATTTGTTTTTACACATATTTTTTTGTTCAAAGTAGAACACTCTATCGTGGGTAAGAATCAAAACCCCAACTTCATGGTTGAAGTAATTGTGCTTTGACCACCTCTTATCCTTGTAACTTACATGTTATAACACTCAGTATATTAGTTTTTGATTTTTTATTACAAGATATAAAGTTTTCTACATAAAATCAAGAACTTAGATAAACTTTGTTATAAACTTATAACATCCAAGTTAGCAAGCAAAAACTGACAAGAGATGGAGACATGACAGTAGGTCTCCCTTGTGACGAGTCTGTTAGAAGATATTATTGAAGATAAGAGATAATATCTTTTATATATTATTTGTATATATTGTAATCTTCTAATTTTATATAGTCAATATTTAGTTTCCTAGATTATAAACTAGTCAAATCTTTTAGGTTGTATTTATACTTGTAACCTATTCATTCTAATCATCTTAACCATTACATTTCACATGGTATAAGAGCCACAAACGTCCTTTTCTTTCTCTGTCAAATTCTTTTCCCCTGCAAACTCCTTCTTCTCCTACAAGCTTCTTTCCCTGTCAATTTTTTTTTTCCTGTAAACTCATTTTCTCCGGCAAATTTTTTCTTCTTCTTCCCTTCACCAATGGCCGGCCAAGCTTCACTACTCCCTAATCCCAGCGATCCGTCTACACCTCTTGTAGCGGTAAATTTCGCAAACGTCACCGAACTAACTCCGTCAACATACCGTGCTTGGTCCAGGCAAATCGAAGACCTTCTTTTCGGGTATGATCTCTTCAAATACCTAGATACGTCACACCCATGTCCTTCTTCCACCATTGAAGATGCGACATCAAAGAAACAAGTGCCAAATCCGGCCCACGCTACTTGGCTTCGTCAGGACCGTCTTCTCAGTGGTGCCATACGAGGTACAATCAACTCTAGTATTACTCCGCTTCTTCTTACTACTAAAACCGCTTCTGAAATTTGGAATAAGCTTCGTTCGACATACGCCAGTCAATCTCGTGGTCATATTCTGCAAATAAAAGATCGCCTTCGGTCTATCTCCAAAGGTACATCCTCCGCTACTGATTATATGCAGTCCATTCGTACTTGTGTTGATGAACTTGCCCATATGGGAAAAGGTATGGATGATGAGGATATTATTGCCAAGGTACTGGATGGTCTTGATACTGCACTTTATCGCTCGCTTATTGACGCTATTAAGCATAGGGACACCTTAATCTCCTTTGATGCCCTTCATGAACGACTTCTCCAATTTGACCTCTCTCTCAAAAGTACCCCGCCTTCCTCGACCCCTGCATCAGCCTTAGTTGCTTACCATAGGAACCCACCTAGACAGTCCCCACGACCCTCGACTGGTCTGCTTCCCCTTCCCTCGGGCGCCTCTGTCCATGCCTCCTCTGCCTCGTCCCCCGCCTTTAAAGGCAAGTGCCAGTGGTGTCATACCACTGGTCACTACCTCTCCCTCTGTCATGCCTTCAAAACCCTGCATCCCACCATACATGTACCACCACGTAATCCCCTTGCTGCTGCCTCAAACCGCCCCTACCAGCCTCGAGCCAACACCGCATCCCTTGCCCCTCTCCCTGCAAACTGGGTCATTGACAGTGGGGCAACCCACCACATTACCCACGACCTTGCTAACCTCGCACTCCATGCTCCGTATGATGGCAACGACGATCTCTTAATTGGCGACGGGTCTCCCTTGCAAATCACAAATACTGGTTCCTTTTCTATCTCTTTATCCTCTTTCAAAATAATTTTTAATGATGTATTACATGCTCCAGCTATTTCCAAAAATATTCTGTCGGTCTCTCAATTTTGTCGTGACAATAACGCTTCCGCCGTTTTCTTCTCTGATTCTTGTGTCTTGCAGGACCGATTGACGGGACAAGTGCTAATCCGGGGCTCACTTAACGCGGGTCTTTATGAATGGAGTCCACCGAGTCAGCCTGTTGCGTGCCTAGCTCACGGCCCCACTGTCTCATGGCATCATCGTTGTGGTCATCCCTCTATTCCTATTTTACAAGCTATTAGTAATAACAGTGGTTTGCTTTTTAAGGACATTTCTCTTTCTCATTGTAATGCGTGCTCCGTTAATAAGAGTCACAAGCTGGTTTTTTCGGACTCATCTTTACATTCCTCTAAACCTTTAGAATTACTTTTCTCCGACGTGTGGACCTCCCCTATTCATTCTATTGATGGTTTCAAATATTATGTTGTGTTTGTTGATCATTTTACTCGTTACACTTGGCTATATCCCCTAAAACAAAAATCTGACACAGCAACTGTTTTTCACCGCTTTCGTGCCTTAGTAGAAAAATATTTTAATCAATCAATTATTACATTATTTTCTGACAATGGTGGTGAATACCTTAAATTAACCCCTTCTATAACATCTGATGGCATAACTCACCTCACATCTCCCCCTCACACACCTGAACATAATGGTCTAGCTGAAAGACGTCACCGCCACATTGTAGAAACTGGTCTTTCCCTCCTTACCCATGCCTCTCTTCCCCTCTCCTACTGGTCATATGCCTTTGTCACTGCTGTTTATTTAATTAATCGCATGCCCACTCCTGTCCTTCAACATAACTCTCCTTATGCTAAACTCTTTAACACTAAACCCAACTATGCTAAGTTACGCAATTTTGGGTGTCTCTGCTATCCCTGGCTTCGCCCATATACACACCACAAACTTGATCCCAAATCCAAACCATGCATCTTTGTTGGATATTCCTCCACCCAAAGTGCCTATCACTGCCTCGACCCTTCCACAAATCGTCTTTATACCTCTCGCCACGTTAAATTTGTTGAAACCGAGTTCCCATATCCTACCTTGTCCACCATCACGTACAACTACTCCCCCTACCTATTCCCCCTCTCAATGGTGCTCCTTCTCCATACCAACTCTTATTCAAAACCAGACAGACCCACCTCCCGTCCCCCCATCTCCCCACGAACCGACCTCCTCACGCACCCCCCCTCCCCCTCCACCTCTTACCGAGGACTCACCTCCCCTAAATATCGACTCTACACCAATTACTATCTCTCCTCCTCCTCCTCCCCCTCCTCCCCCGCCTCCCCGTGCAACTACACGCCTCATGAATAACATCCGCTGCCCTAACCCAAAATATGCTAAACTCATTACTCTTCCCTCTCCCTCTCTCCCCCCTGTCACACTCAAATCTGCTCTCGCCCACCCTCAATGGCTAGCGGCCATGAATGAGGAACACTCGGCCCTTCTCAGAAATAACACCTGGACCCTTGTCTCTCCCGAACCGTCCTTCAATATTATTGGTTGCAAATGGGTCTTCCGTATTAAGTACAACCCTGACAATACTATTAACAAATACAAAGCTCGTCTTGTTGCCAAAGGTTTCCATCAGCGTCCTGGTGTCGACTACTCCGAGACATTCAGCCCTGTCGTCAAACCTGTTACAGTACGCCTCGTTCTCTCCTTAGCACTGTCCCGTGGTTGGTCCCTCAAGCAACTTGACATCAACAATGCTTTTCTGCAAGGTACGTTAACTGAAACTGTTTACATGTCGCAACCTCCTGGTTTCATTAATTCCTCCTCCCCTCACCATGTTTGCAAATTATCTAAGGCAATTTATGGTCTCAAACAAGCCCCTCGGGCTTGGTACACCAAATTGAAATCTTACTTAGTGTCCTATGGGTTTACCCAGTCTCTTTCTGATCCTTCTCTCTTTATCTATAACAAAAATGCCACATTCATTTATCTGTTAGTCTATGTCGACGACATTATTGTTGCTGGCCCCCCCTCCCCTTCCCTCCATCACTTCCTTTTGTCCTTTTCGACCCGTTTCTCGTTAAAAGATCTTGGTTTTCCATCATATTTTTTGGGTGTTGAAGTCACTCCCACCACCACTGGCCTTAAACTTACCCAAACCAAATACATACATGACATTCTTACTCGCTCGGGTATGCATGAATGTAAGCCTACCACTACCCCCATGAGTCCCTATCCTCCACTCACCCGCACCAACAGTACACCTATTCCCAATCCCACTGAGTACCGTGCCCTAGTTGGTAGCCTATAATATCTGTCCCTTACCCGTCCCGATATTGCTTATAGTGTCAACAAGCTTGCTCAGTTCATGCAAGTGCCACTCGATTCCCACTAGTTCGCATTAAAACGTCTACTTCGTTACTTAAAAGGGTCTCTTACTGTTGGCATTCATCTTCATCGTGACACTCCTTTGTCTCTACATGCCTTTTGTGATGCCGATTGGGCCGGTGATAAGGATGACTATGTTTCTACCACTGGTTACATTGTTTATCTCGGTCGCAATCCGATCTCCTGGACTTCACGCAAACAGACCACCTTGGCTCTGTCAACCACTGAGGCTGAGTTTCGTGCGGTTGCCAATGCTACGGCTGAAGTCATGTGGCTTCAAGCTTTACTTTCTGAACTTGCCTACAACATTACTTCACCACCGGTTATTTACTGTGACAACTTGGGAGCCACTCAATATTCCTCCAACCCGGTATTTCACTCCCGCATGAAGCATGTAGCCCTGTCATTTCATTTTGTTCGTGAACAGATCGCTAAAGGGCTCCTTCGTGTTCAGTATATCTCTGCTGATGATCAATTAGCTGACGCTCTCACCAAACCCCTTGCTCGCCCACGTCTGCATTCTCTTTTGCTCAAGATCGGTCTTTCCTTTGGAACGTCCGACTTGCGGGAGCGTATTGAAGATAAGAGATAATATCTTTTATATATTATTTGTATATATTGTAATCTTCTAATTTTATATAGTCAATATTTAGTTTCCTAGATTATAGACTAGTCAAATCTTTTAGGTTGTATTTATACTTGTAACCTATTCATTCTAATCATCTTAACCATTACATTTCACAGATATTACGGTATATTGTAATATACCGTAATCGGAATAATATTAATATTATGAATAAGTTATATTATGCTACCGCGGTTAGAAGATATGATTATTATCTTTAGATCTTCGGATTAGTATAAATACGATATCATTGTAATTGTTAGAGACACAAACGAACAATAATAATACAATTGCTATTACGATATTTTACCTTCTCGATTTCATTATTAATTACTTACAGATTATTGCTTAGTAAAAAAAAATGTGATGTTTCTTTGTTCGTTGCTTCATGGTGCTCATGCTTTTCTTGCATGGGTACATAAAAGAGTTCAAAAAGATTATGTTCTCCTGTTTGACGGATTTTTCCGTGTTCATTATTTTTGTCAAGTTCGAAAAGATTAACGTTCTTGACACTTATTAATCGTTAAATTTGTTCGCTTCGAAAAACGAGTTTCGTTCGATGAATTTGTTTCTTTACTGGCGAGTTATCACGCAATCAAATCGACTGGCGAGTTGTCACGCAATCAAATCGACTGGCGAGTAGTCACGCAAGAAATCGATCGAAGACCGAAGATTGAAGAACCGAGTCTATTCTTTTTCTTACTCCAAACCCATGGAAATTTAGACAAATTACCATGGGTTTGAGGGGGATGTTAGAAGATATTACGGTATATTGTAATATACCGTTATCGGAATAATATTAATATTATGGAATAAGTTATATTATGCTACCGCGGTTAGAAGATATGATTATTATCTTTAGATCTTCGGATTAGTATAAATACGATATCATTGTAATTGTTAGAGACACGAACGAACAATAATAATACAATTGCTATTACGATATTTTACCTTCTCGATTTCTAATAGAGTCGGACCTTGCGACGCGTTTTTCCTCTAACAAAATGGGTAGAGGGAACATGTGGGGCACCCCCCATGTGCTTCATCTTTTCCCTTAAATGGGTTATTTGTGAGGGAAAGTGGTACCCGTCGCAAGCTTGTGACGGATACTGCCCGTCATAAACAAGAATTTGTGGAGACATGGAGTTGGGTAGATAAACTGTGAAAGTAACATGAGTGTTCATTATTCGTCTATGTGTTATTGTATTAGGTTAGTTCATCAGTTATGTGATTCATCTACATTGTATACCCGACTTCCTATCAACGTCGGAAGTTGGATCCCATCTATCATTATTTTCCTTAATTTCCCTTATTATGGGAATCAAGATTGGGAACTATACGTTATCACCCACTTGGAAGATGGAACTCGCAAACAAGATTTCATCTATGACGTACATACTACGTCGCCACCTTATCAAAGATAAATGAATGAATGAGACAGATGAAAAAAAAAAATTAGAAGACCCGGAATGAATGACCAAATGACCCGAATAACCCGGCACTAGTACTGAGGACCCAAGTATATATGACTGTAACGTGACTCCGATTCTATATGACTCAAACCCGAATACTTATTGTTGCAAACTGGCAATTATACATAAAAGAGCTGATAATATATAATAGATCCAAAAATGACTTAACCAAATACTTACAGACTCGTAAATGACCTGGTCCAAGTTAACCCAATCCAGTTAAACCATTTGACAAGTCTTCTAGAAATAGAGGTGGAAACTTAATAAGTCATTGAAATAGAAATTAAATCTCTCAATTCTTTTTTTATATATATGGATAAAAATATCTTTTGTACCAAAAATGATGAAAATATCTTATTCCAATTTCTAAACCTCTTTCTCACTTATTGTGTACGTTGTGGCCTGTGGTCCCGTGGGACTTAAAATTGGGACATGGTGGTTGTGCGTCTAAATTACAATTCCTGTATAAATGTATAATATTGAATGTAATTAGGATATTAAGATTGAATTTAAGCACAAACTGACCAGGATAGGGCTTGGACGAGTTTTCTTGGTTAAGAAATATATACGATAACTTCTCTCCCAAAAAAAAAATAGCTATGATTAGAGATGTAGATAAAGCTCGTGTTTCGCTCCGTAGAATTTGAACTTAGTTTCGTTACATGGGGATCAGACTAACTAATATAGTTACTACTGACATGAAATGTGAGTAGCATAAATTCTTGTTTAGAATAGGTATATTCGTCTTAACTTTAAAATAAGATTAAGTATATAAAACTGCAAAAAGTTTAGCTTACGTATCCAATACAATTATCCGTGTCTTACGATAGACTAACTATATATGTAAATGAACTATCGAAATATCTAGACTAACATTGTTGGCCTCATATAAGTCAAGAAAAAAGTGATGACTTTCTTTGATAACATTTGCTTGAAATTGACAACTAAGAATAGATAGGAATTTAAGCAATCAAATAACACTTCACTACTCTCTATAATATCTTCCTCTATTTAAACCCAAAATAGTTCATTTATACCCCCACAATTATAAGTTTATAACAGTAAGAGCTTAATTAATTATAATTGTGGAATATAATTAATAATTTAGGTAATTAAAAATGGAGATAGAGAAGAGTAATAGAGGGAGGAAAATAGTGGTAGCAGTAGATGAAAGTGAAGAGAGTATGCATGCTTTATCATGGTGTCTTGACAACATTGTTGTTGTTTCAGAACAAACTTCTGACTGCTTTACTACTCTTGTTCTTCTCTATGTCAAGCCCCCTCCTCCTCCTTTTTCTCCTTTCGATGTCGCCGGTATGTATCGTATTCAGCAACTATATCTATATCTGTATCTATATCTATATCTATCTTCGTTGTTTGATTAAAACTTACGTAGTGCATGCTACTATAGGCGATTTGAACAATGATTAAATGTCTCGAATTACTCTCGAAATATGTTCATATTAACTACTCTGTACTAGATTGAGACTCTATAAATCTAATCTAGTTATTAGCTCAGCTGGTAAAGTTCAGAGAAATAATATTCATAATTGGATTCAAATCCTATCGGTTTATTATAACAAAAAAAAATGCCTTTATGGTATTTGTATGTAGTAATATTGGACTTACCCTAGCTAGTAGCGTGGGATCGTCTCTTTCTGATATAAAAATTGTTTATTTGGTTAAAATTGTACTCCGTAACTTTTTAGTTTAAAATTTGTCGCTTGTTAGATGGACTACAACTCGAAATCAAGATTTAAATAAATACTAATTTGTAAATTCGATTTCATGTGGCAGATTATTTGTTAGGTAATGATATAGTAGGATCCATGGAAGAGTACTCAAGAAAGCTTGTTGAATCAGTGATGTCTAGAGCACAAGCAATTTGTATGAAGTACTCCAATAACATCAATGTATGTACACTTCATCTCTAGCTATTATATATACTAACTACAAGTACTAAATTAATTAGCCATATTTATAATTAGTTTGTTAAATTTAATATAAATAGTTTAAAAGTTTTTTTTGTTGAAATATAGATTAAGGTGGAAAAGAGAGTTGGAAGTGGAGATGCTAAACAAGTAATCTGTGGAACAGTTGAGAAACTAGGAGCTGACATGTTGGTCATGGGAAGCCATGGTTATGGATTCTTGAAAAGGTATTTCGAATACATACACTCTTTTTAGTTACTTTTGATTAGAGCCGACAAAGAGATTGGATCGGGTCGGGTTTGTGTTAATCTCATAATTATAAGGGCTAGCATAAAAACCCTTCAACCCAAATCCGACCCATTTGAATCATGTTGTGCTAAGCATTTACATAAATGGGTCATCGAGTCTTAACCTTAACCCGTTAATTTCGTGTCGGGTTTGTTCTGTATTTTCTTGTCACGTCAATATTTATTTGGAAAGTTTAAGTATATTTATATCATGCAGAATCAAGAAAACTTAGGATTAATTTAGTAGATAGGTCATTTGATTTCTAGATAGAGCTCAACTCAAACCCGACCCAATTAAATATCATGCCGTGTTCGTGTCACGTTTTTGGATAGTGTTCTTATTTGCCAGCTCTAGTTTTAATCTAAAGTAAACAGTACTCCGTATATGTTGACTAATGTTCACAGTTTAAAATAGGTTTTAAAACCCTTTACGAGTTCCTTGCAACATAATACAATTTCATACGGAGTAATATTTATCATCTAATCGTATATAATATAGCTATACTTCTTAATATTATTAATTAATATTTGATCATATATATATAATGTGGTAATGTGATTATTAATGTAATGACAGGGCTCTTCTAGGAAGTGTTAGCTATGACTGTGCAAAGCGAGTTAAGTGTCCTGTGGTTGTCGTGAAGCATCCGGAAAACACTTGAACACTTGAACACTTGAAGACTACTTTCTCTTCATAAATTTTGTATAAATCGTTATGTTAATTTTAAGTGCTTTTTTCATTAATAAGTTTTAATTACTCGCTCTCTTTAAAAATTTGTATGCCACATTGTCATGCAGCTTGTAAATTACTCCGCAGTTATGACTTGTGAATTATTAAAAGGAGTTGAAATTAATTGGCTTTATTCGATGCTAGTTATTTTTAGGATTCCCATAAATTTACGGTGGAAATGTACTGGGATACGTAATTTCTTTGCGTTTGGACTAAGCCAGTCGACGCTACTATATCACATTAAAGCTGGTAGAGGGGCACCTCAAGGGTATCTTTGTCATGTGCAGCAAAATTCCCATGTCCCAATATATTTTATCCGTGTATTTATAGCTACCCTATTTTTATTACTCGATCTTCCATATCTAGGGAATATTGTAAAAAATTACTATATAATTATCCTCAGTCAACAATAATGACGTATTACCATGATGACTTCCGCGTAGAATTAAGGAAATTATTTTCGGTTTTTCTAATTGTTGAGTCCTCCGCAGCGGGCTTATAGAATTAGGTGCATGAGACCGGTTTACAAGCAAGTGAGGTTCCATCCTAAAACCAATTGGTGTTAGGAGGAGTAGCCCACTTACTTATAAACTAGCCCCTTAACTTTGTATTCTACCAATGTGGGATAGTGCCCCTCACACACATATAGGAAGAGACCTCAACACTAACTAAATTAAAACTGGTACTTAAAACTGGTACTTAAAACTCATTAGATATTAAATACTTAAATAGTAGTATATCTCGAATACTCACTACCTCAACAAACTACCAAAGTTTAACTCAACATCATAAGATGACAGCATATAACGACAATATTTAAGACGCCTTGTTTTACCAATTGGTCCAATCCTGAAAATTTAGAACACTATTTAGTCTTTAGTAATACGAGTACCAAATTGTAAGAGTGCAATGTTTTGGCTTTAATTTGTTGTTGATAGAGACCTCTTTAGAATTTTGCATGACTAGCAAATTGATTGCAATTTATGCGCAGCATAACTATATTATATAATATATCAGCCGTATATGGTTATTTAATTGATTTTGTACATTTACGCATAACTATACAAAATCTACAGAGTACAATTTAAGCAAATGACAAATAACAAATCAGTGAAGGAGAATATAGACTTATTTTTTTAACGCGGCTAATTTAAATTTTAACACTTTAACCCGGCTAATTAAAAATTAGTCCGTAAAAATTTGGAGTTTATTTTATCACGGGTCGTAAAATAAGATGTTCAAAAATAAGATGACGGAAAATCGTCTAATAGCACAGTTAGGGCGAAAATCTGGCAACCCAAATATACTACTCTACCTTGTTATATTGGGCCTGGTTGACTGGAGTAAATATGTATCATGACGAAGCCCTATAGGAATTATTGGGCTCATATGTGAGCTTTTGTGAGGCTCTTCTAGCCTTGCATTCCTTCATTCATTCTTTGGGTTAGTTTTATTACAGGTAATCGTAACACTCTCGTGTAAGGAGTCGAATTAAGAACCTCTTAATTATGTGTTATTGCAATACTGAGGCACGCTTACGCTCCACTACAGTCAACCCACGTTAATTGAATTGAGACACCCTTTATTAAACCTAGATAGGACAAAGTTTTTACAATTCGTTAGGCATTGTCTTTTTTTCTTATCTATCCTATATTTCCGTCTTAAACAAAAATCGGTGTTAAAAAGAAAGGAATATATTATCTCCCGTTTTACCATTCACTTGACAGTAAATTTATCACATCACTGTCAATTCCATGATATCATCAAGTGAATCTACCCTTACTTCACCAGTCACTTGCATATTCTCATTTGTATCGAATTCTCAGATCATCAATCTAATTAATCAACAATCACTCATATTGAAGAATCATCATAATAATCGAAATGTTCCTTTTTGATTGGTTTTATGGGATCTTAGCATCTCTTGGATTATGGCAAAAGGAAGCCAAGATCTTGTTTTTAGGCCTTGACAATGCTGGAAAAACTACCCTTCTTCATATGCTCAAAGATGAGGTCTTTCTCCTTCTTCCCTTTTTTATTTATTTTATACTAAATGTTGGTGGACGCTTATATTTTATCCATCTCGTCTCGTCTCGATCATTTGTTTACTTTTTTTATTCGTTGTTAGCGGTATTTTAATTAAAGGTAACAAATGATGGCCGAGACTAAGGGAGTATTGGGATTGGCATGAAAGAATGTATTTTGGGGATGCCTGTTTCATGTTTATTGGTATTTGTGATCAGTATACATGCTTTTTGATTGGTATTTTAAAAAATGATGGGAAAATTTGTAAAAAAGATTGAATTTTGGGGATGCTCATTTCATATTTATTGGTTTTTATGATAAGTATGCATGTTTTTTTTATTGTTATATAGAAAATGATGGAAAGTTTTGTAAGAAAGATTGAATTTTGGGGATGCCCATTTCATGTTTATTAGTTTTTTTTAGGTTAGTATGCATGCTTTTTTTATTGGTGTATAGAAAAATGATGGGAAGGTTTGTAAGAAAGATTGAATTTTGGTGATGCTCATTTCATATTTATTGGTTTTGTGGATTAGTATGCATGCTTTTTTGTTAGGGGAATGATGCTCGCTTTGTGAGAGTATTAATTTATCGGGTTATCTAACTCAAGCATGAAAAGGAGTGGCATGGTATGCTTCTGAGTGGCTTTAGACCGCCTATCTTTTATTGGTATGTCGAAAAATGAAGGGAAGATTTGTGGGTTTTGGTGCATGGCATATGATCAGATCCGTCAATGAGAGTGCTCTGTTAGTGGGTTGTATTGTACTATATTAGTGGTGAATCAGTGTTGATTGTAGAACAATTTGGTATTTATATCGGATGGATTGTTAAAAATGTGTTTGAATTGAGTTTTAGAGGTTGATGAGATGATAGGAATGATTTCTAAGAAGTGACTTACTTAGTGTTGTGGAAATTCATAATTAAGCTTCATCTGATTGTTGTTATATTGTTAATATGGTGAGTGTAGAGGTTAGTTCAACATCAACCAACACAACACCCGACATCAGAAGAATTGAGCATTGGGAAGATCAAGTTTAAGGCTTTCGATTTGGGAGGTCATCAGATTGCTAGGAGAGTTTGGAAGGATTACTATGCCAAGGTACATTTCATTTGGTTGATGATCGACGTGCATTTGTGAAATTGTATATTTTCGCTTTTTTAATCTAAGCTCGTTTAGCTTTGACTGAGCTGCCTTTTGTGGTTCAATACACGTTTTTTTTAGTGTTGTGGTGTTTTTGCTGACGCGGATGTTGAAGTTGCTTAATGTATGTGTGTCTTTTCATTTCCATCATTGCTTTTGCTTTGCTTTCTTGTAAAGAAAACGTGTAGCATCAACATATTAAAGTGTGCACGCATTATTGTCCAACAATTTGGTGAACTTAGAGACGTTTAGACACAACTATTCCACAATGATAGAGGTGTAGTAGTAAGCCTAGTAGTCGTAGTATTCATGACTCAAGCCCGAAACCAGTTCACATTATGTTTTTTGGTATAATCACAGTTTGATTGTGTTTGTGGTACACTTGTACTCTTACTTTAGTTTGTTTTGCTTATTGCCACTTGCCATATTTTAAATTCTGCTCCTTCCGATACCTTTAAAGTTTGGATTGATGCTATGCCAGACACTACCCTGATTCCCTCGTGTATATCAACTTAATAGGTTTTATTCTGCTCTAAAACAGTGGCTGGCGCCGTTCATGTGTGGTTATTTCGAGCCTTCTCTTTCAATAACCTTCTCGTGCCTGTCATAGCTTTATGGCGCCCTTATGTTGGTAGAGAAGCGCTAGCAAGTTGCAATTCCTCAGCAAGGCTGTGCAAAGTTGTCAAGGAGTTGGGTAATGTTGTGATTCTTTAGTGATATCATTTGACCACGATTAGCTTTGGAGGGCATTTTTATAAATTATTGGACAACCTTTTTTGCGTTTAGTGTTCTGTAGCTTATTTGGAGGTTGTGCAGGAAGTCGCAGAGCGGTAGAGTGAGGGATCCATTTTCCTGATACAGTATTAAATCAAAAGGATTTGTTTTCCCTCCATCTTTAGAACTTAGAAGTGCCATATGGCCCATATCCTAACAGAAATTGGAATCTTTGGGATGGTATCAGTGGCGGATCTAGAAAATTTTGTTTGCAGTGTCCCACTGAAATGATAAAGCTTCTTTTATAGAATCGAAGCGTATTTAGCTTTAAAATGAGACAATAGGAACAAGAGCATTAAGGATGTGTTTGGAATCTCTTTGGATAGGGGGATTGTGGCAAGGGAGGACGGGAGGAAGGATGTAATTTCCTTTGTTTGATTAGTAAAATGGAGGTGGAGGGATCCTCCTCCCCCTCATTTTCTGTTGTTTGGCTAGTAAATCGGTTAGAGTGACGTAAATGGAGCTTAGGGATTTGAAGGGATCCAAAGCTAATAAAAATACCTCCAACACAGGAGAGTTTTGAGTGAAAACTATCAAAATCCTCCCCTCTTTCTCTACCCCTCTCCTCCCTATCTCTCCTATTTTTGTTTCGAAACACATCTAAGTTTACCGGTGTCCGGATCCCGAGTCTTTGTATGTAGATGCACGCATGCAGCAGTGGAGATATTATAAGCCTACTCTTCCTCTCTCCCTTTCCTTCTCCTTTCTTCCTCCATAGTCCAAACTTGTTAGTGTATGGAAGCTAAATCCGGCTTTTGTATACTTCTTTTAAGGAAATGTCATAGCAGGGGTAAGTAGCCGTGGTTTTACACCTATTTAGGAGCTTCACCTTATTTCTGCTAGCAATTTGTATTGGCGTCTTCAGGTTAGTTCAGGTCACTCGCACCAGTTATATTTTCCCGGTGAGTCTTTATAATCATGAGCGGAACTAGAGGTGCACACCGGTATTTTAACTGTTACTCTTTCTTATTTTATAGTTACGCCCGCTCCCAACAATAAAATTTACAATTGTTCTTCATATATGCTGATATGCATGTCTTATATGCTTATTGACCCAGGTGGATGCCGTGGTTTACCTTGTTGATGCATATGACAAAGAGAGGTTTACCGAATCAAGGAACGAACTAGACGCCCTTCTTTCAGATGAAGCCTTAGCCACTGTTCCATTTCTTATCCTTGGCAACAAGATTGACATACCATATGCTGCTTCTGAGGACGAGCTTCGGTACCATCTTGGACTGACTAGTTGCACCACTGGCAAAGGCAAAGTAAACCTCTCGGACTCTAACGTCCGTCCCCTCGAGATTTTCATGTGCAGCATCGTCCGAAAAATGGGCTATGGTGAAGGGTTTAAGTGGGTGTCCCAGTATATCAAGTAGATGGTTGCAATGAGACCGAATTTCCGTCGAACCAAACCGGGACATGTATTGCAAATTGGATGATGGGTTAAAAAGATTAATAGCCACTGTACTTAGTTTGGTATTGGTTTAGTGAAGTGGCTGGAATAGAGAAATTACTGTGTTGAATGAATTTACATGGAATTATGAGTTTTCAATGCAAGATTCATTATTGTGTATGATATCGCATTTAATTATTCCAATAATTATTAGTGTTAAAATTCTTAAGTCAGTTCACATAATTGTTAATGTAAAATCGCCTTACATTATATTTATATTTAGCGAAATAAAAAGGCTTTTGTAAACAGTCTAATAAGAGACCTTTTTGCTAGTCTTCAATCGACTCCACTCCCGTACATCGTACTTATGTCACAACAATTCAACGAATAACACGATTAGAAGAAGCTTGTATGGTGTATACGTCCAATTGTCGTCTTATTTCTCACAAATTCGACCATAACACAGTAACACGGTTTAATGATCGTATGTACATACTGCTACAGTCCTATGAATCACAAACCTCCCTATACATTACCAAACTCGCTTGAAAAATCCATGTTCCACGTTAAATCGAAATTCAAAGTTACTTTAACTTATAACCAGCGCACCAAGCCCGTTTATCGGATTTACTACCATACCACCCTCCTAATTTGAAAATCAAGAAGACAGAATAGTCTAAAACGAGTTAACAAATTAATCAAATTCTTAAGTCAATCAAGAGATGAAGAATATTCCACATTTAGTTTAATACCGACATATAACGTAAAACCACAACTACTTTGTTAATTATATTCCAAAAACATGCAAAAGTCTTGGAAAAAAATGTGACTAAATTGGACTTATACGATAATGGAATGTTGAGCACCTTGTAATTTTCCTCGCATGCACGTCTACTTACGGCTTACGTAGTTACGTACACTTTTCCAACACTCAAAAAAATCACACGTTTTTCCCTATTAATCACAATGCAACAAATAATAATAATGAAACTTTTACTTTGACATTTTGACTTTTTATCACTACCACATAAACTTCTTTCTAACACCATATATATAATCTCACTCACATAAACTATATCACACTATCACCTCTTCCTTAATAAACAACTAAACACTAAAAAGTTTCTCATAATTCATAAATTAGCGATTCAAAACTCGTCTGTATCAAAGGCTGAAGGTTCAAAACTCGTCAGTATCAGCTGATTAATTAACTTTGATCCTGACTCCAAAAAATGGGGAACTATAGCTCATGTTTTAAAGCTCAAAGCAAAAACTCAAAGATAGCAAAATTAGTAGACTCACAAGGTCAAGTTAAACTAATTAAGCTTCCTACAACAGTTGTGGAGATAATGTTAGACAATCCCGGGTTCGCCCTTTCTCCGGTAGACGATCTTCAACGTACTCGACGCATTCCGGTAATGAAGGCTGATGACATTTTACTAGGTCGGAAAGTTTACCTTCTAGTACCGGTTGACAAAGTCAACGCTAGGTTGTCTGACTTACAACTAGCTGCTATTGACTCTTTAGTTAGTTCATGTAATGAAAACCTAAGTAAACGGACACGTGGCGGTTCCAAAGTGTCTCCTGTGGCTGAGACTGGCGTAAGCGGTGAAAATTTGGAGTTGGTCAAGAGTTTGAGTGAGAAGTGTACCGGTTTAACCGGTCAAAGGAATGGCATTGCTAAAGCTTGGGCACCTGTTCTTGAGCCCATCTTGGAAGTTTGATGAGTAACATACTAACATTGTATATTCCGCTGTTCCATTTAATTGTATAAGTTTTCAAAATCGTCAACGTGTTCATTCGCTACTTTAATATGACAATGGCCAATTTAGATTAAATACAATTTATTGTGAAGAGTGTTAATCGAAAGCCAATTTTATTCTTCTAAGCCACCCGTGAGGCCGTGACCATCTTTCGATTGGTTGACAAATAATTTGCAAACTTCAATTTTTTGCAATAAGAGTTCGCTTGTATGATTCTCAAATCTCAATGGACTTTAAAAGTTTAAATATGTAACAATGTTTCGGTATAAAATATACTTGAATATTCCGTCTGTAAAAGGGTAATTAAGTTGCATAGATCTTCAACTATTTTATGTCATGATAAACTGAGTCACGAGCTTCGTGTTTGAATTCATAAATACAAATCTCAACTTGGACAAACATAGACCTAATCCAATGCAATCCATTGATTTAGTGTGAAAACAATCATGAATCACTGAAAACTAGTACGTAGTACTAAGTAATCTAGCTTAGAATCCCGTCAACAGCAAAACCGCCCAAGTAACTCCCCTCACGCACCAAGAAACACTTGTTGTCTTGTAGAAAACAGGGGAAATGACAGAATTACAAGACATTCAATCTTGGGATCTTGGGTTTCGTCTTGATCATCTAGTATGCCTTAAGAACATGAAGGTGAAACACACAATTTCCTTTATCAGTTAGCTCGAAAAGACACACATCTCCGATCTCCAGATGCATCTCCTGTGCCAGACCGCTCCAACCGTGACATAAAATGCATCTTAACTTGTGCATACAACATTGAATATTCCATTGTCTTCCATCATCAACGTTCACTCTTACGAAATCCCCTGAGGTACATCTAAGATGCTCCCGAGCAAAAGATAACGGTATAATCTGCATCATTAGAGAACTAGCATTAAAGATTTGAAACTATTATAATCTTACTAGCATCTTTAGGCTAGTATGGCAAATAACTTATAGTCTGAAACAGTGAACTAGCATTAAATTCGGTGATGCCGAAAGCGAAATGCCACAAGGTAAAATTGAAAAATTCTCGAATTTTTGACAAAAAAATTCAGATTTTTCATTTTCCGACAGGGGCGAGGGTCCTCACTAGCCCCCTAGCTCCGTCACTGGTCTGATAGCGTACACATCAAAGGCAACTTAAAACGAAATAGCTCGGAAATGGACAAACTTTGGGGTTTAAATTATGGATTGCTTAAAAACAACCTCTGTTTATGTTAATGTTGAGTATTCTCCTATACCAACCTAACCTCATAAAGGTAACTGGTAACCACCCTTACCTGGGTAGTTGAGAAAATAACAACCAGTTTTACAATAACGCATATGTAAAACGGTTTTACACAAGTATTTTTGATAGTTTACGCTTTTGGGTGAATAGTAGGGAGTAAAGGTTAATACTCCCTACATCCGAGCCATTTCACTGTATATTTTAAAATAAGTGAAAGGTAACTAGTTACGGAGTATATATAGTGAAATAAATTCTACAATACTTACCATGGAGCATCCTTCCAAATTGTACTTTTGAATTGAAACGACAAAGAAAAGATTTTTAGGCACAAGAATTCTAGCTTTAGAGAGAGCTCTCATCATAACTCCACACGCCCTCAACCAAGGAATATGGCCTGCAATGGTGGTTAGAACGATGTTAATAAGGGCGGAGGGACAATAGATTAAGAAAGGCGGTAAATTTTCACAGACAAATATCAAAATTTACAAAAAAAATTGTCTTTCAACCCTGTTGTAATTTTTAAAATTAATTTTTATGGTTCTGTCATTACATTCGAATGCAAAGCCTTCTAATTATTGTGTCTAATTAGATTGGTTACATTTGCTTTTAGATTGATTTCTGTCCAGGTTATTACTTAATGCAAGTCTTAACAAGAAACATCAGAAACCGTTTCATGGTAAAACGCGGGAGTACTTCAATAAGATGTCTTACTGTATTGAAAATAGCGGAATGTCGGAGCTATGCTATCGTTACTAGGCTCACTTCCGCTTTCGCTATCAAGCATTTCGTCTGGCAGATCCTCCGAGCCCGATGAGCTGACACCGACATCTGTTTCACTCTCGACTTCTTCACAAGAAACTCCAAGGCTCGAACTATCATGGCTTCGCTCGTAAGATATCTCACAAGCAGTCAGATCATATATATGAACTCGGAAATTTGAATGCCCTTCATAATTGAACAACAAGAAGTAACCATATCTTATAGAAAACGCGTCAGCTAATTCTTTCAAACCATCACCAAACCATAGTTCACCATCCTCTTCCTTCAACTCTACTCGATGGGTTACACCTGTAGGAACCTCAAGGTAGCAATATGCACCAAGTTCTTCATAGTATTTTCTTGCAAAGACCTTCGGGATCCTCTACCGAAAATTAAATCAGACAAAAGAGAAAACCATCATTTTTCTTCCTGAGCAAATAATTAAACTTGGTGTAAAATTTTCTTCCTCTATTAAGATTCTTTACTACATTAGCATATTTTAAGCCTAGCCAGTGTTGTTGGATTCCCTCAGTCTATCCCGTTGCTTACTGAAGATACATGTAACACACATTCTATGAGAGCGAATCGTGAATTGCAAGTCAGTAGGGCGTATTTATAGCAAATCTGGCAACCATGAGTCAAGCAATGTTGAGATTTTGGCTCTGTCGGGGAAAGCTGATTTCATAATATAAGCTAAATTTAAACTTACTACTCCCTAGTCCCTACTGATAAAACTCGTCCTGCAACAAAAAAAATGTTATCTCCCTCTTATCATACTCCGTATGTATTATTCACAAAATCAATTTCGGGATCAGATATTGCCGTTGCTAAAATTTCAACATTGACCACAACCGTAAAGAGAAGATAGATCCCATTTCCTTAGTCCAAGAATGTTTCATCCTAAAACCAATTTGTGCTAGGACAATTAAATCCCTTCTCATCTTGTCAACACCCTCACATGTCGATAGCCATAATAAGGAGCCGATTATCGATAAATCATGGTATGTAATACACTAATATATACTACCAAATAACAAACACTCTTAGAACAAGATGACTACTTGATCAACATTTTTTCACCCGAAAAGAAAAACATTAATTCTCGTATGAGATGTCGTAACGCTTGTCACCTAAAAGGTAGATATTTTTTTCATTCCATTTAATTTATCCTTTCTGTTACCTTCTACTCCGTGTTATGGTTTACTCCTTTAGTCCCTCGATTCCATTTGATCTACCCATTTTTGCATTTCTGTGAAGTCACTTAGATCAAATGACAAAGGGTTATTCTAGCTTAAACAATAGTCTTGGCTTCGGCCTTGGAAATGCAACATGTTAAAACTCATGAGGAGAGTTTTACCCAAACGACCCGGAGTGATCGGACCCGATAATTATTGACCCAAAACTAAACCGACCCGAACTCAACCCAAATAGAAAAAAAGCAAGTGAAATAGAAAAAAGAAGTGAAATAGTAAAAAGAAGTATACCAGCTTGTGCAAGGAAGGGGAGAGCATCACCCTTACGAAACTTCTATCAGGAAAGCGGTACATGCTGATAATTGAGCAGTAAAACTGTAAAAAGTTACTGTGTCAATTTTCCAGTGCACAATTTGAACAAAACGTATGCAATTGAAGCAGTAAACATATACAAAAATCACAATTATTACACAATTTACCAAACATAAATACAATATTATCGAGAAAATCAGTAATGAAATTCCTTAGTAATTTACCTGAATGCTGTAAGAACGGAGTTGGAGTGATGAAATAAGGAAGGCTCTTGAATCAGGTGATCATAAATTTTTACTGTAATCTTTCACTGAGATAAAAGGGATTTTTTGATGAAAGGACAAAAAAAAAACTTGCATATTCTTACACGCTACAAGTACAGACGTACAGTAGTACACTAGAGTTTATGGTGTCTAGATGAGCGGGAATTAGTGATTAAATCATATGGGCCGAGTATGGATATAATCCGTTTAGAATTTTTGATCCGGTTATTTGCCGGGTTAACTTAGCTTGTTTTTTTAGTGTTGCGACTTGGGACCAGGCCGGGCTGAAGAAGTAGCGGCACTAGCCCGGCCCCAAGATGACACTCAATTGTGCCGGGTTGGAAAAATGGCATCAGCTGTGGGGGCTAGCCGGCTAGGTCAAGATAACTCTCACCGTTGAACAATTGTACTTACATGTAAATTTATGAAGAGTGATACTTTATAGGGCTGGGGAGAAAAACACGAGTATTTTGTTCGATCTGATATCTACTCCGAATCCAATTAGATATCTTGGATATCCACTCAAAAAATTAAGTTAGGGTTGGATATCAAACCCGATTTTTGTTTATGGGATCAGATAGGGATAATCTTAAAGCACTTGGATCTGATCCGATAAAAAAATATACTGATTTTATTACGAGTTATATATATTATTTTTTCTTGTATTTTAATGTACTATTTTTTTATTTTATAATTGTGTATTTATGACAAATCTTTTAATATAGTGTTTTTATTATTTTGAATATGTTCCATTTTTTTTATATTTTTGAAAAATTTGTCATTGAAGTATAATTACTACTTACACACCTTATGTCCTATAACTCGAAAGATGGTTAAAATATAAGAATAGCGTGCAAGTGTATGTCTTAAAATTTAAAGCTTGTGATCATGAAAGTAGGTAAACAAAAGCAAATTGCCGTGAAAGATAATAAATATAATATTGTTTTCAAACTTAATCGTTATCAAGTGATTCACGAAATATGCAATAAGTGGATTGTACATCTGATGTACTACAACATATAGCGAAGTTTTCGAGCTTTGTAAAAAAGATTTTGAGTTTCTTATTAAAAACTTATGAGTTTTACTATCAAGTTTTTGAGTTAGTTCATTTGAACATTAAACTCAAAAAAATTACAATATAACTCAAAAACATCATATATAACATTTAAAATGTAACTTAGAAGCTTTAAAATGCTCAGAAAAAATACACATATACTCAAATTCAAATTAGGTATGAGGTAGTATATCCGATGTATAATCTTTTTTCTCCGAAACATGGATACTCGCAACCAACCTGATTAATTCGATATCCAAAAAAATCGAATATCCTAAACATTTGGATCTGACATAAGATTTCATAAATTTCTAATTTAAATATCCGATCCGTACAATTAATTTGAATCGGATATCAAATCTGTACCCTACCCTAATACTTATAGCTTGGTTTTGAATCCGGTCAAACCCTTGATACCAAAATAAATTACCACGTAGGATAAACAAAGTCAATTCAACGTACATGTCGTTTTTATATTGTACTCTATCTCTCAATTCCCTCTTTAAGTTCCCAAACCAAACAATTGTACGACCAACAAACCATGCATTAAATGAGTACAAGTTTACAACCACTAAGAGATGAACTCAATAAAAGATAAGAAATGAGAGAAATGATGCTAATCTTACGATTATGCAGATCAAAACATCATTGTTAATTGACATTAATCATTAGTAGAATAGTACGATTTATTGTCTATTTGGTAAGGTTTATCGATTTCTTGTCTCCTTTAACTTTTTTAATTTTTTACAAGTATTTTACTTCAATTAAAAATTGGAAGACAAGAAATTGATGAATCTAACCCACTACGAGTTGAAAAAATAAAGAAAAACTTTTAACATAAAGACGATGACAATCAACAATAACCCATATCACTCCGTACTATTCTACTATCGACTAATGTCAATTAACAATGATGTTTTGATCTTCATAATAGTAAGATTAGCATCATTATCTTCATTAATCATGCTATTATCTTATGAACCCTAATCCTATTTTTGGCAATAAGCTCAAAAATGCATTCATCCCCCACATTTAATTTGTTTGCTGCCACAAAAGCTCGCCATCCTCCACAAAGACAGTATGATCCAGTATTTAGTGTAGCATTCACCTCCCATGCTTCTCCCTTCGTGTTCTCGACCCCGATTATTAATCTTTGATCAAATGATGCCATCTTATTTGAAAAACGCTTAGGAAGTCTCTGAAATAATCGTCATAAAAATAAGATCAAAGTATTAAGAAATTAACCATTTACTGGACATCATACTGTATATAAGTTAAACAACGTCTGGAGTACAACCTTATCATTGTGTCGAATTGAAAACAAAGTTGTTTTCGGTTTTTAAATTGATCATTTCGGGTTTTTTCAGGTGTTAATAAGGTAATTATTTACTTACTTTTTGAATAAATACAAAAAAGAGGTAAACAAATAGACACATTCTCAATTAAGATGAGCCTTTTCCGTCTAAAAGTAAGACGGGAAAATGTCACTATGTTGTAATATAAATGACCATTTAAGGAGAAACTGCAGTTAAAGTTATGGTTAAATTAAAATTGTTCAAATCATATTAGAAATTTATTCAAATAACGTTTTATGAAAAATGGTCACGTGTTATTGTAAATGGATCATATTTTCTCCGTCTTAATTTCAATCGAAAAAACCTGTCACAAGGGAAACTTGTTGAAACAAATAATCAAAACGGAGAACATAAGACTTTTTTTGCGATCACAAATAAATATTTCTACACTATCGAAAATCATAAAATTATTACTAAGAACACTTACCAGAACATAACCTCTTGACACATTATATTCCTTCAAACACTTCTTATAGTGAGGATTTTCAAAGTTGACAGTATAATTTCCATGACGATCAACAGTAATTTCCTCAGGAACACATTCTTCCTTAGGATTATTCGAGACAATAGTCGGGTATATCCTTTCGCAACCAGTCTTCTCAAAGATTTGCAAGTTAAAACACATATTTCCGTCGTATCGAAAAACTAAGAATTCTTTATCTCCCAAGGCATTGTCTTCCATAACTTTTGGCCATCCTTCTTCTATATATGTGTAATTACTGGTTTTCCTTAACTTAACTGGCCAAAAACCAACATCACTTTTGATTGTTGCTTTTGTTATTTCTTCCTTAGACAAGTCTTTGGATAAATGCTTCATAAAATGTGGTGGAATTTTCTATATAAAAATTGTTAAAATAGAGTTAGAAATATAAGGTCTAGGACTCTAGGTTATTGGATCAAAAATGTGATAGTCACCCGCTATCATTTTATCTGTAATTACGGTATAAAACCGTTTTACTGGGTGAGATTATTCTTCATTTATACATGAAAATATATATTTATTTCACACAAGATCGTCTTATTTTATAATTTCTAGACAATTTATTTTATATTAATTAGAGCTAACTTCTTAAGGTTTGTATGAGAATCATATGAGTATATTATAAAATCATACTTTTTTCTTAATTATTTGTTTAATTTAAAAAAAAAAAGGTAAAAAGCTGCAATAAAATAAACAAATGATTAGGACGGAAGTGTATTAATACTACTTTAGCATTATTAATAATATAAAAATAACAAGATGATTTCCTAACAATTACTCAAAAGGTTAATTTTTGAGTCATGTGATGTCGAAGCTAAGAGGTGAAATGAAAAGAAGAATGCAAGATACATACCAAGCAAAGATAGAAAAAAGTAAGTGGTAAAAGTAAAAGTGAGAGTTTTTACCACTCTGTGAGCAAGATAGTCACCAATGACAATCTGGTGGAACTTCCATGGTTGGCTGTTCTCCATGATTTCAACTTTAAAGCTTGTAATGTAAATTTACTCTTGTGAATTTCTAAAAGAGGAGTAATTATTAGTAGTAAGAGTTTTCTATCCTATGAGAGACAAAAGTTGCAAATGGTTTTGATTTAGGGTTGGACTTTTGGCCTAATAAATATACTTAAATAATTACTATGTTCAAATGTTCTTGGTAGAAACTTAACACAAATTCTCATTTAAGAATACTATCCGTTTTAAGTTTGAGACGGGTCAAGTAGTTAAAATAGAAAAACAAAAAATCATAGGATAAAAAAATATATTTGTCACATATGTACTAATGGCATAACACTTAACTCGTGTTTTAGTGTTAAGACGGATGTACCCGTCTTATGTTATGTGAGACTTAATTAAAACATTAGTGAAAGTAAAAAAAAAACGTTTATATGAATGAGAGTTGCTAACTTGGTCTTCTAGCAATGTGAGCTGAGAAAGTTAACTTTCCTTAAAGATTGTTTTGGTGTAAATTTTGGGTAGAAAACAGCTCAAATATATAGGGTAGAGAAATTATAGCTAGTTGAAAACAGCTCAAACAATTTTGGTGTAAATTTTGGGTATAATAATTGAACTGATACATTCGTCGGGGTGTCTTAAAAAGTTAGATTACATGGAGGACTGGTGCACCTCCAAAAAATGAGGGCCCGAATGTAATATAAAAGTGGGTTATATGTCGAGGTTTGTATTAAATTTATTCAATAAAAATTGTAAATTTAGTCGTCAAAATTAGAGACCGGTTCCACGGCAACGTGGTTGACCAGGGCCTTAGACGCCCTTGACATTCGTGCTAACTAATTAACGAGAAAATTTAAATTATCAACATTTTATCTATTACTCCGTACAAAGTAGAATAAAAATAGGTTCATTTAGTACTAGATTTGAATGTCAAAACTTGGTTAAGCTGATGAGACCTTAAAAAATGACCCAGAAAGTGTGACATGAACTTGACATAATAAACCCTAAAATTACCAAACTTGAAAGTGATCTGACTCGAAAGGACACAATAAAACCGATCTAACACTTTAATGTGAGTTGACTCGAAATACTCTAATGTGACCCGACTCGAAATGAATCGTAGGGAACTTTGGACCATGTTACTTCCAATTATCCAACGGTTGACAAAGGAGGAAACACTACCAAAAAAAGGGAAAAGATAAAGTCATGAAGAATTCACATCCTTTCATTTGAAGAACTAACATGATAACCTTCACTTTCCATGTACCCTGCCATTACACTGTTCGATTCTCAACACTTGAACAATCCTACAATTCACAAAATGCCTTCATAACTTCCTCTTTCAATGCTAAAAAATCAATGGAAAACAAAGAAATTACAAGAAGCCGACGAATAACGGTGTTAATATCAACTGTATTATTCCCAATTACATTTTTAACGTCCTCTGCTCCAAGTCATGCAGTAGTTACTGAATTTTACGAGCTTCCTCATTCGGGTGGTGTTAAGGCGTTAGATCTTCGCCTTGGCGATGGTTCCACCCCCGTTAAAGGCGATCAGGTAACACAATTGTCCACAATTCTTATTCCCTCTTATTCAAATAGTTATTTACGTTTCATTAAAATATTTCTCACAACATTTAGGTAATACAGATACACTACAAGGTGGAAGCTAATTAGCTACCAATATTTCAGTAGCAAATCACTAGTTTTCGGTAGCTAATTACAAATAGAGACGGAATTTGCGACGGTAGATGGTTTGTAGCTAAAACCTTTAGTTATTAATCGACCATTTTTTTCATACGCTTTTATCTGTATGTAATAGAATTTGGGAGGGGAGATATATTATTATGATATGGTATATATATTACAAAATATATACCGCAATATTCCTTAACAAAATTGGTTTTCATAACCCTTTGTATTATTGAGATGGTATATGTGCAAGTCGACAAATGGAAAAATTCTCGTGTCCTCCAGATTGACCGTACTCCTTACACATTTACATTAATGAATTGCCTTTTGGTATAAGCAGGACACAAGAATTTTTCTTGATAAATTTTGCTCGTAATAAATTGGACACTAAAGGTAATGTTACCTTATTAATTTGGAAGGTAGCAATACATTACTATGGAAGGTTGGCGGCAAAGCAAGGTTGGTGTTTCGATTCGACTTATGATCACAAAGATTCTACCGGCGAATCGATACCTTTCACCTTCGTTCTTGGATCGAGTACTGTAAGTTTGCGTTTAAAATAAAATATTACAAGTTTATACTCCGTAACATACAATAATGTCCATGCATGAGTATATATATCAGATGTACTCTATATGAATAGGTGATTTCAGGAATTGAAGCAACCGTAAGATCAATGAAAGTTGGTGGTATTCGAAGAGTAATCATTCCACCATCACAAGGATATCAAAACACTAATCAAGAGCCACTTCCACCCAATGTATGACGTTTTTGTTTCTCGAGATGACATTAACATGAAACTAATTCCATATGGAAGATTACATCCTTCGTGTTTTTATTATATGAAATTTTATTTTTTCGAGATGCATCTTTCACTTTAATATTTACAAAAATTTACGAAAATCATAGAAGTAGTTGTTAAAAAATTATTAATTTTACTATTAAAAATCTATTTGCTTTTTCATGAGTATACATATTATAATATCTACTCATATATATTATGAGATATTAAAGAGAGAGGTGAGATTCTCGAAATGTGAGAATGACTTATATAAAAAAACAGAGGGAATACAATGCAAAGTATATCAAGATATATCGTATGTCTCGATTGTACTACGGCTACTGATCGTTTTGTTCTTTATACCAGTTCTTCGACAGACAAAGGTTGTTCACTACGATCTTCAACCCAACACGGCTTGCTAACGGTGAAGGTTCGACATTAGGAACTCTCGTTTTCGATATCGAACTTGTCAATGTCAAGCATTAGTATAGAAATTTGTACTCAAATAAAAGCACAAGAGATCGAAACATTCAGTTGTATACTTCCATACTTGCATTGCAAAAGACTTGACTTTTTTAGTGGGCTCGATAAAGCAAAAGAGTTTCTTTACAACGTAGATCTCAAGAAAAGGCCCATTTTATTAAAAGTTGGCCCATATCACTGGCCTACTTTAGTATTTCAGTACTCTCTACTCTCTAGTCTCTACTTGTATAGAGCAGTAGTTAAAATTTTCAAACCAATTTTAGAGTACTTCTATCAATAATTCTCTTATAAAATCGTTTTATGCCAGCGTTATTATAAAATTAAGTGATATTATTAAAGTAACTTGCACCAAACACTACTTTTTCGTGATAACGGTATCAAGGACTTTGTCACGAGTATTATGATAATTTATTGCAAATTCTAAACGCGCAACTTGGTCAATAGATTCAAGAATTGGTGATGTCCGAAGGCTTTAGTAAAATGTATTCAAGCTGGACTTTAGTAAATACATAAGAACGCCGAAGAAAACCAGCATTATCAGTGTTTTAAACAAAGTATCACTCAAACAACGAAAAGATTTGAGATCGAGGCGGAAATTAAAGCACCCCTTACGAGAGCATGTTTGTAAAATTGTTAAACCGGAAAACTTGTCAACTTATTACCAAGTAAACCTTGGTCTCCATAGCCTCTAAAGCCAGAGCAACCTTGCTACTTACATAACACGAAATGTAAACAGAATAAATTTTCTAAGCTATAACAATTTGGTCGTTGAAATGATACATTTGTCATTGAAATGACGACATTTAACCCGTATTCGACTTGTGAATGAGAATTTGGAATCCCAGTTAGGGGTCAATTGACGAAGACTACAAGGACATGTATTTCAAACATAGAGCTCACATGATTCAAATCTGTCTTAAGCCAATCAGAATGTCATTACCACTAATCAACTTATTTTTTAATGTATCTCATCATAACTTTCAAACACCACAACTTGCACACTTCATATTAATTTTCCATCTAAGATAAAGTAGTAGATTTATTCTCCACTAATAATAATAATAATAATAATAATAATAATAATTCTCTGAAGACCTTTGATCGACCAATAACAATTTGAATATAGGCTGGCCATTTCTTTACCATCTTTGAGGCTTTAAACTGCAACTGGAGTACTGGACATTAGTGGACAACATCTTTAATCATAAAAATTACTCCATTTTTTCCGGTTAATTGTTGTCCTTTATTTTGGGACAAAGACCAATGAAATATTGGGAGATCATTTATGATTCCACTTAATGTATGACAAGTGGATAATAGACTCATTAGTGATCAATTATCCATAGAAACCATCCTAATATAGAAATAATAACAATTCACCGAGACACCTTCAAAATGAATAGGAAAACAAATGACGGGTACAGTAATAATTCTTATATTCTCTTGCTTTACTATATTAAATCAAAATATTTTTAAATAAATGTAAATTAAGTAAACAAATGACCAAAGAGAGTTGGTAAAGTAGTAAATGATGCAATTTGTAGTTGGATTATATATTTTATATTAGAAACATATGGACATCTAAGTAAATCATAATGAACAATGCTTACAACAACGTTAACATCTATCGTTTAGTTTTACGAAGATGGTGGTATTTATGTATATATACATTAATACATATATTGATGTAGATGTCATCTAATTTAGAAACAATAATATTGCAGATGTCAGGCAGTTTATTAGCTACCAAAAACAATAAAAGATGGTGATATTTATGTCCTTTGTATGTATTTAAATTATGAACATAACCATAGTAAAGACTAATTTCAATCCCAAAACATTAATGAACTATGCTTACAATGACAATAATTTCGATGCAACACAGCGTATGTCTTTCTTAAGACGGGTGACTTATCTAAATGCTTTAAACGGGTCAATCCCAAAACATTAATGAGCTATGCTTTCTTGAGAGGGGGATTAAGCTGTCTGAAACTTTCAAACAGATCGTGACGTCTAAAATGAGAATTTGTGATTACTTAAAACAATACTAAATGATTAGTTATGTTAGAAACTTAGAATGTGAAATTGCGTAGCATTTGTATTCTGACCCCACGTGAGTTCTGATCCGCTGGACACGTGAGCTACGCTGGCTTGATAAAAGCACCCAATTCTATTACTACTTGCATACTCCGCACCTTTTGGAGTACAAAGTAAAGTAACAAATTCCCATTTAAGAGGGATATTATCCGTCTTAGTTTTAAGACGGGTCAAATACATACCAAATTACTCTATTAATTGCCTAAAAACTACCAAAATTTTTGTCTTTATTGTTGTCACTTGCTAGTATTTGACCCGTTTAAAGCTTTAGATGAATATACCCGTCTTAATCAAGACTTACTGAAGTAAAATTACTACAAGAAAACAAATCCCAATTCATTTCTTAATCATTGCATTAATTATATCCATAGATTATCAACTAATACAGTAATACGGAGTACGTAACATTAAGAAGCTAAATTATCCTCTTTTGATTTTATCCAAATATGATTATTTGTACATGTTGAACCATGTTTGTTGATGATGACAAGTCCGTGCTACTTGTCGTTTAACGTGTTTGATTGCTTTGTGCATGCCTAGATGATTATCACAGTGAATGGAGCTTAAGGAACTATGAAGAATCGTTCTAACTACTCTTTGGTCGTCTAGCTAATGTAAGGATGTTATTTTTTAGCACAATTCATTGTGACAGTTTTGAACAGTCTTTGAGACTGTTCAAATCAGGATGATTTAATGCAGAACAACTCAATGAATATTTTTCAAGAGATTTCGAAAAGCCTTGAAAGATCTTTCTCAGTAAAATTTATTTGAATGATATCTCTTAATAAGATAATCTTCTCCAACCCTATGAGTCCTCTTTGGAAACTTATTTTGTTAAAAGATTATTTTATTTTAAGGTTGTTTTAAAAGATATGGACTCTTTAGAAAAAATATTATTTTTAAATATTATCTTTACCTTGTTTTGCAAGATTCCAAAAACTACCTACTATTATATATTCTATCAATCCAGTAGGTTGAATGTAAGAGAATACTTTATTGAAAATCATTCAGCAAAGAAAAACAACTTGTACGTTTAACGTGAAAAATTCTCTTGAGTTGTTCCCTTAAGTCGGATCGTGAAAGTGTTCAAATATATTCATCCCTTAAGGTCTTGTCTCTACTGTTCGAATTTGTGAACCATATAAAGAGACAAAGTTCTTGTAATTTTCAATTTGTGAGTAAGAGATTATTGGGGTACGAGGTTGTATTCGAGTCGCACGATCGGGTTGATCGTGGGGGTCTTCTTTGTAATCGGGTTGATTTATAAGGAAGATATTAATAAGAGAGATAGTGGACGTAGAGCTTTAGAGAGTAGGTCGAACCACTTAAAAACCGCTGCGTTCTTATTGTTGTTTGATCGTTATTTTGTTTTCCTGTATTTCAATTCATTCACGAATCTGTTCGAATCAGTACTGCACAATCTTCATTGTTTAAACAGTTCGCTGAACTGTTTAATTTGCCTGAGTGCTGATTCGTAACAGATAAATTCCGAGTTGTGTGTCTAAAGTATTAAAAGATATTTAATTCACCCCCTCACCCTCTTAAGTATTGGATCCATAAACTCAACGGTACGTATTAGAATGATGCATGTAATAAAAAAATAAAGTAAATTAAGCAGTAGTTTGTACTTCACTAATTCACCATGCATAATACTCATATATTAACGTTATTTGATTATTATACGATGTATGGAGTACTATATATTAACTAATTAACTAATTGGGTATTCAATTACAATGTGACTTTATAATAATTCACTAATTATAAGGATGACGAGGGTTAGAGATACTCAACATCGGAAACTTAAATTTACTTATAGTTTCCATTTTTTTTTTAAAAAGAAAATTGTTCTTGACAATAAAAATAGAAAGTTATTAATCTAAAAGGTAAGATAAAGAAATATAAAGAAATATAAAGGTAAGATACTTTTACACAAATATGAAGTACATACTTTCTTTTTTGACAGCTAAGAAAGAACTCGGAATAGTCCCTTCGTTTTAATCGTTTTTAGCTTTTTAAATTGAATTTTAATGAAACGTAAATAGGTGATTGGTATGGATAGTCAATAACACATCACCAAACATTCTTATACAAAGTCTTTTTTTAGTTGATTTGACTTTCTTTACACATTGTTATTTAGCTTATTTAATTTGTTCAACATTATTATACTTCCCCAATTTTATTTTAATCTTTATATTGTATTTGTTTTAGACAAGCATATTTATTTTTTATATTGTTATTAATTGATATTTTTTGTATCTAATTATTTTTCATAGAAAGAAAAAAATGTAAATTTCCTCTCCGTTTTCTTTCTTTTCTTTTTCTCTCATTTATATTTATATTTTCGATATGTAATAATCAGTAAACAACCGTATTAAAGGATAATTTATCGACCAATCTCACATCATTATAAGATTTAGATTAAGATTATGATGTGGTTGTACATAATTATGTTGTCCATCGAATTCGAACTAGCTAGTTCAACTAGGCTAGTGATGTGATAACAAACATTAGATAGACAATAATGCATGAAACAAGCTAGAAAGCACAAAAGCATCATTTTATTTTCCGTTAATGTGACATAAGACAATGCATTTGTTAGCACAAATCAGAGGTGTGTTTCATGTTTATAAAAGATTCCCATGCACGTACGTACGGTACCATGCATCAACATATATAGATCAAGATGTACGATAAGAGAAATGAAAGAACAATAGTACCCCGTAATAACCAATGAACTTGTACACATAAAGTTATATAATCAGTCAATATATTTGGAAGTTTTTGTTCCAAAAATTTTAGGGGGCGAACATCTCATAACTTAAAGTATATTCAAAAAATTTAACTAAAAAATTCAAAAATTTCATCTGTCAAGGGGGCGAGCGCCCTTGTTCCCCCTAACTCCACCACTGGCTATGAACCTAAAACAACGTACTATACATATAGCAATCGATATATATATATATATTTATATATAGTTGATTGTGGAATAACCATTTAATTTCAATCAATATATCAATCAATATATTTACTTAATACGAAGTATATTTACTTGTGCTACGTAATTGATAGTCCATTTTTTTGTAAGATTGAACAAGAATTACGAAGGTGAAAAAAGGAATTTCAGATACATCATCACGAGAGAGTGTGACAATTGATAGTTTAAGATTAGTCAAATGCTCTCTCCATTCCGTAATGTTTATATTACAATCACACTATACG
The DNA here is from genome assembly GCA_022085475.1 of Heliosperma pusillum. Classification (NCBI taxonomy): domain Eukaryota; kingdom Viridiplantae; phylum Streptophyta; class Magnoliopsida; order Caryophyllales; family Caryophyllaceae; genus Heliosperma; species Heliosperma pusillum. Next base: position 394,550 of record JAIUZE010066095.1, read on the forward strand.
ATATACTCTAAGAAGTACTCCGTACATTAATTTATTTATCTTAATATAATAATAAGTTAATAACATTATATTTTCCCTTACAACTTTTACTAAGTGTACGGGTAATAGAAAATTATCTTTACATTTTCTTTCTTTGGAGAACATGGTTAAGTTTACATAGAATTTTTCTAGTAAAATGTAGACCAAGGATTAGTGCTTGCGACGGAGTACTATACAAGTATACAGTACATGTTCATAAAGTAAATTCACTTTACAATAATCTGAACTAATAAATACTTCGTATTAGAGTAATACGGAGTAATTTATTATCGATAAATAATAAATTAGCAAAGTAAGAGCAGATTACATCGAACAAAAAAATGAAAAGGTAAAGTTATAAGGAGTACAACTTATACTCATGTCCAATGCCAATTAAAAAGGGCTTTTTTCTTTGGTGGATTATTCCTTTATTCTCTCTTTTTTATTTAACATTTATTTAATTTTCTTTACTTATAATTAAAATAAAAATGCATTGGCAGAATGACAAAAGCACAAGGAAGGAATACAACCATGTGGTTTTGAATAAAACTCCATTGCTTAAGAAATCTTATAAGTACGGAGTAGAATAACTTTGCCAAAGGCTCAACATTATTGTTTAAGCAGATTTAATTTGCTGTTTAGATACGATTTTGTACTACGATTTTATTTTACTGTAAATGTCTTATGGCACTCAATTTTATTTTAATGACTTCCATATATTATCTTATGATTTTACAATATTTTACCGTAAATTATTTTATTTTACTGCAGATTTAATGTCTTATGATTTTACAATATTTTACCGTAAATTATTTTATCAGAGATTTTTCAAGTAAGTAATCGGCATCATTATATATTTGCTTCTATAGTGATAAGAATTAAAGGAAGCTTACTTTCAAACAAATTTACGAACGTATGACGTATATATCCGAATGCATACAGTCCTTTAATATACGGAGTATGAAACTGTCTAAACTTTTAAATCCAAAAATAAAGTTATCTCCTAAATAATGAGACAGAATGCGATAAAAAAATGAATTAATTATGTGAATTTTTCGATGCGCTTAGAGTAATGTTTTTTCATAAGAAGGGTACGGTGTTGTTATGAAAGTTGAATGGAAAATAAAATTGGCAAATTTTTATTTTACCCATATAAGTGTCGGGAAATTAACGTCAATCTCTCACGCGCAACGGAATCAACCAACCGACAAGTAAACCGTAAAAATTAATAAATGCAAGCCAAAGAATAAAATGAGACAATGTTTAGGGTCAAACTGGGGCAAAACCTTCGAAACCGGAAATAAAACCGAGGTACATATTTTGGTTCACACATGACTTATTCTTAGATATTATACTTAACGAATAAAATCAGAATAGAACAATTATAAGTGACAGAGGCCAAGAGTATTCCGTTATAAGAACTTGAATTGGAAAATCATTCAGTAGTCATTGACCTTTTTAGTACTATTATACTATATTTTTCATAAATAAAATAAATTTAAATGAATACAACGGCTTTCTTATAATTTTGAGGGAATTTTGCTGACAAATTATTGAATCCATTTTCCTAAATCATTGGTTATTTATTTATTAAGATAAGATTATGCACTGAATATTATTCAAACTTAGCAGGGACGCATGTGATCTGTCCATGTTGTATGTTGCATCTTACGTACCATTAGCCAACAATGCCGTTTTTTTCGATATATTGTCATATTAATCGCTTAACAAACAACTACGACAACAATGAGTTGGTCTCTCTTAAGAGTAAGACTGCCTATTTTTGGTCGGAAACAATAAGACAGAGTTTCGTCCTCACTTTACAACTAAATGTATGTAACCACGTTTGGAAAACAAATTATCATTAACTGTAAGAATATAGATTACATTTGACAAAAAATAGGCACAAAACCCTGTTTCACGGTTTAGAGCAAAATAAGTCCGTCTTGAAACAAGAATTAATGGAGAACAGTTTGATCGTTTCTTTTTTTCTTTTCTTAATTTTTATTTATCATTTACCATAGAGTGTTTTTGAGTAATAAAAGAGGTTTAGGGTTATTATATTAAATCAAGTCAAGTTCGCTAGAATACCCTGCGAATAATTTGATCTAAGATGAATCTCCTCCCCAACGAATAATTCGAATGCTCCATGATATTTTACTTTTGTAGTAAGATTTTAAAAACTTTGGCTTTAAATTTAACACTTTACTTTTTTCACGTTTGCCAAGACGTATTTTACACGCTAAATATCTTTAGATATGTATTTGCAAAAATTAAAAAAAATTAGATATTTTTAATGAATTCGTAAAGACGAATCAAACAAGATCACACATAAATATATTTTCACTGATATATTGAGAGAAAATTGCAAATAGATGCCGACTCATGAATAGTGTGCAAAAGTGAAACTGGTAGAGTGAAATTAAAGGGAGGAAGTACTTCGTAATAAATTAAGTATGTTGGAAAATATATAAAATGAAGTAAAGTCGAGAGAATATATAAAATGAAGTAAAATCGAGTTAATGTGATATCATAGATAATTTGAAAAGTTGGAAAAAAAAAATGTAAAGACGAGAGAAAGTAATTAGAAATATAATTTTGAGATAGAGAAAATATAGTTTAACTAAAACTTTAATAAAACGAATGTATAACTAAGTTTTTATAGCCAACTAGTTTTAAACTCGTGCAGAAATGCACGAGATTGGATATGTAATCAGTTAATGGAATGTTTAAATATGAAGAATATACTTAAAATACTAATCAATATAATTTATTATAATACAAAGAATATAAATTTGTAATTTTTTTTTTTTTGGTAAACTATGTTAGAGGTTGTATTAGATGTCCATTTATTACTGTCACTATTTATAAACGATTTTACCGTCATAGATAACCGGTGTTTTATTTTTTTTAAATAATAATAATTATTAAAATGGGATTAAGTTGAATATATATTGAAATTAGTTCAACCTAGACTAGTGATATTTTTGTATAATTAAAATGGGATTTAATAGATGAACCAATTCATATTTTTTTTGTGTTGATTATTTTCAATTACGATTATTTCATGTTATAAGTATTATTCAAATACATTATACGTATCTCATTTTTTAAATCCTTTAATAAACTCTATTCCATGGAATGTAATTTATAATTTTTTGGAATGTAAGACTTTGTATTTTGATTTTTTTTCCCCGGATGTGCATAGTATAAGTTAAAGTAATCATATTATAAATTAAGATAATGAAATGAAGAGTAAATAATTAATGGAAGTAGGAGATACTGTAAATAATTAGTGAAAGTATATGAGAGAGGGTAATTAATTAAGTAGTAAGAAGGAGATGGGCCCTACATAAATAACAAATTGATAAATTCTTCATTATAATTAACCAATAAAAAAACTTTAAAATACTTGGTTTTTATATTAAGGAGATTAGCCATCATAGTCATGAGTAATTAGCATTAGTTGATCTAATTGAATACAAATAAAGTTTTGAAATAAGCAAAAGTTTGGTAATAATAAGGGCACGAGATTGGTGTTATCTATCCAAGTTACGTTTAATTAATTTTAGAAACGAATCTTCAGAAATTCGTCACTTTCTGCCTCCTTAGGGTTAGACATATCTTTATTCTTCTGTTTAAAAATTATTCTCCTTTCTTAATTAATCTTGCTTTTTCTTTACCCTAAAGAAAACAGTTAATTAAGTAATTATTACTGCCAAATAGATAAAAACAAGAGTTTTCATAGGATGCTAATCTTTCTTAATAAATCTTATTTTCTTAATCACAAGTAGCTTCATATTTTGCATGGTTGGTGACATTTAGTGGATGTTTAATTTTGATATATTATATATTATATACTTAATTAATTATATTAACACCCAAATTAATCATGGTCAATACATGGGGCCGTTGTAATCCAGCTCAAACCTGCCAATTTTCAGAGAAATGATGAGTTTTTAAGTACAAAGAAACAATTTAAGTTGGTACTAATGTTTTAATTTGAATGTGATTTGAATATAAACTAATGATTTATTAAGTATTAAATTACATGAAAAAAAATACGTGAAGTCGGCAAAAGTTAATTAGAATTCGAATAAACTTATTACAAGACATTTAATCGGGGAGCTAGTGAGCAACTGAGCTACTAGGGTAGTATTCACTATTCATGCTACCCCAAATCTAAAAAAAAAAATATGATATTTAAAAATATATTAGCTGAAAATTAAAAAAATGCGTATTTAGCAAAGATACTTTCCTACAATAAGAAATTTATCTATCCACAATTTTGTTTCAAGCTACGCCCCAAGTAAGAAAACCCTTATCTACCACTTGAGCTAACTTTTGTTCTTAAATTATTTTATTATTTACATACATATTTCGAACATATTCTACGTTATGGTTATGTAGTCACTAAACCGCCAATTTTTATGAAACGTACCGAATAACATAACACAATAGGTGTTATAGTAGAAACAAACAATATATCATTTTTCATTCTGTGATACATTTAACAAATGATTACTATTACAAAAAAAATGATTACCAACAATTCAAAGAGTTGCTGTTTTATTTGAATGATGATTGATGTAGGTGTAGCAAAAACAAGTAAGCTAATAATTAACCAAACCACCATGGCCAATAACATGGGAATGACAGCAAAAAAAAACAAAAAAAAAAGAGTCCAAAATCAAGCTCTTACAAATTACAATAACGAATAATCCGTTGATCGTTAATTATATACTCCGTATGAAACGGATAAAAAAATCGATCTAAGTTAATAAGAACTTGAATTCTACTACAAATAGATTTTACGTGCTTAAAAATTGAAAAAGTTAAAAAATGTGTAATCATCGTTAAAGATGAAGTATATATGTATTATATACTCACTCTGTTTTTTTTAATAACGTTCCGATTTATTATATATGAGAATATTTTAATAAAATAAGAACATCAATAAAATAGAAAGGGAATATAAATTAAACGGAATGGTTAGTAGGACAAAGTATTATCCAAGTGTATAGGTAAGCCTTTCCTACATCCCATGCGAGAAAGCATGACAATCTACATGCACGTAGGGACGTCCTTTGAATTACGAGTATATCGCAATAGCAGCTCCAACTTCTTGCGGATATTATGAACACAAATTCTCATTTGTAACGGACACTATCCGTCGCAAGCTTAAGACGGATACCATATTTTTTCACAAAATACTCATTAAGGGTGAGTGGAGAAGCACATGGGGGGTGCCCACCTTGTCCCCTCTACCCATTTCCTCTCACAAAATACTCGTCGCAAGATCCGATCCGTCGCAAGCAAGACCTATTGTATTATGAAATCACAAATTCTCGTTTGTGACGGGCATATCTGTCGCAAGCTTAAGACGGGTCAAATATTACCCACTTGATGAGTAGGAAAAGACAACTATTTGTGATTCCCTAAACTTTGTCTTTTCTACACAAGTGGGAGAACTTGACCCGTTAAAAGCTTGCGACGGATATATCCGTCGCAAGGGAGACTTACTATTATGAAATTCAGCTATTTACTCGCTCCGTCCCGGTTAATTGTTGTCATATTTCTTTTTAGGCTATATTAATCCACATGAATAAATTTTTAGAAACTAAATAAAAAATATACATTTCTAAAAGGAGGATCTCTACTACCAAGCTTTGTTTCCGTCCACACATTTTCTATAATGTTATTGTTTCTTGATACAATCTTATGTGGTGTATGTGGTTTTCGATCAAATCTTACAAAAGTAAATGTGAGAAGGTAAATGTGAAAAGGTAAATGTGAGTGTTTGATTTGAATGAAGGGAAGTAGGCGATAACATCACAGTATTTTTCAGACATTAAGACATCGTTCTTTTAAACTTAATTTTGCTGAACTGAATTAAACTTATATATTTGAGATTAACTTTTCTGAACTAAATTTATAGAAGCTTAACTGAATTTATATGATCTTAGCTTATAGGAAAATAAAATTCTCTTGTGTGATAGTCGTTTGTGCTACTAGTAAAAATTAACTTGAATGGAGGGAGTAATTGATTTAGTAATGATACTAAGGGATTGTTTGTTTACCCACTAATTAACTAAGGAACTTAAATTCATGTGAATTATAAAATGGGCATGTTGTTTGGTTACCCCAATTCACATGAATTGGAAGTTCCCATGAATTTCAATTCCTCTATAATAGAGGAAGTCGCTTACCTAGGTCCCCCTAGGTAAGTTGAAATGCCTACATGAATTACACTTCCTCCATGACAACTAAACACTATTTACTAATTCACATGAATTCTAAAATCATGTGTTTTATGACTTCCTAGGCAATACAAATTACCACATTCAACTAAACGACCCCTAAGTAGTCGACCACTCAACTTTGAGATACACCAAAATCTCTTTTTATAATAAACTTATCACCATCAATCAACTTACATAAAAACAATAAGTTGGACCGTTTGTGCGCAATTAATCATCAAATTATTCATAGCCTCATAAAATCACAAGAGTACATGGCCAACTAGGCAACTATGCCATGTGTAGACCGCTTTGTACATTTGTAAGGCCCTGTTCTTTTGGACTTAAACTCAGCCCCTTTAAGTTCAGTTCAGCTCTTATAAGTTCAGTTCAGCTCCTTATAAGTTCAGTTCAGCTCCTATAAGTTCAGTTCAGCTCCTATAAGTTCAGTTCAGCTCCTATAAGTTCAGTTCAGCTCCTATAAGTTCAGTTCAGTTCAGCTCCTATAAGTTCAGTTCAGTTCAGCTCTTATAAGTTCAGTTCAGAAAAATTCAATTCTTACAAATTAAGTTCAGAAAAGTTATACGGAATATATTATTTATGAAAACCGATATAAAAACATTTGACATTTGGTCAATTGAAAAAAAGGTGGGTGTTAAAAAATATGCCCCGAATGTCACAAAAGTATCAAATGTCTATTATTGTTTTATACATTCACACTCCATAATTTTATAAGGATGCATACTCTTGGAATACCTATTATACAACATGACGTGAATATTCAAGGAACAGTAGATTTGGGCATGTTTGATGATAAGCGGAAAAAAAAACCATGTTAAAGGTACGAAACAAGATAGTAAAAAACATTTGGCGAGGGAATAAATTCGTTGTTACGAGTGATAGTGAAGATAAAGAAGAAAGTGATGAGGAAGATGATGATATGGAAATAGATGGTTAGAAAACGATGTAATATGTGATTTTTTTTTATCGTAATGTAAACGTAGTAATCTATTTGAACAAACCAATGTACATAAATCGGAATTATGTTATTATCTTACCTTATGTTTTAGAGTATACTTATTTTTATGACAGTCCTTTCCGAAAGATAAAGATACCGATAAAGATGATGTCAACGTAGTAATCTATTTGAGCAAACCAATGTATATAAATTGGAATTATGTTATTATCTTACCTTATGTAATAAAGTTCAGTTTAGTAAATTTTAGATTCTATAAATTCTATTCAATTAAGTAAAATTAAGTTCAGAAAAGTTCAGATTCTATAAGTTTAGTTCAGTTCAGTTCAGCTCCTATAAGTTCAGTTCAGCTCTTATAAGTTAAGTTCAGTTCAGCTCCTATAAGTTCAGTTCAGTTCAGCTCCTATAAGTTCAGTTCAGCTCCTATAAGTTCAGTTCAGTTCAGTTCAGCTCCAATAAGTTCAGTTCAGCTCCTATAAGTTCAGTTCAGCTCCTATAAGTTCAGTTCAGTTCAGTTCAGCTTCTATTCAGCCCAAAAGAACAGGGCCTAAATGACGCATGTGGTAACTCTCCTACGTGTCGCCCTTTGCTTTACACAATTAATGTTTCATAAGTCTGGCTTAAAACGGTATTATCCATTATTCTTAAGATTAAAGGGGTTAAATACTACTTTATGGTGATAATTAGGGGTGTTTATCGGTCCAAAACCGGACCGGACCGGATACCCACTTTTTCTAAGACCGGAGACCGGACCGGCTAAGAAGTGACCCGGACCGGACCGGAACCCTTAAGGTCCGGTTTTTTTTCGGTTTTGAACCGGACCGGTTATACGTTAAAAGGGAATTTTTTTTTTTTAGTGTGGACCGGACCGCACTGGAGACAGGTCACCATATATTATGGGACCTGAAGACCGGACGGGTATGTATCCGGTCTGGACCGGACCGGCCCGGTCGGTCCGATTTGCCGGTCCGGACCACTTTTTGTTCACCCCTAGTGATAATAAGATAAAAATATTTGATATTTGGAAATAAATAGGGTAATTTGATATGTGTTGATCTGTTGGAATCTTAAGATAGATAATATGTCTTTAATAAGAGTTTGTGTTCATGTTTTCTTATATGCTACTCCCTCCATTCAAATCAATTACTTACCCTTAATTTACATTTACCTCACAAATATTACGGACGTAAATATTTGTATTACTCCTATTTTGTACTCTGTATTAAGTTCGTCTTAATTTAATAAGGTTTTCGCATCTCATTAATATAGATGTGAATATAAAAAGAAGTTGGGAAAAATCTTAAGTCAACAAATTTTTTTGGGTTTTTCTACATGGTACCCCTGTATTTTTCCGAATTCTACATGGTACCCCTCGTTTTTTCAAAATCTACATGATACCCCTAAAGTTAATGAAAACCTCTCAAAATACCCATAATACACTAATATGTCTGTTTTAAACGTTTATATTATGCTCTTTTCATTGATCTTTTGACAATAATTTTGCAAGTCGTTATCATAAATATCCTTTAGACAAGCATAAACATTTTTTCTTTGTAAAAATTAACCGTTTTAAAACTCGATATTTAGTAGTTTACTAAGTATAGGGGTACCAGTGATAATTTTAAAAACTAAGGGGTACCACGTAGAATTCGAAAAAACACAGGGGTACCATGTAGAAAAACCCAATTTTTTTTGTTATTTGTGTATTATAAAAGTTTTTGTTATTTATTAATATAGATGTGAATTGAATATAAAAAGAAGTTGGGAAAAATCTTAAGTCAACAAATTTTTGTCGTTGTTATTTGTGTATTATACAAGTTTTTGTTATTTATATAATTAACTCATTATAAAACCAATTATTTAAAAAATTGTTTGTCTATTTTGATAAATAATAGACAATCTTATACTCGCTCTCATCTACTCTACAGATATCTTTGATTTTTTGACATTATTTAATTACATGATGTGTAGAGAATCTTTGGTATTATTTATCCGTGATATACAAGAGAAAATATAGTTATATGATATATGTTTGATTCGATTCATTGTCATGAATGGTATAAGAATATCAAGTTTTTATAACTTTTAATAATGTGTAGCCAAAGAAACTTACATTGCAAAACGCACATTAACATGTGTGATAAAGTCAATGTTACATTTGGAGTGAAACTTTCAATATTCATATATTTCGGTAATTTTTGGTTGATGATCGAATATGCCAGTTAAATTAGTTGGTAAGTGGTAACCCTAAAATTTGATTTGATATAATTGACAAAGTAAACTTAATTATGACCATAATATCTCTTCGTCCTGGTCATTTGTTTACATTTCCTTTTGGCACAATAATTATTAAGAAAATTGTAAGGGGGCATCTTGTGCTTATACTTGGTGGATGATATGTAGACAATAGTTTTATTACGTGATCAAATTACTCATTTACTTTTCTAATATAGAAAGGTAAACAAATGCATGCGATAATCTTAAAATGGAAATGGTAAACAAATGACCGAGACGGTTTGAGTAATTAACTAAGTTAGGTTAAGCACGACGCCATCCTCTAATGCTCCCTCAAAGCAGACATATCTAGTAAGCGGGAGCCTATCATAAACTATGTTTCTCCAAAAACTACTTATTTTCCACATAATAATTTACAACTTAATACTATAATACTACTACAACTACAAGTACAGTAATATTTAAATATAACAATTATATTATAGTTGGTGATGATTTGTGTAAATATCGAATTGATGCTCTTAGAAAAATAATTGGCAAAACGGGTCGATGCTACGTCAACGTGTATAAAAATTCGAAATATGGCTCACAAAAATGATCTCATTAGCTCGGTGAGATACCGCTCGTCATAAGTTTTTGACAACTTAATGTAGCCCCAAATTTTAGTGTCTTAAAATTCACAAATTCTCATTAATGACGCGTCACAAGCTTGAGACGTCTTTTCAACGGTTAAAATAATGTTAAAAAAGGGAGGTGATTGTGAGATGTCAGAAGTTAATTTTAGTCACAATCATTGATAGTTGATTATAATTAATTTCCACCTTTTTTAAAAAAACTAGAATTTTAAGAATTTTATATACTTTATTTTTAGTATAATAAAATTGTAATTATATTGCTATTTATTACGAAGTAAAAAAGTATGATCTTTTGTTTATTTTTTTAGGTTTAAGTTAGTAGAACTTGTCTTTAAATATATTCTAAAACATAATGATTTAGGTTATGTTGTGAGATTTTTCCAAATATAACAAATTAATAAGAAAACCATATATTAAGCCAAAAAAGTTAATATACAATCATGGAAAAAGAAATGTAGGAAATATGCGTATCTTAATAGCGGAATATTTATGATGATCGACGTGTCACTCTCTGTCCACAAAACCGAAACCGAGTTGGTAAAACAGGTCTCAAAGATAATGTAACAAACATAATTAATGTGATCATTAATGACTGAATTTCAATAAGGTCAAATAGTCTTTTTGGACATTGAAAATTGAAAATTGAAAATTGAAAAATAGAAATGCCAACGTCATATATATTTGATAAAAATAATTCAAAAATACAAAAACATGGTAGTATTTTTATGGTGATAGATTCACAATTAAAATATCTTGTACAGTAAAACGACGTAGCCTATCGTATATAATGTTACAAGAAGAAGAGGACATACGATATCAGTTGTCTCACTTTATTTGCAGCTATGTAATCCAACTGTGATCATTAAAGTGATGTCCTACAAATGTAAGTTGCTATGTGTCCATGGACCAAGGACAGTTATCTCTTATATTTGCTAGAGTACAAGTTAAGGAGCTTTTGCTTGTGTTTCTAACATGTTGGTTGTGGCCTGTGTGCCATATGTAGACATGGTACCGGGCCGGGTTCGGGCCGGGCCGGGCTGACCCGGTGGCGGGCCGGGTTCACCTGGTCTGACCCGGGCCAGGCCCGTTGGGGAGGGCGGGCTGAGCCGGGCCGGGCCGGGCTCTTTGAGTGTTGACCCGGGCCTGGCCCGTGGGGTTGGGGTGGGCGGGTTTATTCCGGGCCGGGCCGGGCCGGGCCGGGCCAGTTTAGTAGTTCATTTTTTTTTTTTTTTGAACTTAAATGTGGAGAAAAGAAAAAAAATAATACGATAATTGGTAGCTTACATAATTAAAATGGTTTACATTCCTCCATAATAGAATCGCCTTACATACTCATGACTTACATAATACGATAATTAAATAATTAGTAACTTACAATCTTACATAATTAAAATGGCATACATTCCTCATTTCCTTCATAATAGAAACGACTTACATATTAAATGACTACGAATTGAAATATTACATGACGTGGAGAGACAAACTATAAAATACATACTATAAAGAACACAATGTAAGAGACAAAATATAAAAGACATAATGGGTTTTTAATTTTTTTTTAAAAAGGGCTTGATCAAAATGAATATAACTCTTTCAAATAATACCAAATTAATTTAATTTGATATTAAGTAAAAAAATTATAATTATTAAGGTGCCTACGTATCTCGAAAGAATCAAAGCCGACGTAGTTCTTTACTTACCCGACTTACCTTTTTATGGATTGGAGGTGTATCTTTAGTTCCCGGATGATGCATCGGTAGCCACTATCTCGTCGGCTTCTAATGGGTCGAACTCCTTTGCCCCTTGACGTCTTATCTTGGCTAGATCCCAATCTCTTTTGCACACACACATCTTTACGGTTGGGGGAGCCAAACGAGATCTTTTATCATCTAGAACTCTTCCACCTGCACTAAAAGCGGATTCCGACGCAACCGTAGAAGCGGGAACAACAAGCACATCTCTAGCTATTTTTGATAGTAAGGGGAATTGGATGGAACGGGCTTTCCACCAAAGAAGGATGTTGAAATCCGTATCATTAGTATCAACCCCATGCGTTAAATAATCGTCAAGTTCTTTTGTAGCGAGAGTAGAAGTGGAGGACGATGAGGATTGGGTTCTCCGAAATAAAATAGAATGAAGTTGGTCGTCGAAACGAGCGCTTTTTGTAGTTACGGAACTACTAGAAGAAGACTCCCCCTTATCCTTAGCATAAATCTTACATAATTCACGTAAAACATCAATACATTTTTGGACATATATTTCAACATCAAAGTCGATAATATTAAGCATTTCATAATAAAAGAGTAAACTATTAGTTAAACCTATTTGTTTAACACATGGATCTAATAAGGAAGCTACGCCATATATATATGGAAAAGAAGTAAAATATTTTACCCATTTTGTTTTCATATCATCAACAATTGGTATTAAACATGGTTCAACATTTTCAGCAGTTTTAAAAGCAATAACAATTTTTAAACATTCAAGTATAACTAAATGCACATTAGGCTCGTACACAAGAGAAAAAACGTTGGTGGCATTGTAATACGGTTTTAATAAGTTACAAACATTAGCGGCAATTGTCCACATACTATTATCAATCATTGCATCTTCATCACGTTGGTGACTATTATAAAACTCAGTTAAAACATTTTTATACCTTAAAGCTTGTTTAATCAATTTATATGTCGAGTTCCACCTAGTGGCACAATCGGTACCCCATTGTTTATTTCGTAACCCATGTTTATCACATAATGTTTTCCATTGTGTTTTCATGGATCTAGCATTTCTAGTCCTATTAATACAAGTTTTAATGGGTTCTAAAAGTGGTGCTAAAAAAGCAAGTCCTTCTTGAGCCGACAAATTAATAATATGGGCACAACACCTAACATGCACAAGATCACCATTTAGCAATAAATCATCCATTTGAAGAACATAATCAATACATTTAGTATTAGCCGATGCATTGTCAAAAGAGATGGAGAAAAGCTTTTTAGTCAAATTAAATTTATCTAACGTTTTCTTAAGACGCAAATAAATGTTATAACCGGTGTGTTTTTCTTCCATGATATCAAAAGCAATAATACGTTTTTGTAGAAAAAAATCATTATCAATCCAATGGACGGTAACACACATAAATGGATTATTTTGTTTTGAAGTCCATGTGTCACTAGTTAATGCTACTCTACCATCAAAATTAGCAAAATATGCAATCAATTCTTTTTTTTGTTCTTTATATTGTGCCATAGTACGATCTTTCAAAGTGTGACGGTTAACATGAGAATAAGACGGTTGTAAAGCAAGCCTATTAAAATTTTCCAAATTTACACTTTCACCATAAGTAAAAGGCAACTCTTCAAGATTAACAAAAGTGGCCATATGATCAATCATATTTTTTTGGGAATAAAAGAAAGGCTTACCTCCGCCGGCTTGTTCACTCATGAAACCGCTTAGTTGAGTTTGAGTTTGGCTACCAACACCACTTGCGGTGATACCATGGTCGTTCCTCAAGTGCCGACTCATACTTCCAAACCCGGTTCCAATGGACCAAGCATAAGATTTCATAATCTTTTTTATGTCACGGCAAACCGTGCATACACAACGAAAATGCCTTGGTTTATTTGGGACGGGCACTTTCTCGTAATATTTCCATACATAGGACACTTTTCCTGATGGTTTACTTCCACCCGCTTCTTCTTCTTCTTCTCCTTGTTCAACTTCTTCATTACGGTTAGAACCTACAATAAATTAAAATAATATAATTAGATATGTGAAATTGTGAATCAAAAAAAAATTGTAGTAAAATAAATAATAACACTAATTAAAAATCGAAATTGAAATATAATAATAACACTAATTGAAAAAAAAATTTATTACCTTGAGACGCAAACATGGCTTCAAATTCTTCCGGAGTATAATCTCTTCCCTCTTCCATTTTTTATATAATTATAATTTTTATATTTTTATATAATAGTAAGTATTAAAATTATATTGTAACTATTATAAAAACTTGAAAATTGATATATGTAAAAATGTAGAATAGAATAGATAGAGAAGTGAGAAAGTGTGAGGATTAGTGTTAGAATTAGGGGGTATTTATAGGAAATTAAGTAGGGAAAAAACAAAAAAAAAAAAGAAAAATGGCATATAGCCGTTGGGAGGGATATAGCCGTTGGGTGGGGCGGGCCAAGGGCGGGGCGGGCCGGGCCGGCCAGGAGGGCGGGCTGGGGAGCGGGCCGGGCTAATAATCATGGACCCGGGCCCGGCCAGGGGGGAGGGGCGGGCTGGAACGGGCCGGGCAACGGGCCGGGCCGGGCCGGGCCATAATAGCCAGATGGCCGGGCCGGGCCGGGCTGACCCGCCCTTTTCCCCATGTCTAGTGCCCATATGTAAAGGACGGTAGGACATTAAGGGTCTCGTTTCTTCGGATTGAAATTGTCTGAACTGTCTCATCCGGTTTTATATAAATTTATAAGAATTAAACTGAATTAAAGTAAAATCACGTGTGGAAGTGTAGGACACCTAAAGTGTCGCATTAGTTAAGAATGAGACTCGAATTGAACTACTTACATTTGTATCATTGAAAAAAGCAACATTAAGGACATGATTTCCCCCCCCCCCCCCCCCCCCCCCCCCCCCCCCCCTCCCCCTCCCCCTTACTTAGTTCGTCTATTGATCAAATGAGTGTCAGCTGATCCAATAATAATATAAACTAGGTTATGACCTAGAGCGTTTATATAGTACATTGTTGAAACAATTAAACAAATGCGGGATAAAGGCGCGTAACTAATAACATAAGCTTGATGCATGGCACGTCAGAAATGAGACTTAAGTAACCGGTTCGATCAAGGCATATTTTAAAATTGATCATCGATCAGTGTCCTACGTTGTATTAAGAAGGAACAAGGTTGAGGTTATGTTGGTAAGATAATGTTAGGTGTAGTGTACTATATGCCAGTGTTAAGGAATAAGGACAGTGCCCTACAATATAAGGGATTGTATGTTGATAAGTGTTGATTGGTAGGGAATATGAAAAGGAAGTGAAATGAAGCTTTAAGGCAAACCAATCTGGCAATGTATCCTTATTCATGTGCGTTTGATAAAAAAAAACACAATTGTGGGTGTGAATTTAAAGCCAAAGCAACCCCATCTTAAGCTTAGGTAGCCTTTCAAAGGGAAAAAAAGCTCATGATTCTTGTTTCTTACGAGTCATAAACTTTTGTTTTCTTCCTTTTTTCTTACTTCATCTTTAGACTCTTATAAAGATTTCTTCAATTTATCTATGTGGTTTAGGACTCCATCAATTTATGTTCACAATTTTGCAATACATTATTGCTTATGTACCATAAAAACTTTGACTAATATGTTGGATCGACGCCTTCTCATATTGTCGCCTTTTTAGTTACTCATAAACGATTTTGTTATATTTATAAGGATGCTAATTAGTATAGGAAACATACACAAAACCGATCCAAATTCAAGGCCTAATACAAGTAACTAACTAATAATCCTTGTTTTTTGAACTTTTAGGATTCAATAGATGTAGGTTATTATGCTTTTAAAGCTAAAAAGTTGGGGCCGATTTAGTTTTAAGTGGAATATAATTTTATTTATTGATATAAAAATAATTCAATCAATGATATGAAATGCAATGAGGTATAGTAGATGAATGGATTTAGAACCTCGTACATATTAGGAGTATTTCTTAATTATTTAGTTCACTATAGAATTGTATCAAGGGGAAATGGTCAAATGGAGTTTGAAACTCGAAGGGGATAGTAGATAGGTGGATATGAGATTTCAGGGTTTATGTGGAATTAGAATACATCATGTTTATAACTTCATTCCAACATGCCAAAATTAAACGTTAAAATAGATTAAATCCATTATATTCTACTCCCAAATCAAGTACCCCTTAATAGTTAGGAAATGTACAAGTAGAGATGATAATGAGATAAGACATTTCACGAACAGTTCGAGCTCGACTATGTGAAAGCTCGGCTAGTTCCAATTCGACTCGAGCTTGAAAATGACTCTAGAACTTAACATGTCAATCCGAGCTAATGTTGGATCGGCTCGAGAAGCTCGCGAATAGCTCGAACATATGTAATTAGATAAAACTTTGCTCTTCTTTTACGAAAATGTTCCATGATTTTAGATTTATATCACCCTATCAAATGATGTAATTGATTTTCCCAATAAGTTTATATGTAACCTTTAAAGCATGTGATTGAGAGTACCAAACGAAAAAGAATGGAAAATTTGAGAATAATATATATAGGCTTGAGTTGAGTTCAACTCGGCTCGAGCTCAGGTTAAACCTTGCAAGCATTATTATAAGAGCACAGTTTTTTCAAGTTAGGGCCGCTGAGCTCAAGTTCAGCTCGAGCTCAAGTTATTCTTCATGAGCATAAGCTGATGAGCAAAGCCGAGCTCGGCTCGGCAATTTATCAACCTTATGTTTAAGAATAGATTTTTTTTCTTATAACAAGGTGACTGCAATCTCATGGTTAAGGTGGTGGGTGGTGGGTGGTGGGTTTTTTTAGGGTTCTGGTCGTGGTTATGATTTTGATAGTGCTTGTAGCGCTGGGACAATGGTGGGTAAGACAACAACGATAGGATGGAGGCATCGCCATTGCTGGTGCGCATGACTGAAGTGCACAGGTCAACTACTTATCCGGCAATTTTCGAGTAGGTTCTTTTTTAGTCTGATTACTTCAAATAGGGTCATTTTAGATTGGGTTGTTTCAAACGCTTTAGGTCATTTTGAGTCACTTTGGGTCAGGTCAAGTTCGGATCACACTTAACCAAGTCATTTCAGGTCACTTTGGATGTGGTCATTTACGGGTCTATTGAGTCAAGTCTTTGGCACATTTTTCAAGTCGTTTTCAAATTTTGAATTTGCCATATATCAAATTGGATCAGCTTTGTCACGTTTTTAAGAGTGGTTGACTACATGTGCTAGATCGGGTAGGCGGGCCGTGCTTCGTGTTGGCTCATCGTGCCTCCCCCATTTTTTTTTGTCACGGGCCAGGCACGTGTTATGGGCCTTCAAAGCATACCCAATTCCCCACCCCGTCCTAGCACGGTCGATGGACATGGCACGCAGGTCTCTAGCTAGGCTCGTGTCCTGCTCGTGTCGTGCCCAATTCTCCAGTCCCCACCCATTATCTAAGCACGGCCCAGGGCACTCGGTCCCTTGTGCTTCTGTCATGCCGACCCAGTTATTTCCCAACGTTTTAGTGATTTATTTCGTTTTTTTGTTCATACGTTTGTGTCAAACGAGACTCATAGACTCATGCAACATGCTCATAGCTTATAACTTTGACCCAACTTTGTCAATATGACACATAACACAATATTAAATATGCTAATTCATAATATATGGGCCGTCCCCAATCGTGCTTATGGGTGCCATCAGTCTGACAATGCTCGTGGTGCCTGGCCGAGACGTGCCTAGGCACGAACTTCCCGACCAAGGCACAAACTTCCATGAAAATGTGAGACGAGTCACGACTTCGGCTTGTTTGTGCCTGGTCTCTGCTGAGCCTCGAGCCCGTTCCATGTCGGGCCTAAGTCGTGCCAAGTCTGGGCCACCCGTCGTACGTGGGCCCGAAATGACATCTCTAAGTGGTCGACCAAAATCAATCAAGAGGATGAGCATATTAATATTAATTAAATTCCCAAATTCTTAAACAAAGGGGCTACCAATCCTACCATGCAATTACTGCTACCTTGCAATAAGACCACACATCGGCCATTATCACTTCCCTGCTGTATACAACAAGCTCATATTCTAGAGAGAGAGAATCCTACTGTGTTGCCAGCTATACACTTCAATGGATTAAAGCTTTCCTCTTCATCAAAGCTGTCCATTTTTTTATTCATTTTTTTTTTGTTTCATACAAGAGAGAGAAACCTCACTCTCTCTCTCTCTCCATTGATTTCTTTCTTTCTCTCTCTTATTTTTATTTCATTTTATTATTTTTTAATATTATTTTACTCATTTTCTTCCTTATTTACACACCCATCTCCCAAAATCTAATCCATTCTACCCCCTTCCCCCCTTCTCTATCTTTCTCTCTCTACATTCCTTCTCTAATATTCTCCCTCAAATATAAAATCCTCCATTTTTTTCATATAAATGTAGCATTCCTAAATACAGAAAAATAACCCATTATTTATTATTTTATATCATAAAAGTAGTAAATTATTTTTGATTGATCAATAATAATTAAACAATGTCTACTTCTTCTTCCTCTTCTTCATCTTATTCATCTACTTCTTCAACTTCTCCTTCTCATCTTCCTTCTTCAGACAAGAAGCATTGGTGGTTAAGTACTAAAAAGGTCAATTTTTTATCCTTTAATTTAATTTTAATTCATCTGGGCACTTCTAATTTTGCATTATTTATAATGGGTATCTTTCAAAATCAATTTTTTCTATTAAATTTGATGTTAAAATTATTATTTACTTGGATTTTAATTTATTTTTCAGGTGATATTTAAATGGGTATTAAATATTAATCAAATTTTGAAATTTGTGGTTTATTATTACAGATGGTTGATAAATATGTAAGAGAAGCAAGAACAATGATCTCAACTCGGGAGCAAAGTGAGATCAACTCAGCACTGAGTTTACTCGACTCAGCACTGAGTCTATCACCACGTCATGAACTCGCTCTTGAATTCAAAGCACGTGCTCTTCTTTACCTTAGAAGATACAAGCACGTGGCAGACATGTTACAAGACTATATCCCGAGTTATAAAATGGCTTACTCGGATGACTCGTCCGGGTCATCTTCTGATAACTCGTTCCATAACTCGTCTAGAGAACGAGTCAAGTTGTTGGGCTCACCTTCGCAGAATAATAACTCGGAGGTTGACTCACTGAGTTCTGATTATCCTAATTTTAGATGTTTCTCTATTTCTGATTTGAAGAAGAAAGTGATTTCTGGTTTTTACAAGAACTTTGATAAAGAAGGCCAATGGAGGTAATTAATTACTCATAATTAATCTAGTTTTATTAATTAACTTCGTCTCATAGTGTGAGACCGTCTTCTATTAGTTAAATGGGCAATTTTATTATACATTAAAAGATCGTTTTATATTGAAAGACGGTATTATACAATAATTGTAGTTTTTATTTTTGAAATTAAGATTCCAATTTTCATGTTTAATTATCCCAAAGCTCAAAACTTTAGTCTTAATTAAAATTTAATTAATTTAGTTAATGATGCTTTTACCGATAGCAAGCATGATCTTGTGCATTACGCTAGTACATTTTGTCCACTATTGTCATATGCTCTTCGATTTTATAAAAATTCCCATTTCCCGAAAAAATAACATACTACATAATTTCCTACTGTCGATTTAATTAAATATGAGACGGTTTTGCATATGAATACGAGATGGTCTAACTGTCGAGACCGTCTCATATAAGATTAGGTGATAATAAGCTTGTGAGTTTGAGTTAATTATTGAGTTTACCAAATATTTCAATTAGTATTAAAATGGTTTGGTCAAATAGGTAGGTTAGCATTAGCATGTTAAGTTGGTTAATATAATCAATTTATATATGTTTATATATTTATTACGCGTAATGTATAAGAGCAATGTCAATCTGTCGATGTGGGACAACTGGCAGTCATATTAATGGTAACACTTAATAAGCATAACAAACAATTTTGCAACATTAATTATTACTTCAAGTTTATGTGAACTCCTTATGTGACATTACCTAACATATATTTATAGCATTTACTTTTCTCATGAATTATATGATAGTCACGCCATTCAGTTTGATTCGATACGTTTGTTTAATATATACAGTATGTGGGGTGTATTTTAATGAAACGTATCGAATTAACAAGTTTGATTCATTGTATTTGAAGTAAAAGTTGATGTAATTTGGTGTGTAATTTTCAGGTATTTGGTGTTAGGACAAGCGTGTTGCCATCTAGGGTTAATGGAGGATGCCATGGTGTTGCTTCAGCATGGCAAGCGCTTAGCATCGGCGGCATTTCGTCGAGAAAGTATATGTTGGTCGGACGATAGCTTCTCGTTTGCTATTGACTCTGAGCCCGCTTTGTCGGAGTTGGTGGTAAATCACCATCAGCCGCTTACGGAGGCAGAGTCGATTTCCCATTTGATAGCTCACATTAAGCTCCTCCTTCGTCGTCGCGGGGCTGCATTGGCTGCCCTTGACGCTGGCTTATACGCTGAGTCGGTTCGTCACTTTTCGAAGATTTTAGAAGGCCGTCGTGCGGCCCCACAGGCGTTTTTAGCAGAGTGTTATCTCCACCGGTCGGCTGCTTATAAATTGGCTGGTCGACTCGCTGAATCTATAGCTGACTTAAACCGAACCTTGGCTCTAGAGCCGAATTCTACCATTGCCTTGCAGGAACGAGCGGGTTTGTTTGAGTTGATTGGATGTATAACTGATGCTGTTCATGACCTTGAACATGTGAAATTGTTGTATAATTCCATTTTGAGGGATCGTAAACCACCCGGTCCAGCATGGAAACCGAGGCCGGTTACGTATAGGGAGATACCAGGGAAACTTGTTACTTTGGGTTCAAAAACTAACCAATTGAAGCAGAGGATTGCGATGGGTGAGACTGGTAAAAATGTGGATTACTACGCTTTGATTGGGTTAAGGAGAGGTTGTTCAAAGTCGGAGTTGGAGCGGGCTCATTTACTGTTGGTTTTGAAGCATAAACCGGAAAAGTCAATTGGATTTTTAGACCGGTGTGAGTTTGCTGACGAAAATGATTACGATTCAGCCAAGGATAGGGCTAGAATGTCCGCAGTTTTGCTGTATAGGCTTATACAAAAGGGTTACACTAGTTTACTGGGCTCCATTGCCCAAGATGAGGCGGCCGAGAAGGAGCGCAAGAAGGCGGAGTTGAGCTTGAGCCTACAAGAGGCCCAACACCAGCTTGATATGCAAAAACAAAGGGCTCAATTGCCTCAAGTAAAGGAACTCGTTCCCGAGCCAATTCCCGTGCCTAAGACCAATGTTAATTCTCCCGATGGGAGACCAAAGTTGGTACACAACAATGGCAAGAAGAACACTAACAACAATAATGATGATAATAATTCAGGATCATTCCCTTTCCAAGGGGTGTTCTGCCGCGATTTGGCTGTTGTCGGAAGCTTGTTATCCCAAGCCGGGTTTAACCGGCCAATTTCGGTCAAGTTTGAAGCATTGAGTTGCTAAGGAGGATCCGGTACAAAATACACGGGCCGTACCGTAAAATAAATGAAATTGTTGGGAAGCTTTAAAATGGTATGGTATGAAATCAAATTATTGGGGAGTTGGTAAAATAATGAGTTATGGTATGAAAATACAGTAGGTTTCCCTTGTGACGGGTCGGACCTTGCGACGGGTTTTTCCTCTAACAAAATGGGTAGAGGGAACATGTGGGGCACCCCCATGTGCTTCCCCTTTTCCCTTAAATGGGTCATTTGTGAGGGGAAGTGGTACCCGTCGCAAGCTTGTGACGGATACTGCCCGTCACAAATAAGAATTTGTGATGAAAATATGAATATGAAATGTAGGGGCAAGAATGGAAAATGATAAAATATTGTTAGGGGAGTAATTAAAATCATAAATCTCTAGATTAAAAACCCGGTTAGTTGGAAGATAATGTGATTAATTTTGGATGTTACTTTAATTTCATTGTACATAAAAAAGGGATGATATGAATTTAATGGACTGCCGGAAAATTTTGGTACCTTTTGATGATTAGATGTACATAAATTGTTTAATAATTTAGTATAGTTTTATTTCACAATCTTAGTAATATTAATGAAATTCAAGTAGTAGTACAACATTTTCCTACTTTTGAACCATCTCTTAATTAACTTATTGTGGTCCTTTTTGTACTAGTATAATAATAGTAATAATGCTAACAATATTTACATCTACCTAAAGTACTAGTAACTCGTATGATCGTATCCGTTTAACTTGTACTCTTTGCAAACTTTTAAAAGTCGGGATGTCGTGAATTGTGTGATATTTCTGTATTAAGTTTATTTCGAGTATAATCGATTTGGCGTTAGCTAGCCTACTCAATTTGAATGAAAAAAGTATTTTTAATTAAAATCAAATTATTTAACTGAGTGAGGAAGCGTAAGTACAACATTACATACAATACTTTCGGAGTGATATTTTATTAGTGACGGATGTAGGATTATTTATAAAAAAGAGGTGTGTTATGTTGCTAATAAGCACGGCATGACAATTTATAAATAAAAATAGTGACGAAGTCAAGATTTATGAACAGCATGACGTACGAATTTTTTTTCTTTTTTTTTAAAAATTTGAACTAAAACTTTTGTATTTTCCATGTTTCAAGGCAAGCGCCCATGCTATTGCTAGGCTGCTAGCCCCTCCCGAAATGTGCCAATGAGTAAAAAGGTGCATGTTACTTTGCTAAAGGAACATAGACAACCATATAGTCGTAAGTTTGTAACCCGTCATCTGTCAGTTTTATATAAGGTGGTCTCATATGTGAAACGACCAACCACAAGGCATGCTAAAATCCAAATTTTATTAGGTATAAATATGGGTGAAACTAATGTATTTTTGTTTTAAAAGGAGGTGGTATAGTGTTATTAGTGTATCAGTTGAAAAGGAAATTTTATGAATAAATGCACTACTATTAATTCATCTTTCATTTGTTGTTATTTGCTTTTTGACAAGTTTTTATAGTTGAGTAACATTTAATGTCTTTCAGTTAAGATGTTATAGTAGAAACTTTACCCATGAAACCTGACATTCCAAAAATTACATTTATTATTATGTCAACCAATTTTTTTTAGGGAACTTTGGATTCTTCGATTTTTAAGAAAAACAGTATTTATAATTTGAATTTTGGCGGGTAATAAGAGAGGATTATTTGAAAGGAATATAATATTTGTTTATATAAAATAATAATTGAGTAATTAAGTGAATTAAAAAAAAGGTACAGAAGTTGAAAAAGAAAGGTAGTGTGTGCAGGTTTGGCTGGCTGATAACAAGTAACAACAAAGGATGGGTCTAATCTATCTCTCATTTGCAGCTAATAAAAGCTGTACTTGGACTTTCATAGTCTTTCTATTGGATTTTCATTTGATTATTCTTGTTTTTTTGGGATGACGAGATAAATCACAAGTTGAAGAGATATCGCTTACGATGGGCAGTGTTCGTTTTAAAGTTAAGATAGGTCAAATACTATAATATGGTGATAGTGAAGGCAAAAATTTAGGTAATTTATAGTCTTATAGACAACAAGTGGGATAATTCATGCCGTGCTAGTTAAATGAATATGGAGGCCCAGACACATCCCATGGTGTTTCGTGTAGTGGTGTCGTGCTTGGGAGTGCCCAAACAATTACTCCTCTTTAGCCTTACTTCTTGGTATCTTGAGCATGTCTAGGCTTGAGACAAGCCTGTGACCCATGGCGTTCTGTGCTGTGATTAGGTGTGGCAATCGGGCCAGTCGGGTCGGGTTTGGGTCGGGTCATGTCGGGTTCGGGTCATGTCGGGTTCGGGTCGTCTCGGGTCAGATAACCCTTTCGGGTCGGGTCGGGTTCAGGTCGTTATCGGGTCGGGTCATTTTCGGGTCAAATGATACATCGGGTCGGGTCGGGTTTGGGTCTGGTCGTAATTGGGTCCGATTATTTTTTCGCAATATTTCAATATTTTTCCATTAAATCTAGTTTTAAATTATTATTTGGTTTAATTAATTCATTATTAAGTCAAACATATCAATTTAAACAATAAATCACTTTCATTTTGATCATTATCAAGGTTAATAATTGTCAGAGCGTCAATTTAATCGGGTCAATATCGGGTCGGGTCAATGTCGGGTCGGGTTCGGGTAACTGATTTTCGGGTCAATGTCGGGTTCGGGTAACTGATTTTCGGGTCAATGTCGGGTTCGGGTCGGGTCAATGCCAGCTCTAGCTGTGATGAGCTTGTCAAGCCCGTTTACGCTTAAATAGGACGTTATTCGTGTTAAGACGTGTCAGCCTAACGACCCACGTGCCCACCACAAATCGTCCCCCACTTTTTCCTTGGCCTTTGTATCAAAATGAGAAGATAACAATTGACCGGGATGGAGGGAATATATATAACAAAAAAAAAGTTGGGTCCAACTTTGACATATGAGTCAAAACCCCATCACCTACGACTATAAAGCTATATCTTGTCTGTTCAACAGATGGATGACAAGTGGACAACAATAGTCCCATTGAGTGATCAAATTACTCCTACAAAACCTTGTTAATATAAAAAGGACAACAATTCAGTGAGACACCCTAAAAAGGAATAGGACAACAAAGGTCGGACGAAGGAAGTATATAATGCAACCATTCTACCTCTAACTTTTTTCTTTTACCCTTGTACAAACGATTAAACTAATACTTTGTATACATTGTGATCACACTCGGTTAAACTAGTATATATATCGTGAAAGGTCCGAAGATAAGTGCACGAAGCAAAATAAATAATATTTTAATTGGCTGTAAATGAATGATGTAAAAGTGAAAGTTGGAAAAAAAAGGTTGATATTAGTTCTCTAAACACGAGTAACATTTTGATTTGTCGTATTTTATTGCTATTAGATTACTAAGCAGTTCTGTCACACAAATATACGACAAATTGACAAGGTTTTCCAAGCAATATTGGAAGCCAAGTTATGAATAAATAACCGAAATTTAATACAAAGTAATTTTTTTAATTATACTCCGTATGCTAAAAAAGAAACAACCTCATTTTTGTCCCTCACCAAATATCTCATTAGCGATGGGATATGATCATCTACGACTCTACGAGGTTTCATCAAACTAAATATGTTTAAAGACGAGATTTGTATAATACATCCCTATCAATTGCTCACTCCTACCTATAGTGGTGATCAACTAAGTTATGATTCTATGATTTGTATTTCCTTCATTTTATTTTTCATAACACTGTATCAATCCCTTCTGTTTTTAATCATCTTCTCCTATTTTCTCAAACAATCAAATAATATAATACGGAGTATACATTAACTGAACTTAGTTGAATGTGAGTTAAAATGGTACAAAGTATACATTGAATGGACTTTTTATCGCAGCCCAGTACGACCTCCCGAACAGCTCAAATTACAGCCTATATAATACACGGTTTTCGGTATTTTATAGCCCCAGGACAGAAATGGCCTGTAAATCACACAAACATTTTATTGGCTCAGATAAAGCTCTCACGCAAATTTTGAGCATAAACGGAGAAAAATTGATGGTGTCGGTATGCGATAAACGTTTTTCGGAGATACCTCTGTTTATCGTGAAAATGGATAAATATTTGTTATCTGTTGGTTTAATCAAACAGGATAACTACTAACACAGCCCAAAACACGTGGTAAAAAATTCGTGAGAAAATAAAACTTGACCCAATACGACCTCCCGAACAGCCCAAATTGCAGCCTATAATACACGGTTTTCGGTCTTTTGCGGCCCCGGGTCAGAATTAATGTAAATAAAAAAAACAGATAAAGCTTCCACAAAAATTTTGAGGATAAACAGAGGAGATTGGATTGGGTCGGTATGCGATAATCGTTTTTCGGAGATAACTTAGTTTATCGTAAAAATGGATAAATACTTGTTATCTGATGGTTTAATCGAACATGTTAACTTCTACCACGGCCCAAGAAACATGGTACAAAAATCGTGAAAAACTGAAACGCAACCCATTACGACCTCCCGAACGGCCCAAATTACAGCCTATATAATACACAGCTTTCGGTATTTTATGGCCCCAAGTCATAAATGTCAGTAAATCACACAAACATTTTATTGGCTCATATGAAGCTGCCACGCAAGTTTTGAGCATAAACGGAGGAGAATTGATGGTGTCGGTATGCGATAAACGTTTTTCGGAGGTACCTTTGTTTATCGTGAAAATGGATAAACACTTGTTATCTGTTGGTTTAATCGAACAGGATAACTACTAACACAGCCCAAGACACGTGTTTTTGAATTCGTGAGAAATTGAAACATAACCCAATACGACCTCCCGAACGGGCAAAATGGAAGCCTATATAATACACGGTTTTCGGTATTTTGCGGCCCCGGCTTAGAAATGACTGTAAATCATAAAAACATTTTATTCTCTCAGATAAAGCTTCCACACAAATTTTGAGCATAAACATGGAGATTTGAAGGTGTCGGTATGCGATTAACGTTTTTTGGGGGGGAACTCGGTCGATCGAGAAAATGGATAAATACTTGTTATCTGATGGTTTAATCGAATATGGTAACTTCTGCCACGGCCCGGGACACATGGTACAAAAATCTTGAGAATCTGAAACGCAGCCCAGTACGACCTCCCTAACGGCCAAATTACAGCCTATAATACACGGTTTTCGGTATTTTGTGGCACCGTGTCAGAAATGGCACTAACACTTTTTTGGCTCAGATAAAGCTCCGACGCAAATTTTGAGCATAATCGGAGGAAAATTGATGGTGTCGGTATGCGATAAACGTTTTTCGGAGCTACCTATGTTTATCTTGAAAATGGATAAATACTTGTTATCTGTTGGTTTAATCAAACAGGATAACTACTAACACAGCCCAAGACACGTGTTTTAGAATTCGTGAGAAATTGAAACATGACCCAAAACGACCTCCCGAACGGCTCAAATGGAAGCATTATAATACACGGTTTTCGATATTTTGCGGCCCCAGCTCAGAAATGACTGTAAATAACAAAAACATTTTATTCTTTCAGATAAAGCTTTCACACAAATTTTGAGCATAAACGGAGGAAATTTGAGGGTGTTCGTATGCGATAAACGTTTTTGGGGTAACTCGCTCTATCGAGAAAATGGATAAATACTTGTTATATGATGGTTTAATCGAACATGGTAACTTCTACCACGGCCTAGGACAAATTGTACAAAAATCTAGAGAAACTGAAACGCAGCCCAGGACGACCTCTCGAACGGCCCAAATTACAACCTATAATACACGGTTTTCGGTATTTTGTGGCCTTGTGTCAGAAATGGCACTAAATCGCACAAACACTTTATTGGCTCAGATAAAGCTCCCACGCAAATTTTGAGCATAATCGGAGGAGATTTGATGTTGTCGGTATGCGATAAACGTTTTTCGGAGCTACCTCTTTTTATCGTGAAAATGGATAAATACTTGTTATTTGTTGGTTTAATCGAACAGGATAACTACTAACATGGCTCATGACACGTGGTACAATATTCGTGAGAAAATGAAACATGACTCAATACGACCTCCCGAACGGCCCAAATTGCAGCCTAATAATACACGGTTTTCGGTATTTTGCGACTCCGGGTCAGAAATAAATGTAAATCAGAAAAACAATTTATTTTCTCATATAAAGCTTCCACACAAATTTTGAGTATAAACGGAGGAGATTTGAGGGTGTCGGTATGCTATAAACGTTTTTCGGTGTAACTCGGTTTATCGAGAAAATTGATAAAAACTTGTTATCTGATGGTTTCATAGAACATGGTAACTTCTACCACGTCCCAGGACACATAATACAAAAAACTTGAGAAACTAAAACGCAGCCAAGTACGACCTCCCGAACGGCCCAAATTACAGCTTATAATACACGATTTTCGGTATTCTGTGGCCCCGTGTCAGATATGGCACTAAATCGCACAAACACTTTATTGGCTCAGATGAAGCTCCCACGCAAATGTTGAGCATAATCGGAGTAGATTTGATGGTGTCGGTATGCGATAAACGTTTTTCGGAGCTACCTTTGTTTATCGTGAAAATCGATAAATACATGTCATTTGTTGGTTTAATCGAACAGGATAACTACTAACATGGCTCAAGAAACGTGGTACAATATTCGTGAGAAAATGAAACATGACCCAATAAGACCTCCCGAACGGCCCAAATTGCAGCCTATAATATATGGTTTTCGGTATTTTGCGGACCCGGGTCAGAAATAAATGTAAATCACAAAAACATTTTATTTTCTCATATAAAGCTTCCACACAAATTTTGATCATAAAGGGAGGAGATTTGAGGCTGTCGGTTTGCTATAAACGTTTTTCGCGGGTAACTCGGTTTATCGAGAAAATGGATAAATACTTGTTATCTGATGGCTTAATGGAACATGGTAACTTCTACCACGTCCCAGGACACATGGTACAAAATTCTTGAGAAACTGAAACGCAGCCCAGTACGACCTCTCGAACGGCCCAAATTACAGCCTATAATACACGGTTTTCGGTATTTTGTGGCCCCGGGTCAGAAATAGCACTAAACCGCGGAAACCCTTTTTTGGTTTAGATAAAGCTCTCACACAAATTTTGAGCATAAACGGACTAGATTTGATGATGTCGGTATGCGATAAACGTTTTTCGGAGCTACCTCTATTTATCGTGAAAATGGATAAATAGTTGTTATCTGTTGGTTTAATCGAACAGGATAACTACTAACACAGCCCAAGACACGTGTTTCAGAATTCGTGAAAAATAGAAACATAACCCAATACGACATCCTGAACGGCCCAAATGGAATCCTATAATACACGGTTTTCGGTATTTTGCGGCCCCGGCTCAGAAATGAATGTAAATCACAAAAACATTTTATTCTCTCAGATAAAGCTTCCACACAAATTTTGAGCATATACGGAGGAGATTTGAGGATGTCGGTATGCGATCAACATTTTTCTGGGGTAACTCGGTCTATCGAGAAAATGGATAAATACTAGTTATATGATGGTTTAATCGAACATGGTAACTTCTACCACGGCTCAGGACACATGGTACAAAAATCTTGAGAAACTGAAACGCAGCCCAGTACGACCTCTCTTACGGCCCAAATTACAGCTTATAATACACGGTTTACGGTATTTTGTTGCCCCGTGTCAGAAATGCCACTAAATTGCACAAACACTTTTTTGGCTCAGATAAAGCTCCCACGCAAATTTTTAACATAATCAGAGGAAATTTGATAGTGTAGGTATGCGATAAACGTTTTTCGGAGCTACCTCTATTTATCGTGAAAATGGATAAATACTTGTTATCTGTTGGTTTAATCGAACATGATAACTACTAACACAGCCCGACACGTGTTTCAGAATTCGTGAGAAATTGAAACAAGACCCAGAACGACCTCTCGAATGGCCCAAACTGAAGCCTTATAAATACACGGTTTTTGATATTTTGCGGCCCCGGCTCAGAAATGACTTTAAATCACATAAACATTTTATTCTTTCAGATAAAGCTTTCACACAAATTTTGAGCATAAACGGAGGAAATTTGAGAGTGTCCGTATGCGATAAACGTTTTTCGGGGGTAACTCGGTCTATCGAGAAAATGGATAAATACTTGTTATCTGATGGTTTAATGGAACATGGTAACTTCTACCACGGCCAAGGACACATGGTACAAAAATCTTGAGAAACTGAAACGCAACCCAGTACGACCTTCTGAACGGCCCAAATTACAGCCTATAATACACGGTTTTCTGTATTTTGTGGCCCCGTGTCAAAAATGGCACTAAATCGCACAAACACTTTATTGGCTCAGATAACGCTCCTACGCAAATAAGCGTTTTTCAGGGGTAAATCGGTTTATCGAGAAAATGGATAAATACTTGTTCTCTGATGGTTTAATCAAACATGGTAAATTCTACCACGGCCCAGGACACATGGTACAAAAATCTTGAGAAACTGAAACGCAGTCTAGTACGACCTGCCGAACGGCCTAAATTACTGCCTATAATACACTTTATTGGCTCAGATAAAGCTCCCACGCAAATTTTGAGCATAATCGGATGAGATTTGATGATGTCGGTATGCGATAAACGTTTTTCGGAGCTACCTTTGTTTATCGTGAAAATGGATAAATATTTGTTATATGTTGGTTTAATCGAACACAATAACTACTAACATGGCCCATGACACGTGGTACAAAATTCGTGAGAAAATGAAACATGGCCCAATACGACCTACCGAACGGCCCAATTCGGAATGTTATAAACGTTTTTCGGGGGTAACTCGGTTTATTGAGAAAATGGATAAATACTTGTTATCTGATGGTTTAATGAAACATGGTAACTTCTACCCCGTCCCAGGACAATTGGTACAAAAATATTGAGAAACTGAAACGCATCCCAGTACGATCTCCCGAACGGCCCAAATTACAGCCTATAATACATGGTTTTCGTTATTTTATGGACACGGGACAGAAATGAATGTAAATCACAAAAACATTTTTTTTTCTCATATAAAGCTTCCACACAAATTTTGATCATAAACGGAGGAGATTTGAGGCTGTCGGTTTTGCTATAAACGTTTTTCGCGGGTAACTCGGTTTATCGAGAAAATGGATAAATACTTGTTATCTGATGGTTTATTGGAACATGGTAACTTCTACCACGTCCCAGGACACATGGTACAAAATTCTTTAGAAACTGAAACGCAGCCCAGTACGACCTCCTGAACGGCCAAATTACAGCCTATAATACACGGTTTTCGGTATTTTGTGGCCTCGGGTAAGAAATATCACTAAATCGCGCAAACCCTCTTTTGGTTCAGATAAAGCTCTCACAAAAAAATTTGAGCATAAACGGACTAGATTTGATGGAATCGGTATGCGATAAACGTTTTTCGAAGCTACCTCTATTTATCGTGAAAATGAATAAATACTTGTTATCTGTTGGTTTAATCGAACATGATAACTACTAACACAGCCCAAGACACGTGTTTCAGAATTCGTGAAAAATTGAAACATAACCCAATACAACCTCCTAAACGGCCCAAATGGAAGCCTATAATACACGGTTTTCGGTATTTTGCGGCCCCGGCTCAGAAATGACTGTAAATCACAAAAACATTTTATTCTCTCAGATAAAGCTTCCACACAAATTTTGAGCATATACGGAGGAGATTTGAGGATTTCGGTATGCAATCAACGTTTTTCTGGGATAACTCGGTTTATCGAGAAAATGGATAAATACTTGTTATATGATGGTTTAATCGAACATGGTAACTTCTACCACGGCTCAGGACACATGGTACAAAAATCTTGAGAAACTGAAACGCAGCCCAGTACGACCTCCTTTACGACCCAAATTACAGCCTATAATACACGGTTTATGGTATTTTGTGGCTCCGTGTCAGAAATGGTACTTAATTGCACAAACACTTTTTTGACTCAGATAAAGCTCCCACGCAAATTTTTAACATAATAAGAGGAAATTTGATGGTGTCGGTATGCGATAAACGTTTTTCGGAGCTACCTCTATTTATCGTGAGAATGGATAAATACTTGTTATCTGTTGGTTTAATCGAACAGGATAACTACTAACACAGCCCAAGACACGTGTTTCAGAATTCGTGAGAAATTGAAACAAGATCCAAAACGACCTCTCGAATGGCCCAAACTGAAGCCTATACACGGTTTTCGATATTTTGCGGCCCCGGCATAGAAATGACTTTAAATCACAAAAACATTTTATTCTTTCAGATAAAGCTTCCACACAAATTTTGAGCATAAACGGAGGATAAATACTTGTTATCTAATAAACGAAGGGTGTCCGTATGCGATAAACGTTTTTCGGGGATAACTCGGTTTATCGAGAAAATGGATAAATACTTGTTATCTGATGGTTTAATGGAACATGGTAACTTCTACCACGGCCAAGGAGACATGGTACAAAAATCTTGAGAAACTGAAACGCAGTTCAGTACGACCTCCCGAACGGCCCAAATTACTGCCTATAATACACGGTTTTCTGTATTTTGTGGCCCCGTGTCAAAAATGGCACTAAATCGCACAAACACTTTATTGAGTCAGATAAAGCTCCCACGCAAATATTAAGCATAATCGGAGGAGTTTTGATGGTGTCGGTATGCGATAACTACTAACAAGTAGACCTGGCAAACGGGTCAATCGGGTTGGGTTTGGGTCGGGCCAGTTCGGGTCGGGCCAGTTCGGGTCTTTCGTTGATTTCGGGTTAATTTGGGTCGGGTCGGGTTATTTCGGGTTTCGGGTTTGTTTCGGGTTAGTTGTCGGGTCCGTTTCGGGTAAACCGGGTCGGGGTATTTCGGGTCGGGTCATTTTTGGGTCAAAGAATAAGAGACAAAAGGCCATTTTAAGTCTTTTCGGTTCAATTAAAGTTATGTTTTGTCGGGTCATTTTCGGGTTGAGTGGTTTTGGATCGGGTTATTTTCGGGTCGGGTCAGTTACGGGTCAAGAAAGATCGGGTCATGTTCGGGTTGGGTCGGGTCTAATCAGGTTTCGGGTCACATTCGGGTGTTGTAGTTCGGGTCAATTTCGGGTCACGGGTCGGGTCATTTGGGTCGGGTCAATCGGGTCGGGTTGCTTTTGCCAGGTCTACTAACAAGGCTCATGACACGTGGTACAATATTCGTGAGAAAATGAAACATGACCCAATACGACCTTTCAAACGGCCCAAATTGCAGCCTATAATACACAGTTTTCGGTATTTTGCGGCCCCGGGTCAGAAAAGAATGTAAATCACAAAATTATTTTATTTTCTCATATATAGCTTCCACACAAATTTTAAGCATAAAGAGAGGAGATTTGAGGGTGTCGGTATGCTATAAACGTTTTCTGGGGTTAACTCGGTTTATCGAGAAAATGGATAAATACTTGTTATCTGATGGTTTAATGTAACATGGTAACTTCTACCACGTTCCAGGACACATGGTACAAAATTCTTTAGTAACTGAAACGCAGCCCAGTACAACCTTTCGAACGGCCCAAATTACTGATTATAATACACGGTTTTCGGTATGTTGTGGCCCCGGGTCATAAATAGCACTAAATCGCGGAAACACTTTATTGGCTCAGATAAAGCTCTCACGCAAATTTTGAGCATAAACGGACTAGATTTGATGGTGTCGGTATGTGATAAACGTTTTTCGGAACTACCTCTGTTTATCGTGAAAATGGAAAAATTCTTGTTATCTGTTGGTTTAATCGAACAGGATACCTACTAACACAGGCCAGGACACGTGGTACAAAATTCGTGAAAAAAAGAAACATGACCCAATATGACCTTCCGAACGGCCCAAATTGCAGCCTAATACACGGTTTTCATAATTTTGCGACTCCGGTTCAGAAATGACTGTAAATCACAAAAACATTTTATTTTCTATGATAAAGATTCCACACAAATTTTGAGAATAAACGGAGGAGATTTGAGGCTGTCGGTATGCGATAAACGTTTTACAGGGGTTAACTCGGTCTATCGAGAAAATGGATGAATACTTGTTATCTGATGGTTTAATCGAACATGGTAACTTCTACCACGGCCCAGGACATATGGTACAAAAATCTTGAGAAACTGAAACGTAGCCTAGTACGACCTACCAAACGGCCCAAATTACAGCCTATAATACACGGTTTTCGGTATTTTGTGGCCCCGTGTCAGAATTGGCACTAAATTGCACAAACACTTTATTGGTTCAGATAAAGCTCTCACGCAAATTTTGAGCATAATCAAGGAAATTTGATGTGTCGGTATGCGATAAACGTTTTTCGGAGCTACCCCTATTTATCGTGAAAATGGATAAATACTTGTTATCTGTTGGTTTAATTGAACAGAATAATTACTAACACAGCCCAAGACACGTGTTTCAGAATTCGTGAGAAATTGAAACATGACCCAATACGACCTTTCTAACGGCCCAAATGGAAGCCTATAATACACGGTTTTCGGTATTTTGCAACCCGAGCTCAGAAATGACTGTAAATCTAAAAAACATTTTATTCTCTTAGATAAATCTCCCACACAAATTTTGAGCATAAACGGACGAGATTTGAGGGTGTCGGTATGCGATTAACGATTTTCGGGGGTAAATCGGTCTATCGAGAAAATGGATAAATACTTGTTATCTGATGGTTTAATCTAACGTGATAAATTCTACCACGACCCAGGAAACATGGTACAAAAATCTTGAGAAACTGAAACGCAGTCTAGTACGACCTCCCGAACGGCCTAAATTACTGCCTATAATACACGGTTTTCGGTATTTTGTGGCTTCGTGTCAGAAATGGCACTAAATCGCACAAACACTTTATTGGCTCAGATAAAGCTCTCACGCAAATTTTGAGCATAATCAGATGAGATTTGATGGTGTCGGTATGCGATAAAGTTTTTTCGGAGCTACCTTTGTTTATAAAATGGATAAATATTTGTTATATGTTGGTTTAATTAAACACGATAACTACTAACATGGCTCATGACACGTGGTACAAAGTTCGTGAGAAAATGAAACATGGCCCAATACGACCTACCGAACGACCCAAATTGCAGCCTATAATACTCGGTTTTCGGTATTTTGCGGCCCCGGGTCAGAAATGACTGTAAATCACAAAAACATTTTTTTCTCATATAAAGCTTCCACATAAATTTTGAGCATAAACGGAGGAGATTTGAGGGAGTCGGGATGTTATAAATGTTTTTCGGGGGTAACTCGGTTGATCGAGAAAATGGATAAATACTTGTTATCTGATGGTTTAATGAAACATGGTAACTTACTAACTTCTACCCCGTCCCATGACACATGGTACAAAAATCTTGAGAAACTGAAACGCATCCCAGTACGACCTCCCGAACGGCCCAAATTACAGCCTATAATACATGGTTTTCGGTATTTTGCGGTCCCAGGTCAGAAATGAATGTAAATCACAAAAAACATTTTATTTTCTCATATAAAGCTTTCAGTACGACCTCCCGAACGGCCCAAATTACAGCCTATATAAGATACGGTTTTCGGTAGTTTGTGGCCCCGGGTCAGAAATAACACTAAAATGCGCAAACACTTTACTGGCTCAGATAAAGCTCCAACGCAAATTTTGAGCATAAACGGACTTGATTTAATGGTGTCAGTATGCGATAAACGTTTTTCGGAGCTACCTCTGTTATCTATTGGTTTAATCGAACATGATAACTATTAACACGGGACAAGACACGTGGTATAAAATTCGTGAAAAAATGAAACATGACCCAATATGACCTCCCGAACGGCCCAAATTGCAGCCTATAATACACGGTTTTCGTTATTTTGCGGCCCCGGGTCAGAAATGACTGTAAATGACAAAAAAAATTTATTTTCTGAGATAAAGCTTCCACAAAAATTTTAAAAATAAAAGGAGGAGATTTGAGGGTGTCGGTATGCGATAAACGTTTTACGGGGGTAATTCGGTTTATCGAGAAAATGGATAAATATTTGTAATCTGATGGTTTAATCGAACATGGTAATATCAACCACGGCCCAGGACACATGGTACAAAAATCGTGAGAATCGGAAACGCAGCCCAATACGACCTCCCGAACGGCCCAAATTATAGAATAAATATAATACACGGTTTTCGGTATTTTATGGCCTTGGGTCAGAAATGACTGTAAATCACAAAAAACATTTTATTTTCTCAGATAAAGCTTACACACAAATTTTGAACATAAACAGAGGATATTTGAAGGTGTCGGTCTGCGATAAACGTTTTACGGTGCTAACGCGGTTTATCGAGAAAATGGATAATTACTTGTTATCTGATGATTTAATCGAACATAGTAACTTCTACCACGACCGAGGACACATGGTAAAAAAATCTCTAGAAACTGAAACGCAACCCAGTACGACCTCCCGAACGGCCCAAATTACACCCATACACGGTTTTCGATATTTTGTGGCCCCGTTTCATAAATGGTACTAAATCGCACAAACACTTTTTTTGCTCAGATAAAGTTCTCACGCAAATTTTGAGCATAATCGGAGGAGATTAGATGGTGGTATGCGATAAACGTTTTTCGGAGCTACCTTTATTTATCGTGAAAATGGATAAATAATTGTTATCAGTTGATTTAATCGAACAGGATAACTAGTAACATGACCCATGATAAGTGAATATTTGTATGGTTTTAACCCCCAATTTAGCTCGGTTTTGTATGTCATTTGTGCTTTGTTAAGTCATTTTATGAGCTAATATCGTCTTCTAGGCGAATTCCTTTGTTCTAACCTGTTTTGTAGGGAAAGTGACGTTTCTACGTTCTTTTTCTATATTCCCGAGCATTTGCCTAGAACCCGACGATTTGAAGAAGCAAGCTTTACCAAGTGAAAGGCATTTCAAGAAGGTTCACTAATTCGGAAGAGAGAAGAAGCAAAGACAGTTTCATAGTTGTCGGAAGATCAATCAATTAGGCGAGAGAATCCATCGCTTTAAATCAAACCCTATCAACAAACCCGATTGGAGAGGTCAAGGGGGATGATGGAAGTCAAGTCAAAGCAAAGGAAGATGAAACGTTAGTCAAGAGCTTCTAGATGTCAACTTACCCGATCGGGTAAGTGTGTACCCGATCGGGTATCCTTGCTGATTCGAGCATGGCGGCTCCAACTTCATATCTTTGTCCTATGTGTTTAATGCCCGACCTCTTCTCCATGAAACCCTAATACTATAAATAGATGCTCTAGCCCCTCATATCATATCATCCACACACCTTTCTACAATCCTCTTCTCTTCTCTTCTTACATTTCTCCTTAGATTAGGAGGAGGGGGAACTAGCCTCCCTTCTCTCATTTTCTTCTTCTTTAGTCTTTAGTTCTTAGTTTATTTATGTCCTTTCCATATCAAAACATTAGCTTAGATCAATAAGAATTTCATCCTTGTAATCTCTTTTGTGTGGTTCAAGCGTTGTAATTGGTGGATCATTTATTATGTGCAAGGATTTTATATTATTGTTATCATTATTGTCATTGATCGTCATATAGGTACTCCTACTTTATCTTTCGTTTAAATGTCTTTATTGTTTTCCATTTAATTATTATTCTCTTTACATATTATCTTAGATTCATTTTCATGTTGTTATAATCGTCATTTCATTTCCTAGATTGTCAATTTGCGTCGTTATTATCGCCATATAAAGAGTCAAATAAACATGTCAATCCTAGTTTTCATTGTTAATATCATTTTAGATTTAGACATTATCATGAGTGAGAAATCACCTTTCTAGGGTGTAGGGTAGCCATGTTAGATTGATTAAAAGATGACAATTGGATAAAAAAATTGTGCCTTTAAAACGTTGTGTCTATGCATGTTTGGATTGTAACGATAGTTAACAATTTATGGCCGGAAATCATCGACTAAAATGGAATTCTTTTCCAAGGTAGAGATGCGTGAATTGAATAGACAAAGCATGACATGGTAGATTAAGACCTAGTAAATCGCCTAAAAAGCCTGCTAGACCATCTGATCTATGATTGTAATGAACACATCATTCTTACGAACTCACTATCAATTATTTGCATG
Source organism: Heliosperma pusillum (assembly GCA_022085475.1). NCBI lineage: Eukaryota > Viridiplantae > Streptophyta > Magnoliopsida > Caryophyllales > Caryophyllaceae > Heliosperma > Heliosperma pusillum. The sequence goes on from JAIUZE010066095.1 coordinate 431,960, forward strand.
TTCCAAATCTAATTTCATCATTATGTCAATCTACATGTGTGAACCTATTTTCCTAGATGCTTTTCATTACTTGCTTTATTGTTTTCATTTGTTTTTTTATTTTTTTTTCATTTATGCTTTATATTAGTTTAGACATAAAAACTCCAAAACCCAGATATTCGTTAGATAGAACTCAATTGCGAGACATTTCACATTCCATAGAAACACCATCTCCCTGAGGAACGACCCCTACTTCCCTAATTACATTAATTTGTTATTAGGCTAGTCTGGGTAATTTATCTTTGTATCGGGCTCGCGATAGGCTCGATCAACCCATGACACGTGGTACAAAAATTGTGAGAAAATGAAACATGACCCAATACGACCTCCCGAACGGCCCAAATTGCAGCCGATAATACACGGTTTTCGGTATTTTGCGGCCTTGGGTAAAAAATGATCGTAAATCACAAAAACATTTTATTTTCTGATATAAAGCTTCCAAACAAATTTTGAGCATAAACGGAGGAGATTTGAGGGTGCGGTATGCAATAAACGTTTTTCTGGGGTAACTCGGTTTACCGAAAAAATGAATAAATACTTGTTATCTGATGGTTTAATGGATCATAGTAACTTCTACCACGTCCTAGGACACATGGTACAAATATCTTGAGAAACTGAAACGCAGCTCAGTACGACCTCTCGAACGGCTCAAATTAAAGCCTATAATACAAGGTTTTCGGTATTTTGTGGCCCCGGGTCAGAAATGACACTAAATCGCACAAACACTTTATTGGCTCAGATAAAGCTCCCACGCAAATTTTGAGCATAATCGGAGGAGATTTGATGGTGTCGTTATGCGATAAACGTTTTTCGAGGCTACTTATGTTTATCGTGAAAATGGATAAATACTTGTTATCTGTTGGTTTAATCGAATAGGATAACTACAAACATGGCCCATGACATGTGGTACAATATTGTGAGAAAATGAAACATGAACCAATACGACCTTCCGAACGGCTCAAATTGCAGCCTATAATACACGGTTTTCGGTATTTTGCGGCCCCAGGTCATAAATGACTGTAAATCACAAAAACATTTTATTTTCTCATATAAAGCTTCCACATAAAATTTGAGCATATACGGAGAAGATTTGAGGGTGTCAATATGCTATAACCGTTTTTCGGGGGTAACTCGGTTTATCGAGAAAATGGATAAATACTTGTTATCTGATGGTTTAATGAAACATGGTAACTTCTACCACGTCCCAGGACACATGGTACAAAAATCTTAAGAAACTGAATCGTAGCCGAGTACGACCTCCCGAACGGCCCAAATTACAGCCTATAATACACGGTTTTCGATATTTTGTGGCCCCGGGTCAGAAATAGCACTAAATCGCTTAAACACTTTATTGGCTCAGATAAAGCTCCCACGCAAATTTTGAGCATAAACAGAGTAGATTTGATAGTGTCGGTATGCGATAAACGTTTTTCGGAGCTACCTCTGTTTATCGTGATAATGGATAAATACTTGTTATCTGTTGGTTTAATCGAACATGAGAACTACTAACACGGGCCAGGACACGTGGTTCAAAATTCTTGAAAATATGATACATGACCCAATAAGACCTCCCGAATAACCCAAATTGCAGCCTATAATACACGGTTTTCGTTATTTTGCGGCCCCGGGTCAGAAATGACTGTAAATCATAAAAACATTTTATTTTCTCAGATAAAGCTTCCACACAAATTTTGAGAATAAACGGAGGAGATTTGAGGGTGTCGGTATGTGATAAACGTTTTACGGAGGTAATTTGGCTTTTCAAAAAAATGGATAAATACTTGTTATCTGATGATTTAATCGAACATGGTAACTTCAACCACGACGCAAGACACATGGTACAAAAATCGTGAGAAACTGATACGCAGCCCAGTATGACCTCCTGAACGGCCCAAATAACAACCTAATATATAATACACGGTTTTCGGTATTTTATGTCCCCGGGTCAGAAATTACTGTTAATCACAAAAAATATTTTATTTTCTCAGATAAAGCTTCCGACCAAATTTTGAACATAAACGAAGGATATTTGAGGGTGTCGGTATGCGATAAATGTTTTACGGGGGTAACTCGGTTTATCGAGAAAATGGATAAATACTTGTTAGCTGATGGTTTAATCGAACATGGAAACTTCAACGACGGCCCAGGACACATGGTACAAAAATCTTGAGAAACTGAAACGCAGCCTAGTACAACCTCCCGAACGGCCCAAATTACAGCCTATAATACACGGTTTTCGGTATTTTGTGGCCACGTGTCAGAAATGGCACTAAATCGCACAAAAAACTTTATTGGCTCAGATAAAGCTCTCACGCAAATTTTGAGCATAATCGGAGGATATTTGATGGTGTCGGTATGCGATAAACGTTTTTCGGAGCTACCTCTATTTATCGTGAAAATAGATAAATACTTGTTATTTGTTGGTTTAATTGAACAGGATAACTACTAACATGATCCATGACACGTGGTACAAAAATCGTGAGAAAATGAAACATGACCCAATACGACCTCCAAAACGGCGCAAATTGCAGCCTATATATAATACACGGTTTTCGGTATTTTGCGGCTCAGGGTCAAAATAGACTATATATCACAAAAACATTTTATTTCCTCATATAAAACTTGCACACAAAATTTTAGCATAAAGGATGAGATTTTAGGGTGTCGATATGCTATATACGTTTTTCTGGGGTAACTCGGTTTATCGAGAAAATGGTTAAATACTTGTTATCTGATGGTTTAATGTAACATGGTAACTTCTACCACGTCCGAGGACACATGGTACAAAAATCTTGAGAAACTAAAACGCAGCCCAGTACTACCTCTCGAACGGCCCAAATTACAACCTACTTCCTCCATTCAACTCCACTCTACCACTTTCATTTTTGCACACTATTCATGAGTCGGCATCTAATTGCAATTTTCTCTCAATATATAAGTGAAAATATATTCATGTGTGATCTTGTTTGATTCGTCTTTACGAATACATTATTAATATCTAACTTTTATAATTTTTGCAAACACGTAGCTAACGATATTTACCACGTAAAACACGTCTCGGCAAACGTGAAAAAATAATTTGGTAGAGTGGAGTTGAATAGAGGAAGTATAATACAAGGTTTTCGTTATTTTGTGGCCCCGGGTAAGAAATGGCACTAAATTGCACAAACACTTTCTTGGCTCAGATAAAGCTCCCACGCAAAATTTGAGCATAATCAGAGGATATTTGATGATTCGGTATGCGATATACACTTTTTGGAGCTACCTTTGTTTATCGTGAAAATGGATAAATACTTGTTATCTGTTGGTTTTATCGAACAGGATAACTACTAACATGGCCCATGACACGTGGTACTAAATTCGTGAGAAAACAAAACATGACCCAATACGTCCTCCCGAACAGCCCAAATTGCAGCCTACATTACTCGGTTTTCGGTATTTTGCGGCCCTGGGTCAGAAATGACTGTAAATCACAAAAACATTTTATTTTCTCAGATAAAGCTTCCACACAAACTTTGAGCTTAAACGGAGGAAATGTGAGGGTGTCTGTATGCTATAAACGTTTTCGGGGGTAATTTAATTTATCGAGAAAATGGATATTTACTTGTTATCTGATGATTTAATGGCACAAGGTTACTTCTACCACGTCCCAGGACACATGGTACAAATATCTTAAGAAACTGAAACGCGGCCTAGTACAACCTCCCAAACGACCCAAATTACAGCCTATAATACACGGTTTTCGGTATTTTGTGGCCCCGTGTCAGAAATGGCACTAAATCGTACAAACTCTTTCTTTGCTCAGATAAAGCTCCCACGCAAACTTTGAGCATAATCGAAGGAGATTTAATGGTGTCGGTATGCGATAAACGTTTTTCGGAACTACCTCTATTTATCGTGAAAATTTATAAATACTTGTTATCTGTTGGTTTAATCGGAAAGGATAACTACTAACATGGCTCATGACACCTGGTACAAAATTCGTGAGAAAATGAAACATGACCCAACAATACGACCTTCCGAACGGCCCAAATTGCAGCCTATAATACACGGTTTTCGGTATTTTGCGGCCCCGGGTCAGAAATGACTGTAAATCACAAAAACATTTTATTTTCTCATATAATGCTTCCACACAAATTTTAAGCTTAATCGGATGAGATTTGAGAGTGTCGGTATGCTATAAACATTTTTCGGGGGTAATTTAATTTATCGAGAAAATGGATATTTACTTGTTATCTGATGGTTTAATGGCACATGGTTACTTCTACCACGTCCCAGGACACATGGTACAAAAAATCTTGATAAACTGAAACGCGTCCCAGTACGACCTCTCGAACGGCCAAATTACAGCCTATAAATTTATAATACAAGGTTTTCGGTATTTTGTGGCCCCGGGTCAGAAATAGCACTAAATCGCACAAACACTTTATTGGCTCAGATAAAGCTCCCACGCAAATTTTGAGCATAATCGGAGGAGATTTGATGTTGTTGGTATGCGATATACGTTTTTCGGAGATAACTCTATTTATCGTGACAATGGATAAATACTTGATATCTGTTGATTTAATCGAACAAGATAATTACTAACATGGCCGATGACACGTGGTATAATTTTCGTGAGAAAATGAAACATGACCCAATACGACCTCCCGAACGGCCTAAATTACAGCCCCTATAATACAAGGTTTTTGTTATTTTGCGGCCCCGAGTCAGAAATAACTGTAATCACAAAAAAACATTTTATTTTCTCATATAAAGCTTCCACACATATTTTGAGCTTAAACGAAGGATATTTGAGGGTGTCGGTATGCCATAAACGTGTTTCAGGGGTAACTCGATTTATCGAGAAAATGGATAAATACTTGTTATCTGATAATTTAATCGAACATGGTAACTTCAACCACGGGCCCGGACTCATGGTACAAAAATCGTAAGAAACTTATACGCAACCCAGTATGACCTCCCGAACGGCTCAAATTACAGCCTAATATAATACACAGTTTTCTGTATTTTATGGCACCGGGTCAGAAGTGACTGTAAATCACAAAAAAAATTTTATTTTCTCAGATAAAGCTTCTGACCAAAATTTGAACATAAACGGAGGATCTTTGAGGGTGTCGGTATGCGATAAATGTTTTACGGGGGTAACTCGGTTTATCGAGAAAATGAATAAATACTTGTTATCTGAGGGTTTAATCGAACATAGTAACTTCTACCATGGCCCATGACACATGGTAAAAAAACTTGAGACACTGAAACGCAGCCTAGTACAACCTCCCGAACGGCCTAAATTACAGCATATAATACACGGTTTTCCGTATTTTGTGGCCACGTGTTAGAAATGGCACTAAATCGCCCTTAATCGCACAAACACTTTATTGGCTCAGATAAAGCTCCCACAAAAATTTTGAGCATAATCGGAGGAGATTTGATGGTGTCGGTATGCGATAAACGTTTTTCGGAGCTACCTCTATTTATCGTGAAATTGGATAAATACTTGTTATCTGTTGGTTTAATCGAATAGGATAACTACTAACACGGGCCAGGACACGTGGTACAAAATTCGTGAAAAAATGTAACATGACCCAATATGACTTCCCGAACGGCCCAAATTGCAGCCTATAATACACGGTTTTCGTAATTTTGCGAATCCGGGTCAGAAATGACTGTAAATAAATAAAAAAATTATTTTCTCAAATAAAGCTTCTACACAAGTTTTGAGAATAAACGGATGAGATTTGAGGGTGTCGGTATGCGATAAACGTTTGACGGGGGTAACTCGGTTTATCGAGAAAATGGTTAAATACTTGTTATCTGATGGTTTAATCAAATATGGTAGCTTCAACCACGGCCCAGGACATATGGTACAAAGATCGTGAGAAACTGAAACGCTGCCCAGTACGAACTCCCGAACGGCCCAAATTACAACCTATTATAATACACGGTTTTCGGTATTTTATGGCCCCGGGTCAGAAATGATTGTAAATCACAAAATCATTTTATTTTCTCAGATAAAGCTTCCACACATAAATGGAGGATCTTTGAGGGTGTCGGTATGCGATAAACGTTTTACGTGGGTAACTCGGTTTATCGAGAAAATGGATAAATACTTGTTATCTGATGGTTTAATCGAACATGGTAACTTCTACCATGGCCCAGGACACATGGTACAAAAATCTTGAGAAACTGAAACGCAGCCCAGTACGACCTCCCGAACGACCCAAATTACAGCCTATAATACACGGTTTTCGTTATTTTGTGGCCCTGTGTCAGAAATGGCACTAAATCGCACAAACACTTTATTGGTTCAGATAAAGCTACCATCCAAATTTTGAGCATAATCAAAGGAGATTTGATAGTGTCGGTATGCGATAATCGTTTTTCGGAGCTACCTCTATTTATCGTAAAAATGGATAAATACTTGTTATCTGATAGTTTATCCAAACATGGTAACTCAACCACGGCCCATGACATATGGTACAAAAATCGTGAGAAACTGAAACGCAGCCCAGTATGACCTCCTGAACGGCCCAAATTTCAACCTAATATTATACACGGCTTTCGGTATTTTATGGCCCCGGGTCAGAAATGACTGTAAATCACAAAAACATTTTATTTTCTCAGATAAAGCTTCCACACAAGTTTTGAACATAAACGGATGATACTTGAGGGTGTCTGTATACGATAAACGTTTTACGGGGGTAACTCGATTTATCGAGAAAATGGATAAATACTTGTTATCTGATGGTTTAATCGAACATGGTAACTTCTACCACGACCCAGGACACATGGTACAAAAATCTTGATAAATTGAAACGCAGCCCAGCACGACCTTCCGAACGGCCCAAATTACAGCTGATCGGTTTTCGCATACCCTAATCAAAGATAAATAACCCAAACTAGGCTAACAATAAATTAATGTAATTAGGGAAGTAAGGAGTCGATCTCGGGGAGACGGGAGATACTTGTGAATAGTTATGGTTAGAACTCTATCTTGTACGATTGGCAAATGTTTGTCACTAATTAATAAAATGCTATAATAAAAAATGATAACAATATAATAAAGAAAAGGATCTAGGGATCGGGGTTCACTTGCTAATCAATTTAAAAGCAAAGTTGATTACAGGTTTAGAAAAATCATAGTTGTCCAAGTCTTTAAATGGTATATTCCTTTCGGATTCATACCGACTTTTTAACGGGTCCTAACGTCTTTTTAGCCTTGCTAGGTCATTAAACTATTCTTGCCAGTCCTTTAATTTTCATCTCGACTCTCGCCCTTGAGACGGAAATTGACAAGTATAAACAATTTGATTAAGGCCTTAAATCAAAGTTTATCATGAGAATCAAACAAGAAATAGAGACAACTAAAACAATTCTACCCGGAATCAATTTATACTTATAAATTAATTAGACATGTTAACCCTTCCCCTAGAACAAAGATTACTTATGCATGATTAACAATGAAAGGGAAACTAAGATTATAAAACTAAGAATGGTAAACATGATAAAGGAAATACTAAAACAAAATGAACTATAATGTAAAAACAAGAATAAGGATTACCGGAAAGGATGAGCAAAGATTGAAATGGAATAGGAACTGGAATAGGAAAATGCAAACCCGGAAACTAGAATTCCAATTACAAGTAGAACAATTACAATTGAAGGAAACTTAGAACTAAACTAGACTAGAGAAAACTAGATCTAAAACTAAAACTACAAAATGGAGTAAGAAAGAAAAAACTAAACTAAAGACGCTAAAAATGTAAAATGGAGGCTAGGGTTTTCTAATTCTAATCTAGGGTTGTGTGTAGAGTTGTGGCTGGACATCCTTTATATAGGCTTAGGTTTCGTGGGCAAGGGGCTAAACATTTAACATATTGGACAAAAATTAGGAAGACAAAGCAACTATGCGTTTGATCTTCCCTTGGTACGTGACCTGATCTACCTTCACTCCATTAACTTTAGATTCGAACGGGGACGTAACTAACACCTCTTGGCCCTCATTTCCTCCCCTATTTGAGCTTGATCATGTCCCCAAGGTTTAAGGATCGGAGCATGAGGTTTGAGACGACTTTCGTCGACGAATAGCAAAACCGTCGCAAGTTGTGCATATGAGCTCGGAATGACTTCAAAACTTGTTCCCTTTGACTCGGAACCTCTAGATCTTTATAGCATGCCATCTTAACCTCACGTAATCGTCCTTCTTAGCTTCTCCTTGCTCATATTTCCTTGAAATGACGGGATTTGAAGTAGAAACGACTCAATTTCTACAAATGACATTAAAGCACGAGAAATACTGCAAAGGAGAGATTAGCTCATTAAACCGCTTCTTAAAGTGGATAAACCATATAAAATCGAGCTAAAATGAGGGGATAAAATCATACAAATTAACACTTATCAAATTCCCCGAAGCTAAACCCTTGCTTGTCCTCAAGCAAGCATACAATAACAAACATGACAAGGACAAGGGCGACGAGCAACAATCAATCCAACTAAATGCAAATCCCATCAAGTAGCTTATAGAGCACAATGAAACACATCCCGAAACAACGTGGGCATAGGGAAAATTCAAAACATGGTTGACATTTACATAACGGCGCAGCATAAGGAACATCAAATAGACTTTTCGGCTCTTGCATGATCTTTTGACAATGGACTCTCACGGTGCACTCAACACTCAAATTTTTATATAAATCAAGGAAATATTATTTTATATTTGAGTGGCACTCTCCTATCTACGACTCATGAGAATGCGCCCGCAATCTAATATGGTAAACATGTGGGAAAATATCCGTATACTTCCCTTTAAATCACTCAGGATTATAATGAAATTATGATTAAATGATTAATAGTCATAAACGAAAATGCATAATAAGCGAGAGATTAGAAATAACCTTTAGTCCTTGCTTAAAGGCCTAAGAACAATATAAAAATGATGATATCTCCTAATCGTAGCACCCAAGATAGAATGAGAAATGCCCTTTAATTTGCTAGAATATTTTTTTCAAAAGTTAATGTTAACTTTTTGATCTTGTGATGTGAAGAGATGGAGGCACAAGTGAGAAATGAATTAGGGTTAGAATTTTTCTCACTTCTACTCATATCTCACGCCTCAATTAGGGTCTTTATGAGGAGATTTTTCTCCTCAAAATAACTACCCATTGACCGAAAATTCAAGAGTGAATCTGGACTTTATTTCGGTTAAATTCGCTTTAATATATAATGTGTATTATTATTATAAATGTCATTTGTGTTGTCATGTATTAATATGTCCATACAACATTTTGTAGTCGATACATTAATACCGGTCTGACAACATCTAATATGACAATCGTATAATATATACGTTAATTATAATTATCCGCATAATTATAATTTGCTAATTCAATATAACATTTTATATTCAATTTACGAATTAACATTTTAATTCGCATAAGCTTACATTATATATATACTGATTAAATACAACAGTTTATATTTAATTACGAATTACTTTTAGTTCGTCTCAGCTTATATTATTTAATCGTTATTAAATAATTCGTCTCATCACATTGACTAACCTTTTAGTCAAATATACTGACTAACCTTTTAGTCATATAATAGGGCATCAATATGATTATTTTCTCAAATAATCACATATCTCAAACACATCCTTTAGGTGTGACTTTTAGGGACCAATTGATCACCGCCATTTGTATGACAATAACGTCAAACTTATCTAGCAAGCCACCCGTTATTGATAAACGTTAATCAACTGATTATTATACAAAGTATACCCTGTGAATCTACAGAGATTTATTTATGTTATTGCACTAACTGTGGAGGACACTAGCTCCAACAATCTCCCACTTCTCCGTACAAGTGTATGTGCGATAACCGATTCTCATATCCATAATAAATTTCTCCAACTCAATGTAAACCAATTTGCAAAGTCCGTATTCACAAAGGTCGTAGTTTACAAGTGATCAGTATCAAGAGTGGTTTCCCCGACTAGAGAGTAACTTAACTGATAAACGAATCTTTATTCGAGCATGGCCATGCATTTCAGTTACAGCTCCTCGAGTGGCCCTGAGAAATAACATAACCTGATAAAGGTTGAATATTTTCTTCAACTCGAATCTTGCAGATACAAGCGCAGTATGAAATGACCCAGTAAAAATCTACTTAGCCTCCTGTTACGGTCGACCATGAGAAAGAAACCAAAGTCACCCAAAAACTGCCTTAATCTCAAGAGACAGTCGATAGTCAAACGAATCGACTCTAGGAACACTATGGATGTCCTATCCACGACCTGGCACCTAATGTTTTGAAACATTTAGGACTCCATAACGTTGTCACAAAATTTGTCCTGCGAGGTATCATTATAACTCGCATATGTGATCGATCAGTCAACTGTTTGACTTATGGCTCGTTGCAAACCCTCACCATCAATCGACTTCACAGAATAATTCCAGAGTTATTCCGCCCTTAGGCGATTACCGGACCAAAACAAATATAATTTAAGTGTCAGTTCACTTTTTGGTGGTTAATGTTGTCAGTACACCCACATGAAAAAACAAACTATTAAAACCAAAACTGATTTCACATGATAGTTTTCTGAAAAAGATACAGGTGTCTAATATCCCAAAAAACAACTAATACAACTCAGGAACACGTTTGATTCCCATGGAAATAACGTGCCCTTCATGCTTATCATATCTCAATGGTTTAGTGAGAGGATCTGCTACGTTATCATCCGTAGCAATCTTGTCTATCACTATCTCCCTTTGCTCCACGTAATCTCGGATCATGTGAGCCTTCCGTTGTACATGCCTAGACTTGTTGTTGGACTTAGGCTCCTTAGCCTGGAAGATGGCACCACTATTATCACAATAGATGGTGATCGGGTCATCCGAACTAGGAACTACAGTTAGTCCCTGTAAGAATTGACGCATCCATATAGCTACCTTCGCAGCCTCTGAAGCAGCATAGTTGTGACAACCCTCGCGAATGCGGAAATAAAACATAACAAGCATGTAATTTATATAGCGGAAATTACGATGTTTTTAAAAATTTTTACATGCAAGATAGAAATAAGAGGAATGTCAAATAAATACAAACTAAAATAGAATATACTACAAAGAGACGTAGTCTCTCAAAATGTTATCCAATATCAAAGTGATTAGCAAATTAGCTAAAATCGTCTAGAGGTGTTTCAATCCAGGGACAACGCCCGCTAGCTCACACCCGAACCCAAAATACCAAGCAAAAAGCCATCCATGCAAGCAACCTGTTCATCCATGAAAAACATGAACGCCACAATCAGTGGGGAGTAACTCCGGGTTCTCCCAGCCATATCACATTAAACGTACATAAAAGGAAATACAAAAGTAGATGCATGCATATATAGATATGCATGTGAATTACGATAAGAATAGATAGGCAATTCGATATTTAATGATAAGAGCATATGGAATACAAATCCGAATCCATCATGTTATACAAGACTCGGGGAAGACACTCTTAGGCAACCGAATACGCTCACTAGGGCTTACATCTCACCGTTAGCGGTATAAGTTTGATAAGATTGAGACTCGACAAACAAACCATGCCAAGTCATGGTATGATCATGAATAATCAATCATGTAATCATCCATCCACACATAACAATACAATGACGACCTCTCTCACGGTAATTGAAACGCACTAGCACCGTGTACATGGCAAGTATGATTAAAAGGCATCCACGGGATAAGACATATACCCTGAACGCATACACGATTCAATTCATTTCGTATATGTAGACTAATTTCCTCCTGGTAGGACGACGATAATAATACGGTCCTAGTCTAAACCTGGCCAGACTCTCAGGATAAGACATTTCCCCGATTCGACATGTGGTAAGACGTTCCACATCCAAGACTCGATCATACAAAGACGTCGAGTACCCCAAATTCGGTAAACCTTCACGAAAGAGGCGGAAAAGAGCACAAGCCTCATAACAAGCGGTACGCTACATGCAAATGACACCACCTCGCAAGTACACAACATTTGACGGCCGGGTCGATCAACGCAAAGCGTTCGCCTCCCAACAACGTCC